>JAASFF010000310.1:943368-1014957 GCA_013365195.1 Cercospora citrullina
CATTAACCCACTGTGCATTCAAATTCGGGAGTATCGCTTGGTCTGACTGTTGCTCGAGGCTCTCGGGAGGCTCCTGGTACATCAGACTGCTACTCCTCCGCCGCCTCCGCTGGTCCTTATCCTTGGTATTGGTGCTCATTTTGCGTGTGGCGGACTGCACGCAGGTGGGCGGAGACGTGTTGACACCCTCGGCGAAGGTGATTCCGCCTCGCGACTGGAGGAGTGTGGACGACAGTTTGGCGGTGTTGTCGGGGGATCGTTTGCGATGTGGTAAGAATAAGAGCGGAGCCAGCGTGGCGGTAACCTTGGCGTAAGCTGTGATTACAGACAGGTTGCGGTCGAGTTGAAGGTGCGGTGGTGGCAGAGTGCGAGTTGGGGAGAGGTCGGGCGTGGCAGACGAACAGATGGCCGGTCCTTGGTCCGTGGACAAGGCACGGCGAATGACTTGGCTCGCGTGAAGTGAAGTTGGCAGGGTCCGCAGGCCGTCTCGCTCTTCCGGGGCGGGCGCGGGCGGAGGGCGGCGGCGTGGTACGAGATGGCGTCGTCGCTGGCGCACGACAGCAGTAAAACAGGTGACGGATTGTGGTGGTGGTACGGAGAGGTGAAGTGTTGACTGCGCCAGCACGGGACTGTACACGAATGCAATGCAGGGTCACGTCGTCCAAGCCCACGAAGACCCCGAGCTTGTTCTAGACACGGCTCGCTATGCTCGAAATAGGAATACTACTGAACGCCCCATCGGCACACTGCTGTGCCCCTAAGGCGTTTTCATGCTCTTCTGCGCATATAGCATCGACACGTTACATCGACCGCCTCGCAATACACGCACGCGACACGTTTGTCCCGTCGTGGTAATCTGTGATCTCACTTCTCCAACCCGAGTATCAGCCTATTCACATCCATCGCACCGAGGACCGTGCGACTGCTGAAGCGAAACCCGCTGTGCACATGACCCTCGGATGAAGGACGCATTCAGGCGGTCCCGTTTGAATATTGCTATCGCAGAGAGGATACGGGATAGACGAGGCGTGGCTTTTGCTAGACTAGAGTGAAGAAAACATGAAACGCAAGGGTCCAGCATTCCTGTGTCAACGGCGGCCGTGCGTATTCAACCAAGCAGATGCCTGTCGGAACATCAATCCGCAGTGCACGACCACCATAATGCAGAGACGTGCTGCAGGTGTGAAGGTGTCAGATGTGGCTGATCACCTGGCAGCCTCTCTTGCACTTTGCTAGCTGGCCGTTGATACCATACCATGCTCCTGTATTCGCTCTATGCCGATCAATCCCTTCGATTGCGATCGTCTTCGTGTACGCGTGGCAGGAGACTTTTCTGCCTCGTGAGTTCTGGTGGATATATCTCGTGGTGCTTTCAAACGTCACTCTTGATCATATCTCGTGTGTAATAAGCGCCTTCTAATGCCATGTGAACGCTCACTGTCATTGCGTAGAGTTGGGTATTATGCTTGCTCCAATCAACGCCAACTCTCTCCATATACCCCTCCCACCAGTTGCAAGTCCTCGGTCTGTCTATAACTACCATCTACACTTCCCGTTGCTTGTATAAGAGCACTATGCTGGAGCGTGGTATGGCTTTACGAGCATCTCACTGAACCTGTGTATGGTTAGCATGCTCGCCCATCTTCTCCTAACGAGACATCACTTACTTTGAAATGCTTTCCACTCCTCTGACTTCGTCCACCAGCAGCGGCATCTTCACAACGTGGAAGTCTTCGCCGTACAAGTCATCAATTTGCTCCAAGTACTTCTTCTGCATCTTGCGCCTTGAGTTGCACTGCTCGCAAGGATTGTCCTTCTTCGGGAATAACAGCTGGTTCACAACCATCGCATGTGTATCAATCTCGTACGATCCCAACTCTTGAATCATGCGCTCCGTCTCATACAATGACAAGAACTCAGGAATGAGAACCGGTACGAATGTAGTCAGATCTGGATTCTTGAACTGCTTGTTCACCTCCCCAATCGTCTCCTGCAGGTCGTGCATCTTCTTGACGACATCGTCAAACGATTGTCCATTCGGCAGACCACCTCGAGCACCGATCAAGTTGTTGATCATCGGCCCAAATTGTGATGAAAGTGCGCTGAGCTTTTCGAGTGCCTTCTCAAGCACGGTAGGGAATTGCAGGAAACGCAGAGTGTGACCAGTAGGCGCCGTATCGAATATTATGAGCTCGTACTCCATACCCTTGACCTGCTTCAGCACTTCGGCAAAGGACATGGCCTCATCGACACCGGGTATGCTGAATGCCATATCCTGGAACATGTTGCCCACACCTCCAAGTCCTGCCATGGCATCCTGTGCATCGTCGCCTCCTGCTGCGATCAAATCTGATATGCTGCCGTTTGGATCAATCTCCATAGCTGCGAGGCCTTCCACGCCAGGTACTGGTTTGGCATCCTTGCCGAACTTGACACCAAAGGCATCGGAAAGGTTGTGGGCGGGATCGGTGGAGATGAGCAGGACGCTCTTCCGGGCCTTGGCCATTTGCACAGCAAGAGAACAGGATGTAGTGGTTTTGCCAACTCCTCCCTTGCCGCCTACGAAGATCCATTTCAAGCTCTTTTGATCCACGATGGGCTGAAGGGAGGGCTCCATTTCGTCGGCCATGATGGAGACAGATCGCAGGTGTGAGATAGGCGGAGGTTTACGAGGACGTGTTTAGAGAAGATTGTTGTAGAGGAAAAGTGTTTTGTTGCTCAGCAGGTGCCTGTCAGTTGGCCAGCAGCTCCAGAACGTGGAACATGCGCGGGGCCCTGGTCGATCAGAAGATCTACGTCAGACCGACCCAGATGCGCACCTGACCATTCAGCGGCGTCCGGACTTGACTCCGCCGCAGCTCTGTTCTCGAAAAGTGAAGTGCATCATGACCTTAGCTCGATCATCTTCATTATCATGAGCAAGCCTGGTGCGTTAGCCCGAGCGTGGTTCAAATGGAAGGCATTACGTCTACCATGGCGAAAGACGTTCCTCGTCGGCTTCGATCTGAGCGGTAACACTTTCTGGGAGTTCAAGGACGCTCTGAACGCCGGTCGCATGCGGCGGATTGTCAAGTATAGCAACAAAACACCTCACTATTCAGATGTCAAAGTCACACGTAAGTCATGTACTATACGCGATCGTCTCCGTCTTCTCAGTCCCCTAACACGTCTCTCTGCAGCACAATGGCATCAATGGCTCAGACATACTCGCGACGAACCACCTACAATCCAGGAACAGCAATACGACATCTCCCGGCAAGCGATGATGAAACGTCTCGCAGCCGAAGCAGACGAGAGATGGAATTCGAAACCTTCCTTCCTCGACTCCCCAACACGGAATCAGCCCCAACCTGCGATAGGAGTGAAGGATCCTGGAGGATACGCTCCGCAGACAGAGCCGGAACCATCTCAGGGCGTACGAAGTGCAGTAGATGAGCCGAGCAAGGTGGAAAATGCTTGTCAAGGACAACAAGAAGGGCTGGACGAGGGGAGATTCAAGGGCAAGAAGCCGAAGGATAAGAAAGAGAACCCGTGGGACAAGCTACAGCCGAAGGGAAATGCTGGAGAGAACTGGCAGCCCGAAGGATGGGCACCGAAACCAATGGAACGTGGGCGATAGCATGATGTGTAACGATGGAATAGTGTATGAATACTGTACAACATGAACATACCAGATGGTGCAAGGCCAGTCTACTGGCAGTGAAGTAAACAAAGATTGCTGCTTCAAAATACTATCTTCTAAGTTTTCGGGTCAAGGAAAAAGTCAGTGTTATATCCTTTAGCAATGGTGTATCTAATGCTATGACTCTTTTGTCTAAGCACATGACTTTCCAATCAAGAAACCGTTCGATGCTCAACAGTTATTTTGTTGATTGCAGAGTATCTTACTAGCAGTATATTCGTAGTCATTTGCTGGCCTCTGATTCGTCGAAAATCTTGGACCCTTGATTCGTCAAAGTCGGTCGCGCTAAATCGCGCTACTTTCGGCGCGCTCGACTTCGAGCTCTCTTCCACTCGCACTCCGACCAGGTTACCAGTCAAACTCGCCGCACGTTCTCGCAACCATGTCAGATCTCGAGAACGAGTCGCGAACATCGGCAGTCGGTCGTAAGAGAAACGCGACTGGTAAGTACAAAGACTTTTCTTCACACAGCCGACAGACCAGCATTTCAAGCAAGGAATCTGGCGAAGTCTCGAGTTCAGAAGGCGGCGGCGGTGGCAACGACAGCGATATAGAGGAGATCAGCGAGCGTCAATATAACAACAAACGTCGAAAGACGGATGACGGAAGTGAGGAGGGCGAGGTGGAAAGTGGCGACACTTCATCATCGATGGACACTTCAGACAGCGACTCCGAGGATTCGAGCTTCGAGATGCCAGAAACCAAAGACGGCCCCACAAGACTACAAGAACTATCACAAGCCGATCGCGATGCTCAAGCAAAATACTTCGACATCACCAACCTGGGGAGTCTCGTGCGCTGTCTCTGCTGTGGCGAACTCGGACACATGGCCGTCTCCTGTGCTGCCCGGACATGCTCTCACTGCAATCAACGAGATGCCCACCAATCGAGTGCCTGCCCAACATACCGGAAGTGCGGCCTATGCCGTGAGAGAGGCCACGACGCTCGAGAATGCAAAAATCGTGCCTATATTGGTAAGCCAACCCCACCTACCCTGTCCAACCCATGCCTCTGAAACCTAACAATCATTCTCACAGGCGCCGACGCTTGTGACATTTGCTCGGAAGCAGGCCACATCGAAGAAGAATGCCCGTACCTGTGGCGCATCTCCACAAAACCAGCACCAGCCCAGCCGCGCTCAGGCTTTACAGCAATCAACAACGGCGGCGGAGGAGGGCTGAACTACGATGACGAGGAGGAAACCCCGCCTCCTCCGCCCCCGCCAGAGCGTAGCCGTCCATGGCAATTGATGGGGCTCTTTGACGATGGGAGGGATTAGAAGTCCCCCCGAAGCGAGAGCCCAGGAGATTACATGGACGAGAAGTGGGTCCACGGAGCGTTTAAGCAAGCATAGATAGCGTCGTTTCTCTGAATCAAATGTGGTTTTGAGGGCATTGATTGTGCAGATGTGTGCGTAAATGATTTTTCGGTTCCTTTTCAGGTGAGTCGTGGGCTCATGTGCATTCTCTGATTACAAGCTAGATTTCATGCCCCTTGAGTGGCATATGCGACAACTTGGCAGTTTCTGGAAGGTCAGAGTGAAGATCCAACAGCGAATGCACTCTAATACTTGCCTGGCTTCCATGGCACCGAGAATGAAGAAACTGTTCGCGATGCGCCTGAGCGATAAACAGAAACAGCAGAGTGATCGTGCCTCTTTCCCAGCAGGCTCACTCCGCTCTCTTGCACTGTTCGCCTTCCGAGACAATGCGGGTGCGGATACTTAGTATGTCGAAACTGAAATTCGTCTGGAGTGAAGCAACGGGACTACTCTTCACATCTCTATCTCCAGAACTACAGCGATTGCTATGCCCGTGGATGTAACATTACTTGAGCGGGACAGAAGCAAATTCCAGAGAGATCAAATGGATCAATTCCCTCACTGCTTTCCAGCATCCCTCTCTCTAACAGAACGAACAGCGAGTGCTCACCAAAGTGGAAATGATGAGATTCTGCAGAACTTTATTTTATTAGAGTGAAGCAACCACTACTATTCCCTCTCTGAAAACTAGTCATTACTCATGCCATCATATCTCAACATTAGTCCCATGCCGCACAAATCCCAACATCAGAAACAAATCATTACAACCCCTGACTCTGCACCAAAAGCTCCACAAGTCCCAACTGTGCTCCCACTCCATTCGCGGTCTTCGCATCATATCCTACACCTCCTCCGTCTTTTTGAGACCACTTCAAACTCGCTTGATTCTTGCCTGGACTGGCTTGTACAGTGGTCAACGCCGCATCCTTACTTGCCTCCAAGACCACCTTGATTTTGTCCTTCGTCTCTGGAACCAACGTCGCTGTCAAACCCATCCATCTCGCCAACGCTGCTTTGAAAGTCTGTTGATCGTCGTTGCATTTCGCTTCGTCTTCACACCTTGGCTCATAAAGCACTCCATTCCTCGTAAAAGTCGCAATCGCACTATCCACAAACTTGCAAGCCCGACCTTTCCAGTCTTCTTCATCAGTATTGCCATTCGACAACTGATGCATCACCGCACAACCACCCATCCAGACTCCGACATTATAACTCCATTCCTCTTCCGCAGCTTTCGCACACTCGGGCGCATGCACTCCATCGAAGACTTTATACAATTCCGCATCGACTAAACTCCCAAAACCTGAATCCCATAATTTCTCCGCCCAGTCGAGGTAGAAACTCGTTGTATAACCAGATGCTTCCGCTTTGGCGAGTCTTGCGGCCAGTTGGAATGCCAATCCATTTGTGATGGCGTTCTTATAATGGTAGCCATCTTTTGCTGTGTCGATTTGCCAGCCGAGCCCGCCTTTTCCGGATTCAGCAGCGGAAGGACACATGTCGCCTTGCCACCGATCGATTACAGCGTTGAATACATTTTTCGCCACTTCAAGCCAGTTTTCGCATCCAGGAAGTCCGTACTCTGCTGCGGAAATTGTTGTCAGACCCCACCATAATTGGTCGTCGTTGCCGGGGCTGATAGCGCCAGAGAAATCTCCTTGTGGGCCCGCTTGCGCGAGAATAGAGCTCGAGAGAGTGAAGGTGAAAGGGTCTGATGAGGGAGCTACAGGCGCACCAGCAATAGGCGAGACCGGAACGGGTTGGGCGTTTTGTTCTTGTCCTTGTTGGTGCGTGAGATGCCAGTAATTGATGAGTGTATTGTAAGTCGATGCTGAGATCCAGCCAGATTGATAGATGGGGAGAGATTTGATGAGGCCTTTTGTTGGAGAGCCTGGTGGAGAATCGGAATCAATCTGAGAGGTAATGGTTTGGATCAGAGTATTGAGCACGTCCGAGGAGGAGGAAGAGGAGGAGGTTGCTGAGCGGTTACTTGCAATTGGCGGAAGTCCTGGCCCAGGCAGTATAGGTGAGGTGAGAGACGGGGATACGACCAGGACGATAGTGAGTATGGTGTTTCTGGAGAGGAGCATGGTTGATGCCACCAGAAGGGGAGCGGCTTCCACTGCTTCGGCGATAGGTAGTATGGAAACCCAATGTTTGTGTCGTTGAAACGGCTTGATCGTAGATTTTGGCACCGGCCGTTGGGCAACACTTGACCTGGTTACGCCTCGTGAAGACGGCACGTTGCGAGGCGAAGCTGATGTCTGATCATACTGGCTCGATCGATGAGGAATTGTGTTCTGCTGATGGACATGCTGGTCTCGGGATGGTCAACCCGTGAACGTAGCAAGCAATGCCGTTAGTAGTAGCGCGGATGTTGACCACGCGCATCAGGATTTGTTTGGATGCGTCTGATGTGATTCTGATTTTTTTTTTGTAGAGCCAGGTCACGGTGTTTAGTTGAGTTAGCTTGGCGGTTGCCGCAAATGGAAGATGTAATTTTGGCAGAAACGGGACATCCCAGGTCATACTCATATTCGGCCTCTATACTGCACGCTACACCTCCCAACACCTGTCATCACAATTATTGTGCTACTCCTCATGCTACCATCGTGTCGCTGGGTAGTCCCGTTGGCGAGCAGTCCTCCGAACATAGAGGCGTGTGCCACCAGCGTGCGACAATCCTGGCCGTCATCTCCTTCATGATACGCATCGCGCTCTCGAAATCACCAGATGTGCAAACTCGATCATCGCCGACAGATGGTTCGAAGAAAAGCCGCCACCGAAGTGGAGCAGAGGTAGCAAAATATGATGGCAGGCAAAACTCGCAAAGTGCTGCAAGCGCTTAACCTTGCATACGCTTACGCTTGCCGACTTGGGCAGAGAAACCGCTCTTGATAGCAGTGACGGAACGGCGAGAACCACAGGAGTTGCAAGTAACGAAGTAGAGACGGTTCTCTCCCTTGCTGAGCTCGGTGTCGGGCGATCGGCAGGTCTTGCAGGTCACGTATTCGACTGGGATATATGTTAGTGCTGAATCATATATAGCCCGACATCTGGGAAGACTTACCAATGTAACGACGGAGCACGTTCTCGATCTGCTTTTGCTGGAAACGACCCTTGATAACCAGTCTTCGGCTGCCGTCCACGGAACCGCTGGTACCCAATTCGGCGAACAAGAATTGTGTAACGTGCTCGTCTGTTCGCTTCATCCTCTTGCAGATATCGGCAATGTTGGCAAAGATGGTCTTCTTGTTACCTTCACGCAGACACTGTGGTGGAGGGATCTTGTAGCTCTTGCCTCCACTAGAAGCAAGGTCAGGATGCGAGTCGTGAAGCATGACGAAGAAGCGTGAAAGCAGGCTCTCGTAGTTGTATGTCTTGGTCTCATCGTGTGCCCAGATACCGGTACCGCCGTGGATGTCGCCGTCCTGCACGCCCTTCTCGGTGGCGTCCGTGGAGGGCTTCTCCTCGGCCTCGCCTTCCGCAGCGCCTGCTTCTGCCAGCTGCTTCTCAAAGTCGTCCGCGGGCGCCTTGACCTTCTTCTTCTTCTTTTTCTTGAGCGCCGACAGATCGACCTCGCCGTCATCCTCTGCCTTGTCCTCTGCCTCGTCGTCTTCGGCCTCCTTCTTTGGCTTCTTCTTCTTCTTCTTGGCCAGACCCTCGAACATGGCCGTCACTTCATCTACAGCCTGGTCATCGCCATTCTCCTCGCTATGGGCGGCGGCGGAGTCCTTGTCGCCGTCGTGTGTTCCGTTGGCATCGTGGGTCACGTTTCCATCGCCGTCGACGATTGTCTGGCCCTCGGCGAAGGCCACGGATTTGCGTTTCGATGATGTGTCGTCCGCCATGATTGCGGTGTCGTGTGTGATGGTAGGTTGCGGTAGGGGTGGTGTCGTGGTGACAGGAGGGGCAGCGGGTTTTTAAGAGTTGCGTGTCGAAGTTGCGTGAGTCAAAGCGTTGCTCCCACAATAACATCACCAGGACCGGAGTCAGATCCGTAGCCAATGACAGCAGAGAATTCGGGACTGTACCACAACATCACTCATTCTGCTCTCATGTTCTAGTCATGACCGGCTATCACTTCGCACAGTCACTTGATGAGTAACGTCTCGAGGCTGACGGCGGGACTGCAGTCATGTCAGTAAGCGACGTTGTTGATCCCATCAATACCACAAGGCTTCCCGCGACCAACGCAGCTTCGCCCGAGCTCCGAGCTTGGATATCGGGACCGTAGTAGACATCAACATCGAGACTACGCAACTCTGCTACGCTCGAGTGTTCCAGTCACTCTCCACCCTGCTCTACCACACCTTCCGCCAATATTCATAGTTGACGACCTGCGCCATCATGTCCGAACCTGCATCCTCCTACGCCAACATCCCCACGCCCACTTCCGAAGACGTCGATTCGCTGCCATCCTCGTCCGCCGGCTCGACAACTTCCGTCTCACCTAGCGAAGAAGAAGCATATTCAGATGCTGAGCGAGAATGGCGCGAGAGTCTGCAACAACTCGAGCTCATGTTGACACTGGTGCTGATACCATACCTCGGGAAATACTTTGGGCGCAAGTGCGCGTACTATGGTATGCAAGAGTGATGCCCCTGCAGAGAGGAGGCATTGGAAGGCGCTGACAGTATGCCTAGGTTGGACTAAGTTCATGGAATGGAAATATCCTGTCAGCATAGAAATCACCAGCCCTGGTGCTTTCAAGGCCGCGGGAGTTGTGGAGGCAGCAGCATCGCTATGATGAGGAGTCGCCGCGCTTCGAGGAGATCCTACTATTCGAATAGACGTGCAAGACGCGCATCACAACAATAGCGCTTTGCTCCAGGCTTTTACCACGTTACAGGCCTTCAAAGAGGCACGCTCCTACAAGCAGAGACGCCTCTTTACAGACGGCATGGCCGTAGACATTCAGTCGACGACCCTCCTTTGCAGTGACTGCAGCATACTCTGAGGCCAACACTTCGGGACCTGACCACGATCGATTCTCGATGAACTTTTCACCAACAAATATGTACCGCCAGAGCATTTCTGAACTGTTCACCAGTAAGCTAGGTTGACAAAGTAATGGAAACCAATTGCTCATTGCGGCTGCAAGCATCCGGAATGATGAGGACTGATCGTAACGCACACGGAAGCGTTCCTGGATCGTGTGCATGACTGAGTGCAGGCACTTTGTGCCAAAAGCAAGCGCCCACGATCAAGAAGCGCTGATGGGAGGCCGAACAATGTATGAAGCCTGCACGACTGTGTACCTCGCAGCTAGAATAGACGTGTTTGCAATCGAGCTATAGAGATACATCACAAAACTGTATGATGCATGGCGCCAAGAGGGTTATCTGCATTCGTTACCTCAAAGTTTGCGACTTGTTTACCAGCCATTGCCCTGACCATGCTACTGTGACTGTAACTCACTGATGATCATGGCACTTTCCTGTAGCGTAAGTCCCCCAGTGCTGCAGAAGTGCTTGTCTCTCCCCGGTCCGCGATCGGCATCTCTCAGATCCATCGCCTGCTCTCGGGCAGCGGCACCAAGGCACCGAGCGCGAGCGGGACATCAGACGTCGCACAGCATACGAAGTCCCAAGCGCGATAGAGGACTGTACGCCATGATCGAGCCCTGAGAGGTCTTTTTCCTTCCATCCACTGCCTTCGATTCCCTCCGTCCACTGCCTCCAACCCGTAAGTCATGGCACAAAACGCTAGCGACTTCTACAGCAACCCGGAAGCGATGCTTCGCGCGATGGGTGTTGGTGCTCCTGGAGGCCTGCCCGTGCCGGAGTTTGGGAACCCACAAGACATTCGAAAGCAGCGCGACGCGCGAGTCGCTTCGATGTTCAAGAAGTTCAGACTGCTCTACGAGATTCTGGAAAGACACGAAGCAACGATTCAGAAGCGCTGGACGAAGAAGACAAAGGAACAGAAACGTAAGATCGTTCTTGCCGCGTGGGGAGGTGCTATGCCTACTGTCCATCGGCCTGATTTCGAGGCCTTCAAGAAGATGAAGGAGGTCGGAGGCAGAAGCGGTGCGCAGTACCGAGCGGATTTTATGTGGCCATACATCAATCAGGAGGACCTCACGAAGCCCAAAGTACGTTACAATATCGAACGAGGCTCAATCAAATGCTGATATCAACATCTCCCAGACACTACTTCTGTTTCTGAACGCCCGTGGTCGCCATCCTCCATCCGACTTTGCCGCTGCAGACTATGAGGCCATGCATATCGGAGTCGTCACTCAAAGCATTATGCCTGTGTTCTTGAATGAACATGTCATGCTTTTCAATGGCAAGAAAGCAGAAGCTGACTACGCCCAATTGCTGTCGTGGGATGATCACCCAGATGCGTTCCAGTGGTTACACACAAGAAAGCACATGCAGCCTGGCGAGGGACTGCTCATACTGGAAGCCCAAGAAAAGACAATGGACTTCCTTGTCAAGTGCGCTCGGAGCATCCTCCACGATATTGCCGAGGAGTCGATACTGGACTTTGCACCTCAGCCCGCTCCACCCTCCATATCAGACCAAGAGAATGGGTTTGCTTCCCTGGCCCTTATGAAAGCAGAAGCTGCATATCGTATTCCGGCTCATCTTAACTGGGACCCGGATTGTTAGCCTTCTGGACGCGAAGCGAGCGGCTGCTGAAGATCATCTCTGGTCGCTTCGCGACGATCCATCGTATTTCTCATACACGATGCGGGACGCCCGCGAGCATCGCCAGGAGATACTTGCAGACACGCGGGGCCAGGCTCACCCAGTTTTGAGGTATGGGCGCGAAGACATCTTGTGGGCGCGAATAATAGGTAAGTATCGATCATGTAGGCAGCTCGTAGAACAGGTTCTGATGAGATCTGCAGGCAGCGAAATCTCTTCGGCTCAGATCGTTTTTGAAGCGTGGGCAGAACTGCATAGGCAGTCTGTAGAGCTAAGAACCCTGGAGAAAAAACATTCGCCGAGAATCAAGCCTGAGGACGACCTTCCCACAGAGTATCTGTCTGCAATACTACGGTATGCATGATACAATGCTTCGGCAATCGGATATGTATGCTGATTCATGTAGATTCCGCCACTTCTTGAACGAGACCACGAAAGGCCCGATAGAACAGCTCAAAGTTTCCTTCCCATCATCTCCACCCTGGAGGGGTTACTTCGTCAGACAGCCCGAGGACGATCTCAAGCAGACATGGATCAAGATCCAATCGAAGCCTGAAGTTTCCACGAAACAACCGGAGAATTTCATTCTCTATTTGCTCCGAATACTGTGGAGCGACCCTCAATCAGTCCATCTACTCAAGATGACGAACATAGTGGACGAGCTCCAGCATACCATTGACTCGGACCCTAAAGCAAAGGACCTCATATCTTCGACCTGTGCAGCCCACATTGGCGACCTCTCGATCCTGGGGGAGTGTATCCGACAAATTGAATTGTATCAACCCTGGGCGAACATGTTCGAGGATCAGATCGTGGATGTGCAAAGCGATATCGATGCTGACTATCAAAAACGTGTTATACCATGGGCGAGGCTGCTCAATGCTACAAAAGGGAGTGAAGATGTTTTGGCGCGATATGGTACTCCGACCCCTGAACGATTCCGGTACCCTGTGGAAAAGCGCAGGACGAAGGAAACGACAGAAGTGATGAGATTTGCAGAACAAAATCTCGATGCTTTTTGGCACAAGGTCGACGAGCTTGTGCATCGCAATGCAGGAGACTTGCGAGGTACCGCTACTCGCCAACTGATGCTACAGCCACGACTGCTACATCGCACACCAGAGTGGACTGAGCCAGCAACGAATCAAGCTGAAAAGTCCAGTTCGACAAAGGCAAGATCACTCGAACAGCAGGTCGACGCTCTTTGCAAGCCACTTTCTGAGATATATTTCGACCTCGAGTATCGCACAGAAGCCAAGGGCAAGAACAATTCGGACAAAGGCCCCCAACCCAGAGTCAAGCCCAAAACTCGGGGTACCCCAGCAGCAAATGCAACACCCATTGGAGGCCACAATGATAACTTGCTTGAAGAGAACTCACTCGACCCCCAGCCCACCTTCGAAGTCGACAATCGCGCCCTCAAAGTGTTCAAGACCGTATTCCACACGCCGTCATCAGGATCCACGCCTGGTGAAGTGCCTTGGGCTGATTTCGTGCATGCTATGGTTGCTACAGGGTTCAAATCCGAGAAGCTGTACGGCAGTGTATGGCAGTTCAGTCCCACGAAACTGGATGTTGAGAGGAGCATACAGTTTCATGAACCTCATCCGAGTCCGAAGATACCGTATTGGGGTGCGAGGAGACCTGGGAGGAGGTTGAATCGTGCGCATGGGTGGTTTGGGGGAATGTTTAAGTTGGCGGAGAAGAGAGAGATGGCATGAAGGCTTCGTGTAGCCACAATCGGCCAGAGAAGAGCACTCTGGATGTCGTGTGCCCAATTTGAATGCTTGTTTCCCCGGTTCTGCGGCATGCCGGGATTTTTCCCTGCTTAGACGCGATTGAGCGCACATCTTGACCGTCCGACCGTGTAATTTCTCCCAGAGCCAGGTCCCGGCACGTGGCTACGGGAGATCCTAATAATTTGTGATACTGACAAGACTACACCGGTCGATCATGCACCTCTTGCATTGCAGTCAGCTATCATGCCTGGCATACGAATCTATGATGGCCATCGCCGCGATCTGCGCTAACTTCTTTGCATACCAGCTGTATTGATTATTAGCCTGTTGATAGCCTGTTGTCATCATCGGTTAAGCGATGTCGTTCGATGTTTGAGTAAGTTTAGTATCCAGGCATCTTACTACCCTGGCAAGTGACACATTAATTGATCTTCATATTAGGTCAAGAAAGAAGTTCAGCATCGAATCATGTAGGTTTCTACGAGTTCGAGCTCCATATTGGTCTAGTGGCTAGGATTTGTCGCTCTCAATGAAGCAGCTCCGACAAGGCCTGGGTTCAATTCCCAGATATGGAACAATCTCTTTTTGTCCGGAGGATAGCATAGCTCAAGTTTTGGAGTGAAGCGGAGGAGTTTTGACAGAGATATTAACATTTTTCTTTTTGGGTGAATGAGTTCATCCCAGTGACGGCTTATCCCGTTCGGCGCGGGACGAACCGTCGGTTCCCGGCCGATGCTTCTGTGGACTGCGACTGCATCCATCTTTCTAGAATCAATTTTGTTGTGGTGCCATGGTGCCGGTGCTACAGCTGATCAACACGACACAGTCCTTGGCGGCACCGGGACCTCCTACATACAGCTTTGTAGAGGACAAATACGATACTGGCGCTTGAGGCATGGCTGCGTTCGACCAGCAGCAGCACGAGCAACGGAAGTAGCAAATGCTCATGCGCATGAAACATTACTGAAGCCAGCCATGCAATTGTGGCCGTCCCTATTGCTCCTACGAGGAACCACTCAACTCGGCTTCGCCCAAGAAAGCACCTTATGCCATCAACTTCATTGATGCACGTCACTCTGGAGGATTCCGCTACCTTACTGTACCATCGCTGCTCTATCCGAACTCAACCAAAGTTCATTGCCTCGCAACAACCGTATTGAGTGTGCTTCGTGCGGTGTTGACAGCCATCTGCGAAGAGGACAGGCTGTGGAGAGGAAAGCGCGAGAAATTGCGCCTCCATGACGAACAAACACTGCTGGGACGAGTTTGCTCTCCTGCAGATGAATCCAAACATTACGATGATGGCCAAGGAGGCCGCTAATGGTGATTAGATAAAACTCAAGTTCTCTGTGTTATCAGAGAAGCAATTGAGGTTGAGCTCGAGCTTGGCAGATGCATTCGAAAGCAGTGGAAAGAGAACCTGGAATCTGGGCCCGGCCCGCACAGTCTCGGCGCCTGTGAAACTACACCCGGTTTTGGGCCTCATCTTCGTCACTTCCTCGAACTCTTCATGACAGCGGTGATCGCGTGTCGTATGGCAATGCCCGACTTCTCTATCTCTTTTTGCGACAAAGCTGTGGTAGCACACACCTTGATGGCTGGCTGTGGCTGGTACTCCCTCGACGCCTCTCGCGGATGCAAGCCTTCCATGAGAGGCATGCTTTTGATGCAGGTGATGAGAATGGAGTGGTTCCTGAGACACTGCCGACTCAGTCAGCAGGAGCTTTCTCAGATGACATACGGCTGGCCCTCACCTCGTCAACGCATTCTTGCAACAAAAACTCCTGCTCCGAATACGAGAGGCAACGGCTTTCGACGTACTTGTCTTTTAACGTCAAATGAATGACTGGATTGCACTGCGCACTTGTGCGCTTTACCCAATCGCTTTTCTCAAGCTGCGCACGACGCACATTGATACGTTCTCGCAGAGTTCTCAAGTCTCTCGCTCCCGCGTCCGACTGAAAGCGGCTAATAACAGCAGATGCTGTGGTAGTCAAGAACGTGGCTAAAGAAGCCGAGAATGTCACCGCTGGCGAGTTCAGGCGCTGATGTTCTACCATCCCTTCACGTCCGGTGCAGAAGCCACCACCGGTCGCAACACAGCCCGCTAAGCTGCCGACAAGTATGTCAATGTTGATTGGGTCTACATTTTGCAGCTCGGTCAAGCCTCTTCCAGTCTCACCCAGGACGCCGTAAGACCACCTACATGGTAGACAAGAGTCAGCAGAAGTCACGGATCCCACTGATCAGCATCGAAACTCACGTTTCGTCCAGAATGACTCGAAACTTATACTTGTACTTGAGCTCAAGAAGCTTGGGCAGGTCAACCATGTCGCCAAGGTTATCTGACAGAGCTTCCGTGATTATGAACCTCCGAGTGAGCGGTCGTTCTTCTTGCACGAGCTTAGCTAGCACCATTTCCAGGTCTTCCATGTCATTGTGCTCAAACCAGCGAACGATACTCCTCGATGCTCGGATGCCCATGCGAATCGGGTAGTTTACCGCACGATCGGCCACAATGATATCGCCACGTTTGCAGAAGGTCGAAATGACACTACTAATGGTGGAGAAACTTTGAGAGTAGATTATGGCGCTTTCGGTTCCGAAGTGACTTGCGATGTCTTGCTTGAGCTTCAAATGAACATCAAAGGTTCCAGCAAAGCCAGGAGCGGAACAAGGCCCAACACCATAGGTACGAATGGTTCTGGTTGCAAGCTCAATGAGATCTGGGTCGTTGGCTAGGTTGTAGTGGTTGTAGTTGGCCAGATTTGTAACAGTCCTGCCGTCACGCAGCTTTGTTTTTGGTCCAGTGGGCGCATCCCGATGCAATTCGGGAAGCCGCTCGTTAGATCTCAACATCTCGGGCTGTTCTTGTACAAGAGGCTCCGGCGCCCAATCCTCCACCAGCTCATCGATCTCATCTTCGGTCATCAGGACGTGAGACGCCCTCTTCCTGGGGTTATACTTGGATCCCACAAGATAGCGAACGGCGATGAGAAACAAGAATAGTTCCAAGATACTGCGGAATGGATCATTCTGGTATGATGCACGAATGTAGCGACCCAGTACTGCGGACCCCGGGACTCGCCTCACGTTGTGAGTTGCCTTCTCTGCTAGGCCCAAGGTGTGTTTGGCGATGAGGATGACGCTCTCGCGAAATGCTGGAAATTTTATCGGTTCTGTGTATTCCATGGTATCGAAGAGTTGAGATCAGACACGCCTGAGAACAGAGATGCTGCAGAAATCCATACGCATATAAGGTGCTGCAACTCTGGGTGGATCAGTTCCCACATATCCCTTACTCTGGCTAGCGAGCTCGTCTGGAGTGAAGTCGGCCGACACCCTTGCCTGCTTTTAACCTATCTAGGTAAAGTGTGACCATACACAGTATAGCAGATCCACTTCGGTATGGAATTGCTCTTATACGACACACGGCTGGGTGTTCGGGACCAAACTTGAAACCCGTTGCCGTGTCAGCCGTAGGCAGCAGTATAAGGATCCGATGACAGAGGCACTGGCATCGCACACTACTTGTATCAGCCTTCCACAATGCTGCAGACAATATAGTGCGTCTGCAGAGGAGAAGTGAATAACAGCAGCACACGAAGGCCTCTTGGAAATCACCTCGGGCTCAGCAGATGATCCATGCCTACTTTGATCATTTTGCTCTGAACAGAAGTACCAAGTGCAGGTTATTCTTTCCTGCCCTCTTAGACCCTTCTGCCACTTCGAACACTCCTAGACCGCGTATACCGGTAATTCGGACTCACAGAGTGCGGTGCGACTGGAGCGTGCTGGGCTTCAATTGACCAACGCAATCGTCTCATCCTTGTTGGCGACTGCCGCCACGGCACGCCCATGGAGTACATCTGATGGTTCGTTAACATCGCCTGTTGTCAAGTGGCAGCAAATGGTGCCTGACGAACCCACGTTGACACAACTCATCAGATGAGCCTCTGGCCCAGAAGTCCCGAATCACAGCTTTCGTGGTCAACGACAAAGGCGAGCCATCCGTCGAATGCTGGGAGATCAGCAGCTTCTCAGAAAGTGCACGTGTGAAGGTTGCTGGCGGATCGACTGCGAAGGCTCATTCGCTTTCTCTCGCCCGCGATGATGAGCTTGCTGGAGTCGAAATCCTCACTTGGCCAACTTTCGCGGATATCTGGCCACCCGCGACCGATGCTGTTCGCAGCAAAGCCGGGCTTGACATTGCTTTCGGTTTCAAGTATGGTTTTCACCTTGCGAAGCCTTCGATCACCAGTGCTGACAAAAGCCTTCCGCAGTCTCTTCAATGTCCAAAGCGGTCTTCTTCGCTTCCAGCTGTCTGCCGATGTTCAAGGCAGGGCCAGTGTCAAGGATGACGACGATGTAGAGACACACATTTTCAGCTTGGAAAACGGTGATGATTGGTTCTACTTTGAGGACAACTACTCGGGCTCGACTTCCAAGCACACTGTTGACAAGACCTCGCCTTTCAGCGTCAACACAATTTCGGGTGGTGAGACGGAGATGTTGCGACTGCGATACAACAGTCGGTCAAACCACATAGTCGTCCACAAGGGAGCATGCCGCTTCACTGGAATTCACACGGACGCCGCCGCCGCCAGCTCTAGCGTCACCGTCCAGGTCAACCTCAATGAAGATTTGTGAGAACGTGACCGAAGCTGCACTTTGAATCTCAGGAGATCGTGAATGCTCTAGCGTCGAGATTTGAAAAGACAATAATTTCAAGTGCGTTTGAACGATGATAATGGACGGCCGAATTAGGGAAGATCTGGGCAATACCTTCCTTGTATCTATGCCATAAACGCAATTTATCACAAAAGAAGTCGGGTTGAGCGCTGAAGTTCTGTCGATAGATTGGTCGAGAATGTCAAAACCAAGCTCTTAGGTTTTGTGATGCAAGTGCTGTCGGCGTCCGTGTTCGTGTCGCTCGAACTCAGCTCTGGCTGCATTAGAAGCCAGTCTGCGGCATCGATCATCTCTTTCGGGGTTGAACCTATCCCTCGTCTTGTCATGAAAGTTGTA
Organism: Cercospora citrullina; assembly: GCA_013365195.1. Classification (NCBI taxonomy): domain Eukaryota; kingdom Fungi; phylum Ascomycota; class Dothideomycetes; order Mycosphaerellales; family Mycosphaerellaceae; genus Cercospora; species Cercospora citrullina. The sequence goes on from JAASFF010000310.1 coordinate 961,798, forward strand.
GTGGAACCTTGTTTGAACATCAGCGCCAAGATCCTTAGGCGGTCGACCATCTGTGGCATTACGATGATCCACTTTGGAGGTGGGAATTCACAGTCGGCGGGCCGCTGAAGCTATGTGATTGAAAGCCAAGCTGGGCCCCTGCCAGTGAAAGCTGCCTTGCTGCTGGCATTCATGTTGAAATTCCTAAAGACTTGGGGTGCTTCCATACGCTGAGCGCTGTTCACTCGCAAAACATTCTGAGGGGGGTCGTGCATAAGTCTTGACCTTTTACAGGCGGTAAGCACGACGCAGGAAGGCTCAGTAACGCATCTCTGATTCTGCAATCGTCGAGACGAAGCGTCTCATCCAGGCTCAATCCAAATATGTGGGCATCATACTCCATGCCCAAGATTCGTCGTAGGCTTTGTAGAGCGGGCATCTGCGGTAGCTTGAAGATCTGCGGTATGCAGACAACTGACACAGAAATCCGTATTCCAGCAGCTTTGTTTCATGATTTCAGGATCCCATGGGCCAGCTCAAGTCGAGTCAAACGCGTTCTGTATCTTATCAGTACGATCAGCGCGTTCATCCTTGCTCGTGGCACAAGGTTGAGACGCTCAATTCTATAGATCTGTAGGCCTCCCGCCGCGGTACTAAGCCATCGCTGGTTGGAATCGTGAAGCTCCGCCGCGAGAAATGCTGTCTGATGCAGGAATTGTCATTGTGGCGGTCGCAGATGCTGTTGGTGAAGTTGAAGTCCTTGCCAAGACTTGAAACGCCGAAGCTCAAAACTTAGACTTGAACTTAATCTCAGCCACTTCCTCTCTTCCCCTCTCACATGCTCACCTCAAACCTCCGCATTCCATCGTGAGCCTACTCCACTCGGGCGCTCATCGCGCCACAGCAATATATCGTAGGGAAGCACGATGTTTGGCGGTCTTTCGACTGGGTCTAGAAGAGCGGCTCGACAGAATCCATTTTACGACCTGGCATTCCTCGACCACTCGTTCGAATGCTACCAAGTCCCAGCCCCGATCGCAGCCGATAACGATGCGAACGCACAGAAGTCGCCCAGCGCTATGCTTTCCCGTACGGTAGCTATGTAGCCTGCACCAGCTGCAGCATGGCGCCGCGCTGCTGAGCCTTGACAGCGCTGATCAGTGGGCTCACGGACTCTCGCGCACGCTGACCTCGCGTGCCCAAGAGGCAGCGGCGTTGGTTGGAAGAGTGCAAAAGGGAAAGTCGTGGGCGATCTTTGCGCGAAACATGGCCCATTCGGTATTACGCAACAGCTACTGGGCATAAGGCGCCTCGGTGAGAGATATTACCTTTCTTAGCAAACGGCATGTTCCATTTCTAAGTCGCCCTGGCCTACGTCTGTCGGCGCTTGGCATGTGGGCCTGTGGCTTCTGAGGGCGCCGCCACTTGCGCCAAAGATGCAAGTCATCCTCAGCCCAGGCTGCTTGAAGCTGTGGAGGCGACGAGTATTTCACATGCCTTGCCAGAAACTCCTCGGCGATTCAGCCAGGTCTCCGTCGACGACGGTTCAACGCGTGGGCGCAACAGAAGACTGGATATTTACCATCACGACTGAAATACGCCATGTTCTTACACATATAACGAACCACCTAGGAGCCTCGGTATATATCCACTTTCGAGGAAAAGCCACAGACTTTCTCCAAAGCAATGCTTGTTTTACACTCTAACTTAGCTGAAAAAGGTAGGTGAGGGGGTAATCTGAAAGATATTGGACGACAGTGCGGGCTGTACTTACCTTGGTATTCTTGGCTCCTTCTCGAAGACGAAACGATCGGCCTGGCCAGCAGATATGAGTTCTGGGATCTACAAATTTTCTTCCGATGGCGCATCGAAGAATACGGTGTCTGCTCTTGTGATAAAGTGTGGCTTGCATCGGGAACCGCGAGAAGAGGCATCAACAGATACGCAACTACCTGCGTAGGCGGGACCCAGAGAGTACATAGGTGAACGAACCTGCCACCTGCAAAGATCATCACCGCTGCTTCGTTCGTCCCTTCAGCACCTTTCATCAAGATGCGATCTTTCCTCAACATCCTTCTGGCTGTGCCAGCTGTGCTTGGTGCCGCCACTGTCGACAAGAGACAAACCGCAGACACCGTCTCTGGAAGCTGGATTGCCCGCGTTCAAGATAACTCCCCACTCTCGACGGTGTTGAACACTCTCCGCCTCACGACCAACATTGTACCCAAGCACCAATACAACTTCGGTACCTTCCGAGGCTTCGCTTTCGATGGCGACGAGTCACTCGTCGAGCTTGTCGCCAACATCCCCCTGATCGCAAGCATCGAGCCAGACACCACAGTCCGTGCCTCAGCTCCTGTTGTTGAGAAGCGTGCTCTCGTCCAGCAGACTCCTGCCGAGTACGGTCTTGTCCGTATCTCCCGCCGCGCTCGCGGAGGCAACACCTACACCTACGACAACACCGCCGGCGCTGGAAGCTTTATCTACGTGATCGATACTGGTGTCAATGCTGGTCACCAGGAGTTCGGCGGCCGTGCTGTCAACGGAGCCAACTTCGTCCTGACCGAGCCTCTCATTGCAACCGATCTCAACGGTCACGGAACACACTGCTCTGGAACTGCTGCTGGTGCTACATACGGTGTGAGCAAGCGTGCCAACGTCATCGCCGTGAAGGTTCTCGGTGCTCTTGTAAGTTGATCCACTGACTTCGAATTGTTGGCGCAACACTGATAGCTCGTGCAGGGAACTGGTCTGAACTCTGGAGTCCTTGCTGGTATCGACTGGGCTGTCAACAACGCCCGCCAAAACGGCCGCACTGGTCGCTCCGTCTTCTCCCTGTCTTTGGGCGGTGGCTTTTCTCAACAGACCAACGACGCAGTCAAGGCTGCCACTGATGCTGGCATCTTCGTCGCTGTCGCTGCCGGTAACGACGGTGCTGACGCCCGGCAAACCTCTCCAGCCTCTGAGCCTTCCGTCTTCACTGTCGGCGCCACCGATGCCAACGACAACCGTGCCAGCTTCTCCAACTTCGGCCCAGTCGTTGATGGTTTCGCTCCAGGTGTTAACATCAAGTCGTAAGTTACAGTTCACAACCCAGAAAAGATTGACCCTTTACTGACTGTTTTGAAATAGCGCTTGGATCGGTAGCCGCACAGCCACCAACACCATCTCCGGCACATCGATGGCTTGCCCTCACGTCGCCGGTCTCGCTGCCTACCTCATCGGTCTTGAGGGCCCACGCACCCCTGCTGCTCTTGCCGCTCGCATCAAGTCCCTCGCCACCACTGGTGTCATCGTCAACGCTGGTGCTGGTAGCCCGAACACCCTTGTGTATAACGGCTCTGGGCAATAGATGTAAGGTTGGGAGGAAAGACAGTATGACTCCCATGATGCATGATATGGCATACCATGTATGAGGAATGAGAAATGATTCAATGTGCATCTGATGGAGGAAATACCCATAGGTAGAAGCTCAAATGAGATATTGTCGACTAATGCTGTCGGCATGAATGCAAAACTGTGATTTTCGGCATAACGGCCGATTCTATTGTTGATTCCATCGCTCGATGTTTATCGTGCGTCGATGAGGTTTTCGAGGTAGATGTTGTTGAGTATGGCAGATCTGAGCCTGGGTTCGTCACCATATCTACTCTGCCAGCGCTTCACCAAGGCCCGAACAGCCAGTGTCTAAGGACCGGATTGCCCGATTCACGCGCCACTACTCCGGCTGCCAGACCATGCCGGTCAGTCGAAACACACCAAAGCCAGTGTGAGGGAGAGCCCAAACACTGAGGTCCATATCAGCATGAATCACTTCCATGAAGCCGAATTTAGCAAAGAAAGTGCGCGCCGCAGGCTCCGAACACACGCAAAGAGGGACCCCCGCCTTTCCGGCTTCTGCGAAGCCACGTTGTAGAAGTTGCATGCCAAGACCCTGTCCTCGATATGCTTGTTCTACGACGATGAAGACGAGTTCTACGACAATAAGTGCTCGTTCTGTTACTCGCATTGCGTCGGGAAGCCTACCGTAGTTTTTCGGGAAGTCCAAGCCTCTTGCCACTTTCTGACATGCGTTTCCGACCCCAGCCAGTACGTCCGCGTTCATCGTAGCAGGCGCTACCATGTTGTCGTCTTCAATGCGAGGGCAGCCATTGTCAGTTACGTCTTGTTGGGCCTTTCTTTCTTTCTTGGCGAGGCAGATATAGCCAACGACTTGTCCGGTCTCTTTATCGACAGCTTTGAGATCCAGCATCTTTGGATCCTTGAATGCGCCAACGATAGCCGCAGTATACTGCTCCCTCTGCGCAGTCTAATTTGGCCAATTCTTCCAGAGCAGTCGATTAATTGAAAGGAGGAGCTTTGCGCGAAATAGCAGGTCACCGAGGATCTGGACATCCTTCTCTTCAGTGGCAGATACGGAGAATTGGGTTGACATTTCGGTTCAGGTCACAAGAGGGTGAGGGAATGAGCAGTCTTCGACATTCGGGTCGTAGGCACCTTTTTGACAGTTTCAGCTGCAATTACTGATGCCTACGCCATATGGCTGCCGGTCGCCGCCATGGCGCATTAGCTTCAAGACCGCGCAGAACTCATAGTTGGAAGCCGGAGATAGTCAGAGACGAGACGACAGATGACCGCACCTCACAGCGAAGGGGAAACTGAAGTGAGAGAGATCGTGAGAGTTGATGAAGGACGGCAGAGTTGGCGAGCGCAAGGGACATCGGCTGATCGGCTGTATCCCACGGGCCGGGCCGTGAGCGGAAAGCGCCAAGTCGAGCAGAGTTGCCTTGCTGCCCTCCACCGACGATGAATGACTTCTCTACGTTGCACTCTTCTGCCATGTTTTCGCCCATCATGTTTGCTGAATTACCACTCTTCACGTCGCCTTACGCGCCACTCTGGAGAAGTAAGCCACATTCCTCACCAGCCGTGCTGGGACGCGTGTGCAAAGAATCTAAGAGCCGCGGACTGCTCCTCTTCGAGCGTGATCCATGTGGGCTGCAGGAGGCCTGCATAGCGTTGACAGCAGCCCGCCTTATGCATCTTCGCGCTTTTCTACACACGATACCTTCTTTGCAGTGATTGCTCCAACCCTGTCGCACAGTGCCAGAGCCTACTGTGCATTCAGCAAGCACTTCCCCACACAACTCAGTCCCAAGCAGGCCCGATAGTTCAGCACGCAAGTCATTTGCAAAATTTATCGCGCAATCAGCCGTTCAATGCTTCGAGCACTGCAATGCACCAGATCGATGGCACGAATAAGATTTCAGCTGTGGAAGTAGCAGCCAGGACCGAGCTTCTCGAGTATGGACTCTTTCGAAGTCTGCAGGCGGCATCAATGATCACATCTGGAGTATATCAAGCCATCTGCCGCTAGGCCCAAGGAAACACCACGTGGTCACAAATCATTGGAAATTAGCTCTTGGAACCAGGGACGGCCACCCAGCAATATCATGCTCATAGCTCCGCGCGCGGTGGAAATAGTTCCGCTATACAAGTACGGACATCGATACTGTAAGACTTTGTAGTATGCGACGTCGGCTGGAAAGGGGCAACCCGCTATCGTGGACAATGCAGGTACCACTCAATCTGGGTCAATAGATGCAGCTTGGGCTCAGCTACCCAGTGAATACTGACAGAGATTTGCAATCGTGAAGGCCGCCGCAATGATGAAGGGCGACCGGACAACGTAGGTTCGTGTGAGTCTTCTGATCGAGGACGCGCTGGATCTCTTCACAACTGCTAGCGTGGATTTCTGGAACATAAAGATCTGACGTTTGCCCGGGGGCCTTCCATCTTGCGCGACACTTTCAGGCTCTTTCACCATGCCGGACACTGATTGGACAGATGTGTTCGGTCCTGCGCCGCAACGACAATCCTCCGCTTCCAACGTCAAGAACCTTGATGCGACGTCCGAAGAATTCCGGTCCATATCCGACAGGGCTCTGAAACTTCGCAACAGGATGACTCGCTCACATACTGTCAGCTTCGAGGGGGCTGCGTTCGTCAGTCCTTTGCTGAAAGAGGTTGAAGAAGGCCGAATAGTCAGTCAGAATGTGGATGCTATGCTGAACGTTGTCCAAAAACTTTTGCAGGAGAAGAGAGAGAAGAGAATGGCAGAGGAATCGATCGTAAGATGGCCATGGCCCGACACCAAGATGGCAAGCACGCAAGCAAGACCGGGCATAAAGAGTGGAGACTGCTCAAGGCAAGGGACAGGAATCAGCAGACAAGCAGGGCAGAAGACAGCGGAAGACAGAAGGTCATCCACGTCCCGAATGCAGCACCAATCGAGTGACCCCAAATGTAGCGCGAGGAAGAGGATCCCGGACGGTCCGTCGAAGCATTCGCATCTTCGAAGCGGGAAAAATGCGGAGCTCGAAAGAATCCCCCAATCACCACCAGTATCATACATCAGGAGCCATTCATCAAGCTTGTACAGTCGCTCCACGAACGACACAGCCTCACAGCATCAGGCGCGAACTGTGATCGACCCATCAACTTCGTCAGCGGGGACAGATTCGACATCCGACAATGCAATGATCGCATGGCCATGGCCTTCGACCATTGTACAGGCTGCAACTAAAAGATCGAGCACTGCCTCTTCTTTGGAGCTGAAGAAATTGGTATTTCTTCCACTACAGAGTGGCGCTCATGGCCGCCAATGAACACTTCAGTCCACTCCACATGAAGGATGACAGATCCAGATAGGTTGCAGGACGAGAGACACTACTAGCAGCCATGCTAGTGAGTATAGAATCCTGTTAGCAAGAGTGGTGGCACAAATGCGCAGTATTCTTGAAAACGTCGCAAATTCTGCTGCAGGCCGACATCACACCAAATCTCGAGGATGCTGCTACGGGCATGAGTCGCTGCGTACACCATCGACTGATCCAAAAATGTAAAAGCAATCAGAGGAGACCTGGCGAACGGCCGACCAACTACAGCTCGCAGGGAGAACATCACTTATGAAACGGCTGAAGATGCTTCTTTGATGACTCAGACTGCTTTGCACCCTGCAAGAGCGTAGAGGTGAGCCCCGCACACCGCCAACATCCTATCTTGCAAAGGCTAGCACCAACGTAAAGCATTGAGTTGGGCGAGTGATTGCGGTAGCCACCACAGATTGCTTGCAAAGCCTACCTGTGGCTATGCTGCTCCGTGAACGACGCCACTTGCGGCGCTGAACTGGTATGGTGCTTTACGATCGACTGATGGCAAGCGAGCGTTCTTTTTGAAGGAGCAACACTAGTCCATCGACGACGAATGAGAATTCCTGAGAACCACATTGTCCTCCAAATTCCTGGCTGCGATATACAATCACTTCTACTACATCATTGCATTGATGTATAGAACTTGCGTTACACCGAATACGCAAACGGCGTAAGGCGGCGTGCCAAGCCGCTCATGCACCTGATGGGGGTCTTGTGGGCAGTGTACAGCCTTGTGCTACGGACGCAGCCTTGTGCCATTCCTCGTTCACATGGGACTTTCTTTGCTTCCCTAACATCGCAACCACTTCGGACATGGCGGTGTGATTCTTGTGCTGCCAAACTTCGCGATCATACAGTATGGCGAGGTCTTCGACCTGGTCCAGACGAATGGAGCCCGCCGACGGGTCCCCGTCCGTGAAAGAGGTTTCCGACAGCGTATTTACGCGAGCGAACTTCAGTTTTGATGATGAGACCTCACCAAATGACCTGCCCATGCAACAGCTTCGCCGACGCTGTAACGCAAATCACTATGATGAAGAGGAGGATGAAGCAGCCGAGGGCGCTCAATTTCGGGCAGAGCAAAAGCCAAGATACGAACCGATCGATCCACCGAAAGGATATCTCCCGCTGGACTTTTATTCCGCCATGCTGAAACCTGCGGCGAAAATTACTCTGAGCGTCTTCTATGCCGGTATAGCTGCGGCAATTGCCGTTGTCATCCTGGTTCCTGTTACTTTGCCGCCAGCTACGGTCCTGGCTTGTTGGCGGCAATCAGCAGTTTTCTGTACAAGATCACGATACAAGAGGTTTTGCGCATGCTTCCTTACATCAACATGTCAAACAGAGGCCACAGCTCGACGGCGTACCGCACAGTGCTTGCTATGTACTGGCCCTTGCTCTACACCAAAATACCTCCGGCACGATGATTATCTTCATGCTGAATCTGGTTACGGCTTTCTTGCTGTCATACAAGGCCGCTGTCTTCGAGGTTGTCAATGCTGGTACGACATGGAACCTCTATGTTCATGCTTGGGCTGCGGTCCCGCTTATCCTGTATTATAGCGTTGTGTCTGTACTTATGGCGTACATGACGTGTTGGCTTTGGAACAGAAGCACCGGACTACGCAAAGACTGGGATCCAGAGTGCATTGCAGATATAATGGCATTATTCTGCCATTTCGACTTGGATCTGGACGAGATCAAATCGAACACTGGATACCTTCCTTGCATCACTCGAAGATGCGAAAACTACCACTACCGCCTTGGGTACTGGAGAGTAGAGGTCAACAGTGGCGGCAGCATCTCTGCTTCCATAGTCTATGGCATCAGGACGGATCCCGCATTTATGCCGAGCCTCGAGCTCTATCGCAAAGACAATTGGTGGCAACGTCGTGTTAGGAAGCGAGTGGGCGCGCACTGGCCAAACCCGTACGTCTTCGCTCCCTGGACCGGACCCGATTTCTGGTTTCCCGCTCTTTTTGTCCTGATCTCTGTGAGCATTTGTGCACTGGTAGCGATCAGTGGTTACCTTCGAACAGGATTTGTGCTTTCGGAGGACTGGACGGTGCAGAAGCTGGGCCCCATTGCAAATCAGAGTCTGGTCATCGCTGCTAAGAACGCAACTCTGAGTGTCTTGGGCGGCACCTTCACTAGCTCCGAAGGCTCTCGATTAGCGACTGAGAACCCGCTGGGCTTCCAGTATTACCTTGTGTTCCGTTCTCTGCCGTTAATGGTGGTTTGTCAGTGCTTCCCATGGTGGAACCAAACAGACGCGTGGTTCAGGTGGATGCAACTATTCTACAGTATGAGCCGGGAGAACAGCACTGCAGAGGAGTCACTCTCACTCGACTATCTCAACAAGACCCCATTCTATGTGACCCCACACGCGTTCAAGAATGGACATTGGAAGGCCTTCACCTTTTCTCTCCTCGGGTCCAGCGTCGACTTTCTGCAGCTGTTCCCGTATGGTTCTTGGCTGATTGGAGCTGCGGGACGTCTTCTCATTGGGCGATTCTCGATCACAGCATTCTCAGTGACATGTGCGTTAGTCATACTGACTGCTATGGCGATGGTGTGGTCGTATCCGACAGGAAGAAGACGAATTCCTTGGCCGCGAATAACATTGCTGGACTTGTGGCTCATGTGTCATAAGAGTCACGTATCAAGGTTCGAGGAGTCAAGGAAATGTACACCCAAAAGGTCCAAGTTGTTGCACTATGCAGCAATCTCGGCGAGAATGAACACCTACAGGCTTGGTATCCTCCAGGACGGAGATGGACTGGAGCGCATAGGTTTCGATGCCTATGGTGAGGGAGAAGACGAGCACGAGACTGGCTATGTACGAGTCGCCTATCCGCGCGGATCTTGGTTGCGGCGTCTCTGGCACACAATGTCCGGAGAGAGCAAGAAGTCTTCGGTGCAGAGGGCTCTTACTCTACCAGTATCTCCACAGCCACATCAGGGCCGATGACATCTAAGTATCGCTGGAGAATAAGTGGGATCTTTCCACATGAGTCCTGTGCAGCCTCTCCGAAGCCACAGTACTGCTTTCCACCTCCGTAGGTTCGTTAGTGGAGGACCTTGTGGTCGCCGTGAAAACCTGCAGTCCGTGGCGCCACTATAGGCCCATGGATGTCAAGCTTGAGCGAGCAGCAAACTCCGTCAAATATCGCTTGAAAATGTACAGCAATCTTTGAGGGAGTCCTACGGCAGCTGCTAGTACGTGGCACCACTATGGGCTCATGCAAACTATGCTCAATCGAGCAGCAAAATGCCGATGGGGAGTAGGACTATATAGTGGTCTGGGCCCAACGCACCTCTCCTGTAGTTCTATATGCAGTCCTTCCGAGGTTTTGAATTCTATCGATAACGTCTACTTCACAGCAAGATGAAGAGCTTCACACTGGTAGCATCCTTACTCACGCTTGCACTCAGCATCGCTGCTGAACCTTTTACACCGAGAGGGCCAATGAATTCACTTTTCACAAAGAGACAGAACTGTCTAGCAAAGTGTCTCGATGATGTAGGCCAATTACTGAACCGTGCAAAGGACCAGTAGATGCTGACAGCGTGTAGACTTTAGTCTGGTGTCATTGTGAAGGTGGTTCCGCTACCTGCATGGATGGGAGTACACAAGTCTCCTGTGTAAGCTGGACGTGACTCTATTCCTGCTGACAGTTGTGCTGATATATACGGTAACGCGCAGGGTTTGAGACAGCTTTACATCTCGGTCTCACCGTCGAGAAGATCTCTGTACCATGAATAAGTACAAATCTTGAAGGTCGGAGAACAGTGTGCGGAGTTAAAAATTGAAGCCGACATAGCAAACTTGCCAGTCGTACAGGTTTGTTCATTATTGGCGTTATGTTTATTGACAATATGTGTATGAGAGGAAAAGTTTCTGTGTCCGATACGGCTTTGCTGCAAACTGCATTACAATTTTAATCTCAGAATCATATACCCATCGTTTGTCAGTCTTAATTCGAGTTGTTAGGAAATGGATGATAGAGGTCGACCAGGTTGTCGACTCATCATGTGAGGATCTCAGCTCATTAGAGCTGCATACCGAAAGCTGGGAATCGAGGCGCAGATACCTCGTCGCAGGAATACTGTACAAGGTATGGTGACGCCAGGGTTTGGGGACCCAAGAACTCCGTGCCGTCAGGAGCGGTGACGAGGAGATGGAACTCGGCCTGCAGCTGAGCGTTCGCGGCCATGACACGGATTGGATAATAGACGCCTGCTTCGAGTGTGATAGTAACACTGACTGGTGGTTCACCTATTGTGCGAAGTCAGCTCAATTTCTGTCAATATGTATGAAAGAGACCTACCTGGATAACCAGTGAAGCCCTGTGGTGGAGTTGCATAGACTTGCTCCAAGATGGCGTTCGTTCTTGTCCAGCCTGCATATGCGGTTGGACCGATCCACACGAGCACAATATCGTCAGCATTGTAAGATGTGAATGTGTAGTCTCCAGAGACGCCAGGGTAGATGTAAGCCTGGTGGTTGATTACCCAATAGTCGCTAGGAATGACAACACCGTTGTAAATTTCGAGTGTGCCAGTGACACCGATCGGCTTGAAGGAAAATCCGCCAATGGAGGTAGTCACTCCTTGGTGTCTGGGTGTAATGGTCTTATAAGGCTGCAGTATTTCGTTAGCGACTTTTCCGCATACTATGGAGCAAGTTAGCACTTACCGCAGCCCTAAAGGTAGGGTAGCCTGGAGCATAGCCACCACCAATGTTCGCGTAGTCAGCCCAAGCAAGACCTTGGTTGCCACACTGAGTCGGCGCGGGTATTGGTGGAACGACCGGGTCAGTGGGAGGTGCAGGGATCGCGAATGGAGCACTCTGAGAAGTGCCGACGGACTTAGTGACAACTGTGATTGGTGCTTGGACAGCTTCGGTCGCTGGGAGGACTTGGAGGATGGTGCCTTGCGTCATTGGGTTACCTGTGACGATGGTGCTTGTAGAAGAGGCCAAACCGTAGCTGGTCGTTGTCACGTACAGTGGGCCTTGTTGGATCACAGTGCCGGAAGGAGAGCCAGGATCGTAGTTGATCGAAGAAGTGGAGGCAGGGAAATTGCCAAATGCAGTCGTTGTAGTGTACTGCACGGGGACATCGATCTCGACAGTGCCGGTCGGCGCACCGTCAACGTAGTTCGTGGTGGTGGCCTCGGCAGGGAAGTTCCCATACGAAGTGGTGGTGGTGAGCTGAGGTGGCGAGTCGACCTCGACTGTGCCTGCAACTTGAGGTGGTCCTGGGTTGAAGAGTGCAACGGTAGACGTGGCGACAGCAGCGAACTGGGTTCCAAATGATGTTATAGTTTCGTATACCGCCCTCTCGGTTACGGAGACGGTTCCACTTGGCCCACCAGTGTAGATTGTCGTCGAGGCTGGCGTATCAATCAACGGATCATAGACAGTGGTAGTCGTGAAGACCACTGGTTGATCAACACGGACAGTACCTGGCACAATCGGGGGACCTGGGGTGAAAGACGCCAGAGTGGTTGTAGCTGGAGCTGCAAACTGCGTACCAAAGTTTGTGGTTGTTTCGTATACCGCCCTGTCAGTCACCGAGACGGTTCCACTTGGCCCACCAGTATAGATTGTCGTCGAGGCTGGTGTATCGATCAGAGGGTCATACACAGTAGTAGTTGTGAAGGTCACTGGTTGATCAACACGAACGGTACCTGGCGTCAAAGGCGGGCCGGCGTTGAACAGTGCGACAGTCGTTGTGGTCGGCTCGGCAAACTGGGTACCGTAGTTGGTCGTTGTCTCATACACCGCCCTGTCGGTCACTGAAACGACTCCGCTGGGGCCTCCAGTGTACACCGTGGTGCTGATGGGTGTATTTACCAAAGGATCATAGATTGTGGTCGTCGAGAGACTCACTGGCTCATTCAGCTGTACGAGTCCAGTGACGATCGGTGGTCCGGGTTGGAACGTAGTGAGCGTTGTGGACGCTTCAGCAGTGAAGGAGAGGTCGTAAGATGTACTGGTCTCATAGACAGCTCTATCAGTGACCGAGACGATTCCGCTTGGACCTCCCGTGTAGACAGTGGTGCTGATAGGGACCTGGATGGCAGGGTCATAGATGGTTGTTGTCGACAGGCTGACTGGCTCGTCAAGCTGCACGAGCCCGGTGACAATTGGTGGGCCAGGTTGGAATGTGGTGAGTGTTGTTGAAGCCTCTGCAGTGAAAGAGAGGTCGTACGATGTGCTCGTAACGTACACAGCGCGGTCAGTAACCGAGACGATGCCAGTGGGACCGCCGGTGTAGACGGTAGTGCTGACAGGGTTCTGAATCGCAGGATCATAAATGGTTGTCGTGGAAAGGGTGACCGGCTCGTCAAGCTGGACAACACCAGTGATTACAGGGGGCCCTGCCTGGAAAGTAGTTAAGGTTCTTGAAGCCTCCGCGGTGAAAGAAAGATCATACGACGTGGTCGTGGTGTAAATAGCACGATCCGTGACGAAGACTGTGCCTGAAGGGCCTCCGGTATAAGCAGTAGCAGAAACTGCATCAACAATAGCCGGATCATAAATGGTTGTCGTAGTAAGAGTGACTGGCTCATTAAGTTGGACAAGACCAGTAACTACAGGTGGCCCTGGCTGGAAGGTAGTCAATGTTGTCGAGGCCTCCGCGGTGAACGACAGATCATACGACGTTGTCGTAGTATAAATGGCACGATCCGTAACAAAAACTGTGCCCACAGGACCTCCAGTGTAAACGGTAGAAGAAACTGCATCTACAATAGCCGGATCGTAGATAGCAGAGGTTGTGAAGGAAACAGGTAGGTCAAGCTCCACTAGGCCAGTTACGACAGGTGGGCCAGGAGCAAATGATGTAAGCGTAGAGCTTGAGGGTGCTGCAATAGCGGTGTTGTAAACGGTGGTAGTCGAGTAAATGGCACGATCGGTTACGAAAACTGTGCCCGAAGGACCACTGGTGTAAACAGTGCTAGAAACTGCAGATTCGATAGCAGGGTCATAAATCGCGGATGTGGTAAATGAAACTGGAAGGTCCAGTTCGACCAGGCCAGTCGTAAGAGGAGGTCCAGGCGCAAAAGGTCTTAGTGTAGAACTAGTGGGGACTGCAATGGCAGTGTTATAGATCGTAGTCGTCGAGTAGACAGCACGATCCCTGATTACGACCGTACCAGATGGACCTCCATTGTAGATAGTTGTGGTGACTGGCGATTGAATTTCCGGATCGTATATCGCAGATGTGGTATACGATACGGGGAGATCGAGCTCTACCAGTCCAGTCGTGAGTGGCGGCCCCGGCGCGAAAGGCGTAAGGGTGGAGCTAGTAGCGGCCGAGATAGCAGTGTTGTAGACAGTAGTCGTAGAGTAGACAGCTCGGTCGGTGACGATTACAGTTCCAGATGGGCCTCCATTGTAGATAGTGGTTGTGACAGGTGACTGAATTTCAGGATCGTATACTGCAGATGTAGTGAACGATACAGGAAGATCGAGCTCCACCAAGCCAGTCGTGAGAGGCGGTCCAGGCGCGAAAATCGTCAGAGTTGAAGTCGCGGAAGTTGTGATCGCAGTGTTGTAGACAGTGGTGGTCTCATAAACTTCAGGTGCTCTGACGACAATCAATCCGGTAGGCTGGCCGGGGACATACTGAGTGGAAGTCGTACCCTCACGAAGCGATGGATCGTAGATTGTTGTGGTTTCAAAATCTACTGGCTGGTCGATGATGACAGTCCCAGGTCTACCAGCAACCCCAGGGACTGTGGTTGTGGCAGGCGCTGTGATAGAAGGGTCGTATTCGGTGATGGTAGTCAAGTCAGGAAGGGCAGACACGCCAGGCTGAGAAATTGTAGTCGTAGGGCCAGTGGCTCCAGCTGTTGGTGGCACTTGAATAATGACAGTTCCTGGCTGACCAGTAACAGTCTGAGTCACGGTAGTCGTGACAGGTGCAATAATCGTAGGGACAGTGACGGTTCTGGTGGTGTAGTTCCCTGGAAGAACGATAATGACTGTTCCTTGCTGGTTTCCACTTGGTTGTGCGATGGTAGTCGTCACGGTGGTGGTCACAACTCCAGTAGCATTGACGGTAAACGATGTCGAAGTCACGTAGTCAGTCTCGCAGGGGCCGTAGCCGTTGCAGGTTGGCTGATCGTACGACGGTCCATATGCAGGAGGTGGGCTGGATTGGTCATATTTCGGATGCGCTGAATGAGCATATTCTGGCTGCTCGTATGTCGGAGGTGGTGGAGGCGCTTGTTCATTGTATGATGGCTGATAGCGATCAGCTAGCTGTTTATATGAGACGGGCTTCGCGAGCACCAGGCTCTGCGAGGCCAAAAGGAGAAAGAACGAAAACATCCCGACCGGGCGACTCCGCGCGGGAGTTAGAGAGCGAGTTTGCTATGACGAGCGGACGTGCAAATGTATTGCGTGACTTGCAATCAAAGGAGCGAAGGCACTACTTATCGTCTGCTAGATTTGAAGGCTCAATGTTCGCTGGCAGACGGTATGAAACATTAAATTTCTGAAAGCACACGGCACGACGCGTTGGTTCCTGCATCGCAACGTGCGAGAGCACTGCCGGCATGTCGGAATGCTAGCTGCGAGCGGGTCGAAGACACGCGCTAGCATTCCAATAGGCAATGTCTTATGCTGTCCGCGGTATTTGGCGCCCAAATGGAGAGAGGATCGGTGGAGCTGCAGTATGCAGCGCATATGGAATTCTGGAAAGCGTATGCCCCAAGGTAAGACAGCGGCAGGCCTCAAGAGCAGCTTCACAGAGACAAATTGCAGTGAGCCATGCGGCTATACGTTGATCGAACATTCAATGCGTGCCTCCGCTGGTGCGAGAGTGAACGACGCCAGTCATCTAGCCGATTTCTCCATTAGCACCCAGTAAGCATTTTGGAATACAACATTATCTGCCTTTACCAGTTTCAATTGAAGATCTTGGTTGAGGCCGATGGAGCGGGATCGAATGACATCTATGACTGGGACGGAGATGCAACGATCGATAAATTGGAATCCTGCTAAGGCCGTGTTCTTCCCGCGTCTGCCGTCTCGCATACTCGTCAAATGATTCGCATCGTAGGTGACGTGCCCGACTCCAATCACGGCCGTTGGACAATCGATAGCAGTTTTGATGCGACTGACCTCATTCTCGTTCACCGTTTGTGGAGATCATCTTGGGAATTGTCACAGCTGCAGGACGTTGCAAAGTCAGCTGCGAATAGGCTGTGAATTGACAGCCTGAAAGAGGATAGCCGACGGGGATTCCAGCTTAAGCATGACTGGTACCATGGATGCAATTTTGCAATTTCCAGAGACGTTGGACTCAACCGTGAAGAAGACGCGATCCGAATCCGAAGCACCCCAGCAGATCCTGTCTGCCGTTGACACCACATTGTGATTCCTTCTCAAGCACCGCAAAATGTTGGAGGATTGCTTTGCATATAGGCAGAGCTTTTGTACGAGAAGCCTAATCGTAGCAGCCAGCACTGTTCCTGTGTTGAGTGTTCGCATGCCAGAGCTCCAGTTCCGCTTAGCCATCGAAGCGTTCCGTCTGTTGGCAACATCAACAATTCCGAAGCGGCCGATTGCATTGCTCTTGGTGAAATTGCACTGTTTCATGTGGAAGTAGGCTCCATCGCTTGAATCATCGTCAGGGGATGCTGAACACATGTCGAAGTTAAATGATCTCAATTCTTCCCTCGTGGATCAGTGAACATTCATGTTCTCGATGCAGTTCATCGCGGGACGCTATCACATCTCATAAACATCAATCTGCGCTCTGCTCTAATGTTTCCTTTGTGGACGTAAATCTCGTCCTCTTCAGGCGTTGCCCTTGGCAAAGAGGGCAATCTGTCTGGTCTCGACTGACAAGCCGGCCGCTCACTCGAGCGAATCTGGTGTGCCATCGCAGCGATCGGCAACATTTCAACAACACCTCCCGCAAGTCGCCCCACTGGGTAGATTTTCAGGTCGAAAGCGACAGTGCTCAATGGCACACAAGCGAGGATGTCTCTATCCATGCATGCAATGCTTCTTGACACGAACACTCGACTTTGATCCCAAATGTTCAGAGTCCTGTGATGTTGTTTGACGATCCTCGGCTGGGGACGAATGAACAGAGGACTTTCACTGTGAGCGCAATGCAGCGCTACCTCCCAAGTCAATCGGCGGGTATTGCTGCAGAATACAGTTGGCGCTCGCCATTCAAGTTGTGCCGTCGAGTTGTAAGTTTCGGCGTGGGTGCCTTTCTTTGCAGGTACATGCAGTCTACGCCCGTGGCGGATGATTATAGCCACTATCCGATGGCA
This sequence comes from Cercospora citrullina, assembly GCA_013365195.1. Lineage (NCBI taxonomy): Eukaryota > Fungi > Ascomycota > Dothideomycetes > Mycosphaerellales > Mycosphaerellaceae > Cercospora > Cercospora citrullina. The sequence goes on from JAASFF010000310.1 coordinate 978,795, forward strand.
CCGTAAACAATCTGCTTCCAATTGTTCGTGCAACTTGATGAGGAGTTACTGCGAGCTGAAACGCCATGTGGCGGAGGCGAAGCGCACCGGCGTAAAGCTTCCTTGCGCAGAGCGGCACAACAAGGCTGTCTTGTTTTGCACCTCTCAGCCCCTCCTCATGCCGTAGCCAGATCGTATCCTCAACGAGCAGATCATTTGCAAAGCTTCACTCAGTCATCTTGTGGAGAACAACGGCTATAGCGTGTTTTCACGCACAGCCGCTTTCCAACGGGTCGAAAACGCCCATGGCAGCGACATCGACCTTGTGCCACTGACACACACACACGACACGATGCAGGCTCGACCCTCCGCAAGCAAGTAAAGCAGAAGCAACATGGCGTGCCTGCAAGCAAGCCTCTGCTTAAAGGGAAAGATACCCTCGCGGCCTCGGTCTCTATCGTATGCTGTGCCACAGCATCGATCGTCGTAATGGACGAGCGCCTCGCCTGGAGTCTGGGCGTAAAGTACCAACTCATTGTTGTTGGCTTCCTGCTCAGCATCATGAATCTTTGTCTCGATTACACTGCGCCGTTGTTTTCTTTGCTGCGAGGTTCGGGGAGCAGCTACTTTGCAGAACTTCGAAGCGATCATGCGCGGCACCCTTCTTGGAGACAACATCAGCTATATCTGGAGGGTCGTTTCTCTGCTGCTAAAGATCTTGCCAATAGCACTGAGCGTTGGGTACAAACTGTTCATGGGCGGCATCAGTACCCATGAGATTGGCACCAGCGGCGAGATGTACCCTGAGTTCTTCGGCTTGTACGCTCCTCCTGGATTGGACTGGACTGGCCCGATCCTGATGACGAACGTGACTTTACCATTCATACAAGCGACAGCGACGAATGTGTCTTTCTACTCTGCTGAAGGAGTTCCGAAGCTCGATCCGCCGTATCCCAAATTTCCTCGAGCGTATGGTTACAACATGCTTATGCTTGACGAACACCCTGTCGCCATGCTCGACACTCCAAGACCTGAGTGGGTGAGCCGAGTGCAAGCGGATCTTGGATTGGGAGAGCGATGGAACGTAACTGCAACAGTCACAGCCACCGTTTCTGTTAAGAATGACACTGTCGACGAGTTTCGCAACCTGGATCGAGACGAAGATGAGGCGTACTGGGCAGGATATGGTGCTATTGCGGGCCAAGAGTGGCCGGACAGTACCCTCGCCACAGCGAACCGGCACAATGGCTGGAGCACAGGTCTCATGTCAAATCGAGGCGGGCAAGGCGACGAGTCTTGGACTTATATTGGCCTGTACCCGAATGTCCGAAGTTTTGAAAGTTTTGTCCCGTATGTCAAACGATATGACACGATCCGAGTACCGTGCAGTGGGACATGGGCCATTGCACGGGGCATCATGGAGCTAGTGGAAGGGAAATGCGACCTTGCAGAGGGGGTGAAGTCGGAGAATTTCGGACGGGATCAAAGAGTGCTCCGAGACAATAATCTGAATATGGCAGAGCACTATTTGCCCAACCTCAACCACTTCCTGGGACCGTTTACCGTACTTCGAAATGACTCTAAGTGGATTATGCCCACCATGACGGCAGTGTTTACTTCGATGAAGTGGTCGCTCATTACCGTTGTGAACGGCCCGTCCAGACCTGGCTGGGATACGAACTGGAATGGCATCTACGCCAACACTGGACCGAAGTACACTGCAAGCCCTAAGATCGTGTCTTCGAAATTGACCTTACAAAGATCATACTTGATTTTGCTACTCTTCGCAGCCCAGCCAACCATGACGCTCGCGATGATCGCAGGCAGTATGATGCTCCGCAAGGTCCCAGTGGGCAAGGGCTTTGGTATCATTGCCGTGTTGGCAGGTGTACGACCGGAATCGTTGGGCATTCCCAAGGGCGCAGGGTTCTCGGGCGAGGTGACGGAGCCCATTCAACTGAACATTCACATCGTAGAGCCTGAGAGCAGGTCGGCCGAGATAGTCTATACCCTGAGCGACCAAGGCCCGGGCCCAGCAGAGGATTTACGCCGACGTTGGCGATATCGCTAGTAGCTGTTGAGATTGGGCTTGGACCATTGCTTTTGTACCTCGCTGCTGCTCAAGTTGTCCAGCACGGAAGCGTGACGATAAGGTGAAAATATCAGAGCCCCAAGTAGCATTCAAACAACCATTTGGGCATGTATTTCATTGCAGCCGAACTCCAGACCTCCACTTTCTGTGCGACGGTGATGTCGGTAGATGGACTATGTGATCCAACAGTCTCCAATGTTGAATTCTGATTTCGATCGGGCAAATGCAACTCCAAAGCTCCTCAAATGCTGGCATATTCCCGGCGAGCAAAGAGGAGACTTCCAAGGTTCCATAAAAGCTGGGAGCTGATAAAGTCTGTCAAGAGTCTTATCTTTAATGGCTTCCACACTCCACGAGGTCTCCGTGCAAAGTCCGAGGTAGTCGTGGGGTTTGTTGAAGAGTTGAGATGGTTTCTAGCCCTGGAAATTTTGTCTCGGCGCATCTTCGCCCATGTCGAAAATGACGTCCAAGTCAAACTCACCGAAGCACTTTCAAGGTTCACTGCCTCCATTCAGCTCTGCATCGTAGTGCGCATGAGCTTCAGGCATGAGATGCTGTTTGAGCGTAATGTGCACTGCGTTTGTTCGATGTTCGCTCAACCGATAGTCGTGTGGAAGTGCCGTGCAGGATTGGAGTAGTAGAGCAGCCAAAAGGTGAAGTCCGTTGGAGTCGTGTTTCTTCACAATCGCATCGCACTTGCAAGGGTTACCCTTGTAGCGCATCAATGGACAATATGTTCCTGGCGATGCAACGTCATTGTTGTTGGTCAAGACATGCTTATATGAGAAGCTGTTCGAACTTCATACGCAGCTCCAGCATATTCCCGAGATTCGTTTTTCCTTTCGCTCACGCTCAATCGAAGACAATCCTAGCACAAAATGGCTCCAACCCTCGAACACCACTTCACCGTCCGAGCATACTTCGATGGCCCGAACATCCTAAACTGCGGAACAGTCAAAGGCGGACCACAAAGGACAGTCGTTCCTCTCAACACCGGCTGGCTGAAAGGCCATGGTCCGTCTGCAGGCGCAACAGCAGAACTGCTTCCAGGAAGTGGAGACTGGTTTCTTGTAAGTGATGCAGGCTTTCGCCCAACACATGCTCTTCTGTCCGCGGCCTGATAATTGTTCCCCGGCAGCTCAACCCACAAACAAACACAGGCCACCTCGATGTTCGACTCAGTTTCAGAACACCAGAAGGTCATGGCATCTATGTGCATTATGATGGCATGATGCAAGTAGACGAAGCTTGCCTGGCAGCGATCTTGAACAAGGATGCCAAGACAACGCAATATGGCGATCATGAATTGTTTTCGACGCCAATCATGGAGACGAGTGATGAGAGTAAGAAGTGGATTGAGAGTTCGAGTTGGATCGCAGAAGGGCGTTGGGTCGCGGAGGACGGCAAGGTCGCGATTGAGTATGAGGTATACCGCGTCCGGCCCACGAAGAAATGAATAAGCTGGAGTCTCTTGCCTGTGTACTTGGGGTCGTATGTATATTGAAGCTGATCGTCTGCATGTTTTTCACACGCCAAATGCGGTGCCTGTGTGCCGCTTGTGCCAAGAGGGCTGTTGCTCAGCCTCCCAGTATTCGTCTTGCGCTCAGTTCATGCCCTCGCCTTGATCAGATCTGCTGCCTTCTCCCCAATCATGTAAATCGTGCTCTGTAAGTGCTGACTTGGAATAATTGGAATGATACTGGCATCGACAATGCTCAGTCTCTGAGTGCCATAAACCAACAAGGTATCGCTGACACAGCCACCCAATTCCTCTGGCATCATTGGGCAACTGCAAGAAGGATGCGCGAAGCTTGGAGCTAGCGTCTGCTGCTCTACCAATGCGTCGTAGATTTCGACATCAGAAGTGTACTGTGCCCCTGGTACGGTCTCTGAAATGGAAAACTTCTCTTGGAGGGGAGGGTACGAGAAGAGTTCGCGCAGATATCTCATTCCGATAGACAATATCCGTCGGTCGACAGGGTTGACGAATGCGTTGTAGAGGACGTTTGGAGGACCAGTTGGGTTGACTGGGTTCAGGTGAACTGTTCCACGTGATACAGGCTTCTGAACAGCTACGATGCTGTAGGTCGCGTCTGCTGGAATGGGGAATTCGGCTACAGCGGCGTCTTTGCGACCGAAGATCGAGCTGATAATGTCCCTTTGAGCGGTAAAGCCAGCAAGAAGTACGGCGTTGTCCTGGTAGAGCGATGGGAGGTAGTCGATGGCGTTCTCGTTGTCGAGCTGGAAGCTGACGCTGCTGAAATTTGAAGTCATGTCCGGAAGGGAAATGAATGCGAGGGCATTTCCGCGAGCATAGGTGTACGGTCCTGTCTTGTTGACTTCATATTCTTCCCAGGCAGAAGCATTGAACGTCGCGTTGTTCATCAGCGAGTTCACGCTTGGGAATGTAGTGGAGCTGGTGTTGAAGATAACGGTAGCGTACGGGTGATCCTGGAAGTTTGACCCAACGGCATCAAGCTCGACTTTGATTTCAACACCGGCTGCCTCGAGGACTGGTCTTGGTCCGACGCCGCTCAATTGCAGAAGCTTGGGAGTCTGGATCGCGCCTGCTGCGAGAATGACTTCCTTCTTTGCATTGATGATAGCGGTATCTCCAGTGCCGCCAGATACAACCTCAACACCAGTAGCGGCGGACGGAGAATTAGCATCGCCAAAGACAATTTTCTCTGCTGTAGTGCCAGTCAAAACTTTGAGGTTCTTGCGCTCAGAGACCGGATCGATGAAGGCGTAGCGAGCATGTGCTCTGCGCCCAGTATTCTTGTCCACCGTGTTGGGGTACCATGATGGTCCATAAGCCTCGCCATTGTTGCCGTCAATTGGAATATGAACTCCAGTAGCTCTCCAGGCATCCCAGTAGCCCTTGATATCAGGATATTGAGTATCAACAATGCTCACAGGCAACGGCCCATCACCATACGCTTCAGGATCCCAGGTAATGTTGAAGTTCTCGGCGACAGCTGCAGATGGAGGCTGGAAGGTGGTACCCTTCTTGAAGTACGGAAACAGACCTTGCCAGCCCCAGCCTTCGTTTCCGAGCGCTTCCCAAGCATCGTAGTCAGCGGCAGAACCCCGATCATAAACCATTCCATTGATCACTGAGCCACCTCCCAGCACCTTTGCCACAAGGACGCTGAAGGTGGAGTTTCCAAGTGCCGGTTCGGGCAGCGATGTGATGTTTTCCCATATGAGGCCAGCACTGGAGGTCAGATCGTTGGCCTTGTACGGAATTTCGGTGGCATCAGTGTCCACTGACTCGCCGCTCTCGATAACGAGAACGCTGACTGTAGATTTCAATGAGTGACTGGCTACTGCCGCATTGTTGCTGGACCCACCTTGCTCGTTCTCGCTGAGACGATTTGCAACAACCAGACCAGAGACGCCGCCGCCGACTATCACATAGTCATATTCCTGAGTGGCCGGTGCAGCGCATGCGAGACCCAGAGCGCCAAGAAGCGAACATGCTGTGGAAGACTTCATATTTGCTATTGGCAGCGCAGACCCAAAAAGCACTTTGGACAGAGCCTAAGCAGGAAGATGGAAGCATATGTAGTAGGCATAGTCGGCGGCTGGCAGCGCGGGCACAATCACATCGCGTGCGTAAGCGAGTTTCTTGTCTTCCGCGAGGGCCCATCTTGCCGATGACTATGTGGGGGACTAATATGTGATCCCAGTCATTCACGCATTCGAGATGGCCAGATCGTGGCCGAAATAGGGTTCGTCCCTCGCCAGGCGTTGTTCTTTAAAGTACATCCTACGGCCGTGACTCGTTCGAGGTGAAACTCCCGAACCGCTGGCCATCACTCAATCTTGCTCAATTGCAACTAGGCCTGTAGAGGGAGGGCATCCGGTCGTGATAGACAACTTGTGCTACTGATCATACGAGGAGCTCCGCCTTTCACGCATAGTGCATACCGGGCATGTGGTCGATGCGAAGGCGGTAGTGGAGGTACAGGATGCGAAATCGCTCATCAGGTGCTGGCCAGACTCTTTCATCGACCGCAAGCCAATGCAGTCATCCTCAGCTGCACGCTTGACTCGGCACATCCATATTCTGGAAAGTCGTTTGGCTGATGCGAGATATGCTAAAGTCGAGTGATCACTGATGGCAAAGAATGGCAGGAGGAGGTGAGAGAGCCAGCCCGGACGGAAAAGCCAAGAAAGATCTCGTGCCTCAGGCTCACACATCAACTAATCAAGTTCGGCCGTCAAAAAACTGTCTTGACGCTCTTTCAGCAACTGGCATGATGTTCCTTAACATTCGTACAAGACAAGTCGTCAAGTCGGATACTGGCCAGACATCGCATGAGTTTTGCCGCGAGGACCAAGAGCTGCAGCCGGCCGCAGCTCCGAGCCCAGAAAGTGTGCGTTGACCCGCTTTCGTTCCACTCTCTGCAACGCGTCTTGAGACAGCCATATCTCTTGCTCCAGGTTCTTAGGTCAGATCTCTGATGTTACAAGAATTACTCGGAGCTTGCATGGCAAAATCAGGTATGTGGACATGGTTCTGGTGAGTTTCACGGCCAGCAGCCAGGACCAATGAACAGGCGGCGAATTGTAGACACTGGTCAGGGCATTGCTGTCTGCCATTTCCAACTTCATGGAGCTATACGAAATGATCAATGACGCCGTCGAAGTCATTCCTCGCCCTCCGACTTACTGGAAGGATTCAGGTGAGGTCGGCAAGTCTCGGATAAGTCGGAAGTGCATATGTGGTTGCCCTAATGCCAGGTTGCTCACCACACTTTCCCAAGGAACATCCGAGAATCAGCATGAATATGACGCCCTTTGAGCCTTGAAGCTTCATGCTGGACTACCGGAGCGATACACGATCAAGCCACATACTTTTTACTTCACTGGATGCCCAGACTTGTCTCCGCGGACCCCAATGCCAGACAACTGAGTCGCAACAGTATACTGATGATCCAACGTCCTGCTTCCTCTTCCGAAATCGACGTGTTGTTGGCCCAAGTCCACAACAACAATCTGCACCCAGACTTCAGCGTCGATCATCAAGGGATGCACATAGGATCCCAAAGGTGTCTCGAGACCTGAGCATCCATCGAGCCCGCCGCGACACTTTCGCGACCGAGTGCCGGGCCTGACACACTCGCTGAACGGGATTCAGAAGCTCCGAACGTCGCTATTATATTAAGCTCAAATAGAGCGTGCAATCGAGCACAAGCAAATGTTGACCGGGTCCTGCAGGTGATGTTCCGGATTCCCATCACCCAATGAGTCTTGATATACCAGCCGCATACGGAATTCACAACAATCGTTCTTGGCTCAATGGTCGAGTCGTAAGTCGCTCATGTGAAGTGCAGGCGTGGTGCAGTATCAGAAGACCCGCTGAAGTCGCACTCTGCGATGTTGAGCTGGGAGCCGCTGGAAAAGCACGACCCAAGAAACAAGGACGATTTTTTGCTTTTCCGTTTGACTTTCTCTTTTTGTTCATTGCTTGGCCAAAGTCTGTGCAGAATTCCTTCCACTCCGCTACACCGCTTTCTATTCTCTCTTCGCGATTTGCCTGAAGCAGACATCATATTGCACCACACCGGACCCAATTCCAACGATCGACCTGGGTTTCATGGCCGAGTCGTAAGTCGCAGACCACTCTGTGCTTGGCTGCTAGCATATTGCACTGCGAATTCCGCTCGAGAGATCATGTGGTCTGAAAAGCAGTGTCGATGGCATTGAGACATGAGCCTAGTGCGTTTGTTTTGCCCTTCTGGAATGAAATTTGCAGCTCTTTTGCCACACACCATGCTCTTCCTTCTGCAAGCATTTCGTGAGTCGACAGCGAAAGCAACACCGCCTCCGGGTGTTAGCATCTCTCTAGAACGATCATTTCTGGCCTGATAGCTGGGTTACAAGTTGCTGTTATACGCATTGTGCTGATCACACATCGGGCTTTTGAAGCTGACTTTGATAACAGTTGACTTGCGTACCCTACGCTACTGTCGGCCTTCAAGTCCCGATTGAAGGTAGGGCTAATTGATTTGTGCTCATCCTGCCTCGCTAGTCATCCTTTGGCTTCTGCAACCTTTCCGCCATCCCATCTCTTTGTCTGATTGGAAAGCAACACAGTCTCTATATGCGGAACTCAGACTTGCGTTGGACAACAATCGTCCTTCGCTTCGTGGTTGAGTCGTAAATCGCCGTATGGAATGCAATGCGTTGCTCGCCATTGAGGCACCAAGGAGTCGACGAGACATCTATGACTTCTCGTGGTCACCTTTCATATGCTCTACATCCACGCGCCAAGGAAGATTGTTTTGTTTCTAATTGCAACGTTTTGTCATCTGCAAGCTCCGGGAGTCGTAGAGACAGACGTGTACAGCATTCCATACAGACCTGCAATAGCCTCCAGCCAAGATATAACATCGAATCACTAAAGCATCAAGGAATGGTCGACCGTGTGCTCAACCGGCCTGTTTGAGTCAACCTTCACACATGGTCGATGATCGAAGCAATCTCTCCGATTGCACTTCTCCTTATACTGCTATGTCCCCAGAAAGCCAGCATGTTCTGCCTTTATTATTGTACACAAATCCTGTTCGTTTAACAATCGTCCTTAAGTTCAATGGCCAAGGCATAGGTCGCGTGTCCCAAGCGCGCTGACGATCGATGGAATCAAGTCCAGAGCTAACACAGGGTGCGTGGTTAGCTTGAACTTGGTGCTGTTGAACAGGAACGATTGTTTTGCACTTTTGTCGTTTGCTTTCCCTTTTTTTCATGCCGTTTTCTCGACTGAAATGTAGCTTCCTATTATTATTACGCTCAGACCTGCTCACCAAAGGCCTCTTTTTGCCGATGCATGCAACACAAGGGACACATTATATTTCTTTTCAAATTTCAGCCATTCAACGATCGCCCTCGCAAACGTGGGCTAGTCGTAAGTCGCTTAGGAATGGCGCTGTCTGCATGGATTCTCGGGAAGCAGGACGTAGACCAGATGGTCTACACCTTCTCTTCTTGTTGACCTCGTTCTATGTTACGAGGGCGACTCGTCCGATTTTTTCGCCAGCCTTTTGTTCTTTTTGGCAACTTCTGCCTCTGTCTCCTTGCTGCGAGCTAACGGCGATGCTCGTGCATTATTTTCGCTTCCCCTTTGTACAGCCTGCTCCGTATTTGATGCATTCTCTCCTGCCAGCCCTCAAACTTGGATCTAGGCATTATATACTGCTACAAATCTCTAATCGCAACGATCGCTTTTAGTACCGTGGCAAAGTCGTAAGTCGCATCGAAAAGTTGCGCTGTTAAAGGTCTGAGCAAAAGAACCGCGCAAAAGAAAGTCTTTGCGCATGGGTTGTTGTAGGACGATATACTACGGTTCAAAGACGATCGATTTGCCCTTTTCCTGCCAACTTTCACCGCGCATAGCTAGCTATTCATTTTTCATTGCCTGTTGTCCTTTTGCTAGCTTGCTACCCCTTAGACGACTATTATATACAATTGCCACCACTACCTCTTTAACAATCCGCCCTTAGCTTAGTAGTATAAGACATAAGTCGCATCATTGGGATACGCTGTCTGCTACAATCCTGCGCCCCTAGAATAGTGTGAGGCTAACACACCTTGAGCATTTCAGGAGCTTGGAACCCGTACTAAGGGCGATTGCTTTGCCCCCTTTTACGTTCTTTTGCTCTCAGCCCTTAATCGCTAGTTACTTGCAACCCTGTCTCTTTCTTTTGTCGGCCTCAAACTCCGCATCCAAGTATTATATTCTATGCTTTCTATAGCCCATACAACGATCGTCTATAGCCTAGTAGTAAAAGGCATAAGTCGCACTTCCTAAGTGCGCTATCTAAGAATGCAAGAGCAAGAGAGTGTGCCTAGGACTCAACTCGTTTCCCGGATCACCTCGACCTACGGGTGTAAGCCACGCGCTCTGGGCGATTTTTTTTTGCTTCTCCTGCGGTCTTTTGCTCTTTTGCCTTTAGCAGACTCGTGATTCGATCGCTCTCTCCTGTTGCCATCGCTCGAGCCTGGGTCCAAGCATTATATGCCAGTCCCATTTAACCTCTTCCAACGATCATTCTTGGTCTAGTGATATCAGAACATAAGTCGCGCCTCCGCACTGCGCTGTCTTTGAATTAGCAACGAATCTTTCCTCGAAGGCCCGTGCGTACACAACGGTCTGCTCGCAGGAGGCTGGGTTGCATCGTGCCACAGTCCAAGGATGATTGTTTTGCTTCATCTGTGCATCTTTTTCTTTCTCGTTCTGTATCGTGAGTCCTTACGGCATCTTCCTTCTTTTTGCCAGTATCGCCCCAATGTTAACGTATATTGATGCATTGAAAAGCACCCCCCTCAACAATCGTCCTTGGTCTAGTGGTATCAGACATAAGTCGCATCCTCGGAATGTGCTGTTCATAAACACATACATGAAGCTGGCGCCGATGCGAGGCCGACGAGACCTCGTATGCGATTCGCTGAGGTAACCACGCACCAAGGGCGATCGTTTTGCTTCTTTTGTTCGTTCGGTTTCGAAGGCGCTTTGACAGTTTTTTGCGTTTTGCTGTCACCGTTTGCCGATATGAGCAATTTCAAGCAGTGGACTGAGAGTGTTAGAGCCTGAGCAGTGATCAGAAAAAAAGACTGGGGCTGCGGGACAGAGAATCATTCATTGTACAGTTATCAGCATACAGCAGTTCGCAAGCGCTCAGCAGGTATCTCTCATACGTTCGATCAACACAGTTCGCCTCCTGCAAGACGCCATCATACACTTCTTTGAATCGCACGAATTCTCATGGCTGCCTTTATTGCACCAAAGTTGCCTCAAAATTGCGCCACATTCGAATTCCATGGATAAGGGGGAAAGAGAGATCCCGCAGGCTGAACTTCCTAAGCCGCAACCGCCTCACTCTTTCTCTTCTTGCGCTTCTTCTTCTCGGTCCCGCTTCCAGCTTCCGCTTGACTTGACTCAGGCACTTGTAGCTGTGCAGCAGAAGCAGCTTGCTCAGCAAGTACATTATCCTTCTTGCTCGACTTGCCGCGCTTCTTCTTTTCGCCACCGTCAGCAGTGCCCGGTGTCTCGAGTGTTGCAGCAGCCTTGCGCTTTTTCGAGCTCGCTTGGGGTTGTGGTGGAGGTAATGCGAGGGAGCTGGACGGAGTCATTTGAGCAATCGGAGCACTCGAAGTCAGTTGTGGGTCAATGGCCATGTTGGCGGCAGGAGTGGCATCGGCAGCGGCCTTGACCTTCTTTGGTCCAGCTTTGGGTGTCTTAGCCTTCGGTGGCGGCGGGGTGGGCAGCTTGGCTGGTACATCCTCATCCTCGTCGGACTCCTCACTGCTGGAGCTGTCGTCGGATGACGAATCGTCATCGCTCTCATCTTCTGCAGCGGCGCTCACATCGGCAGGGAGGGCAGAGGGAGACTCGGCCTCTGCATCTCCCTCGTCAACATCCTCGGCCTTGCCACCTGCGGCCTTGTATGCCTTGGTGGCCTCCTCATAAGCGCTCAGCTCGCTCTGGTAGGCAGCGTGGTATGGCTTGCGCTGGGCTTCAGTCATGGCCCTCCATCTTTCGGTGGCGATCTTGCTGATGTCGCCAGCCTTGGTACCATCGCTGGGTGGGTTGGTGGCTACTTCCTTCGCGATGAATGGCCGCACCTCTTTCAGATAGCGAAAGTATGCGGTGAGGGGTCGCTTGGGCGCATTGGGGTCGCGCTGCTTGTATGGACGCTTCTCTCGCTTCTTCGGGTCGACTGGGTTGCCGTTCGCATCGATGGGCGCGGCGGCGAGCTGGATCAGACCATTCTGGATGGCTTGCTCGGCGACTTGGGCAGCACCTGCGACGCCTTGGAAGGGCAGAAGCAGTTGGCTGATATCGAAGTTGCCGGCGCCCTGCAGTACGACGTCGGTGTGGGCGATGTAGGCCTTGATGGCGGTGTCGATGGAGCTGCTCAGGCCAATGTACGCGCTGGTGAGCTGCGACGCGTCAGTTCATTCATCGTGGACGGGAGGTGAAGGGTCGCATCGGCTGTTGCTATGCGCCAGTCGCGTCGCGGCTTCTTTTGTTGTCGCGTCGCAAAGTTCGGCGAGAGTGAAGTCGGACGTGATGCGACGAGGGGATAGGAAGACATACCGCATTGCGCGTCTGGATGAAGCGCTCCGTATCGACTGACACCTGCAGCGTCGGTGGATAGGCCATCGCGTTGCCGTTGCCGTTCTGATTTGCGTGGTTCTGGCTGTTATTCGCGGCCCACGAGACGAGCTGATGAAAGTGGTCGGGATATTGGTGGCCGTTGGTGGAAGCCATGCCGCGTGGTTGATGGAGGATTTGATGGGCGCAGAGTGCGACGAGACGAGAATTTCAACGAGCGCGCGCTGAAAAGTCGGTGGCTGCCCATCGGATACTCGGGCCCAATTCGGCTTAGCGGGGAGCAGGCCAAAAGAAACTTCACTTCCAATTTCATGGGACAAAGTTCCTCGCTGCGCACCACCACAAATCACTTGCTACACCCCGCATCTTCTTCCAATGGACAGTCGTCTCCAAATGCTCCGAAGGTGATTTGGATAACCCGCTGTCCCAGTCTCCACTTCAGCCAGTGGGAATTGCGCAGACCAGATACATCTCCTCTGCTTTCGGTCAGGCCATGGGCTGGCAGATGAGTTAATCAAATCTTGCCTAGGAATAAGCTGCCAGCGTCATCCGCTGCATCAAAACTCACGCCCGCCTCCGCCCTCCCTCACTGTGTCAATTACTTTGGCTTCTTCGTTTGCTGACGCAATTGAGTTGAGATGCCATTCGCGCCTCTTTGTCATTGACATGAGTCCTAATGGCTTGCACCTGGTATGCTCATGCAGATGGGCATATGGGGTGCATATTGCTGACATGCTTGCCCATCGTTGACATGCTTGTCCAATGCATCTCAGAGCAACAGTCTGTAAATGGCCATCTTTGGCAGCACTGTCGCACCAGGCACAACGCGGCATCAATATGCCCATTTCAGTCGAGGCGAGGAATCTTCTCAGATCATCAACATCGCGAGTCCCAATCACGTTCTTGTGGGCGGCACGGCAATGCAATGACGCCTCAATGAGAACGAACTCTGTATGGCCATTCTTGTCAGCTTCAAGCAAAGTTGCATCTTCAATTGCTGTTCTTCTTAATGCTCCGCACTGGGCGAGAGGTTGTCGACATAGCGGCCGCGCACGTCCACGGTAGCACCCGCTAGTGTCAAACACAACTCTCCAAGTGAAGCATTCCACCATCTGCTCCTTCTCCTCCCGCATCAAACTCGCATAATCCATCACTTGTATACCTCTCTCCATCTCATGTCAACACAAAAGACAATCTTACTCGATAGGTTCAAGTATGCATTATTCAACAAACTCTCTTATCTCTTATCGCTCGCCTGGAACAGCGGCCGCCCCCAACTTTCCCTACACCCCGCTTTTGCGCTCTCCAAACTATTCTTTCTGCTGGAGCTGAACCCTGTCATGCATTTCCTATTTATCCAAACGTAACCGTTTCCATGCGACAACTCCTCTCACCTAAACAGATCGTCACTCCTTTACTAAGTCACTATGCAATTGGCACCGAAGGAGGTAAGCACTCTCCCCATGCATCCCAACGCCTCACACAACACACTTCCAACCCTCCGCACACCCATTGACACTCTGCGCATAGATCGACAAACTCCTCATCACCCAAACCGGCTTCCTCGCCCAACGCCGTCTCGCGCGCGGCGTCCGTCTAAACCACACCGAAGCCCTCTCCCTCATCGCCTGCGTCCTCCACGAACTCATCCGCGATGGAACTCACTCCGTCTCAGACCTCATGTCCCTGGGTACAACCCTCCTCGGCCGGCGCCACGTCCTCCCTTCCGTGCCCCACACCCTCAAAGAATTGATGGTCGAAGGCACATTCCGGAATGGAACCTACCTCGTCACAGTGCACGATCCCATTGCAACCGATGAAGGGAATTTGGAGAGGGCGTTGTATGGATCACTACTTCCTGTTATGGAGAAAGAGAGGGAGAATGAGGTATTTCCGTGGCCGCCTGTGGAGGGGTTGGAACGTTGGGGGGAGAAGGAAATGCCTGGAGCTGTTGTTGCTGTGAGAGGGAAAGAGGGGAGGATAGCACTGAATGCGGGGAAGAAGAGATTGAAATTGAAAGTCACGAGTAAAGGTGATAGACCGATTCAAGTAGGGAGTCATTATCATTTTGTGGAAACGAATCCGAAATTGGAATTCGATCGGTTGAAGGCGAGAGGGATGAGATTGGATATTCCGGCGGGGACGTCGGTGAGGTTTGAGCCGGGGGAGAGTAGGACTGTGACGCTGGTGGAGATTGCGGGGAATAAAGTGATACGAGGAGGGAATGGGTTGGCGAGTGGTGGGGTTCATGCGGTTAGTGATGATGGGTTGTTGCAGAGGTTGAAGGAGGGTGGGTTTTTGCATGTGGAACAGCCGATGGCGGATGCGAGGTTGTTGGAGGGGTGCACGATGGATCGGGAGAGTTATATTGCTATGTTTGGACCAACCACAGGAGACCGAGTGAGGTTGGGCACGACGGATCTGTGGATCTCGGTGGAGAAGGATTTGACAGTATACGGAGATGAGTGCTCATTTGGAGGTGGTAAGACGATACGTGATGGCATGGGACAGGCTTCTGGAAGAGCTGATAAGGACTGCTTGGATACCGTCGTCACCAACGCGCTCATTGTGGACTATACGGGCATTTACAAGGCAGACATTGGCATCAAAGATGGTATTATTGTTGGGATTGGCAAAGCTGGAAATCCTGATGTAATGGAAGGCGTTGATTCCAACCTCATTGTTGGCGCTGCAACAGATGTCATTGCTGGTGAGCACAAGATCATCACGTACGGAGGCTACGATTCGCACATTCATTTCATCTGTCCGCAACAAGCGTACGAGGCGGTAGCCAGCGGCATCACGACTTTCTTGGGAGGCGGCACAGGACCAAGTACCAGTACGAATGCTACGACTTGCACTCCAAGCGTCAATATGATGAAGTGGATGCTCCAGGCATGCGACGACCTGCCAATCAACGTTGGTATCACAGGCAAAGGCAACGATGCCGATCCCGCGGGTCTGATCGATCAAGTTGAAGCTGGTGCATGCGGACTGAAACTCCACGAAGATTGGGGCACCACACCTGCTACCATCGACACATGCCTCTCGGTCGCAGACGAACACGATATTCAAGTCCTCATCCACACTGACACCCTCAACGAATCCGGCTTTGTCGAGACCACCGTAGCAGCTTTCAAGGACCGCACAATCCACACCTACCACACTGAAGGCGCCGGCGGCGGCCACGCCCCAGACATCATCTCCGTGGTCGAACACCCACACGTCCTCCCCTCCTCCACAAACCCCACCCGCCCCTACACCGGCAATACCCTCGATGAACACCTCGACATGCTCATGGTCTGCCACCACCTCTCCCGCAACATCCCCGAAGACGTCGCCTTCGCCGAATCGCGCATCCGCGCCGAAACCATCGCAGCCGAAGACGTCCTCCACGACATCGGTGCAATCAGCATGATGTCCTCCGACTCCCAAGCCATGGGCCGCTGCGGCGAAGTCATCCTCCGCACCTGGAACACAGCCCACAAAAACAAAGTCCAACGCGGTTTCCTCCCCGAAGACGCCGGCACCGACGTCGACAATTTCCGCGTCAAACGTTATATTTCGAAGTATACCATCAACCCGGCCATCGCGCAAGGAATGTCCCATCTCCTTGGTTCCATTGAACCTGGGAAACTCGCTGATCTGGTCCTTTGGGATCCTGCAAATTTTGGCGTGAAACCTGCGCAAGTCGTGAAAGGGGGGATGATTGTTTACTCGCAAATGGGTGATCCGAATGCTAGTATTCCGACCGTGGAACCTGTGATTATGCGCCCGATGTTTGGGGCTATGGTTCCTGGTGCGAGAGGGATTGCGTGGGTGAGTGGGAAGAGTATTGAAAGTGGGAAAGTTGCATCTTATGGATTGAAGAAGAGGGTGGAGGCTGTGAGGAATTGTAGGAGTGTGAAGAAGGGGGATATGAAATTTAATGGGAAGATGCCGAGGATGAAGGTTGATGCGGAGAGATATGTGAGTCTTGTCCTGGTTCTGTATCATTTGTGTGTGTTTTTTTTTATCGTTCTTGCTGACTTGTGTTACAGATTGTGGAGGCGGATGGTGAGGAGATGAAGGCTGAGCCGGCGGATACGTTGCCGTTGAGTCAAGGGTATTTTATTTTCTGAGCAGGTATGAATGACAATTTTGAGAAGGATGTTTCTTGGTGACTTCAGAGCACAGGGCGTCGGAGGAAGTACTATCAAGGTCACACTTATCTCTTCTTTGCATTGTCACAGTCATTGAGAGCCCAGCCAATGGGTGAAGCGTCCAGAGGACTTGAGATTTGACACCGAAGAAACCTTTCCAATGCCGACACAATCTGCAAAGAGACGCCACATGCACAAGAGCATGGTGTCGTCATTAAGCCGGAGTATGTGATCTACTGACTACGGCATGGTACAACACGTGGAGTCGGTGCGCTCCGAATCGACGGCTTGCTGACCGCAGTGGCCTTACATGGCTAATGCGAAAGGCCATCAGCTGAGCTCGAAAGACCCGCTATCCCTCAGAATAGTTGCACATCGAATGTTTGCCAACGTGCCTTGGAGGCCTTCTGCTCCAGCATCGCGCCACATCCCGGCAGTTGTTGTATACCTGGCGTCGATCATAGCAAGAACAACCACTTCGCCCAAAAGCATGGCAACGCACAGCCCGGGAACATGCCCTAAAACGCGGCATGCCGAATATTGCGCTTCACGTAGTGCACGAATGGCTGTGTATACCGATTGCCGATTCCTTTCTCAGGCTGCCGGTTCCTTCGGGCCCGTGGACAGAGCGTCATTCTGAGCAGAAGACTGAGATAGCCTTTCTCGCGTGCCGCGCACGGCAGGACATCGAATCTCTCAACGACCATTGGTTTTTGAGCTGTCTTGAGGTCCACGATCTGGACAGCTGACTTGCAGATGGGTAGAGCAACGTATACGATTTGCTGTGATTGTGCGCCACACATCGCGAGATCTACGCCACTGACACAGCCAGAAAAGTGTAAGTTGAGCTAAGTGCCAACTTCTCAGCACATTCAGCTTCGTCCTAACTCCCAAATAGGCAAATACTGGAGTAGCTTTGAGATTCGCGAGCGAACGACTATAACCTGGTCGCTGCACACGCCCGTCTTGGGATCCTTGTCCCCTGTCCCATCTATCGACTTCACGTTGCACGGCGCTGCACAGCGTTGCAATCATGAATACCGACGCGAAGGTCGTGAAGCACCCGCACATCAGCAGATTCATCCGCAAGATCCCCATCAACAAGCACTGGAAAGGGCACATCGTCGCGATCATTGGAGAGTTTGTGGGAACGTTCTTCTTCCTCTTTCTCGCTTTTACAGGAGCACAAACTGCCAATGTCTCGTCGAATCCGAATACTGGCAATACCGTGATTACGGAAGCGCCGCAAAAGACACCACAACAGCTGCTATACATCTCGCTGTCGTTCGGCTTCTCCCTCGCCGTCAATGCCTGGGTCTTTTTCCGCATCAGTGGCGGACTGTTTAACCCTGCCGTAAGTTCATTCTCGTCTGAGCAGTGCTCCTCGTCGGACACTGACACCGCACTCAGGTCACACTTGGAATGGTCTTGATCCGTGCCATCACAATCACGCGCGGTATCTTCCTGTTCGTCGCACAGATGGTCGGAGCCATCGTTGCTGCACTCGTAAGCATCTTGAAGAGCTCGGGCGCTGAAGTCACAACTAATGTGTTGTAGGTCGTACAAGCACTTTTCACAGGAGATCTTAATGTTGCAACAACCCTATCAGAAACAACGACCATCGCGCAAGGTGTGATCGTCGAAATGCTTCTCACTTCCGTCCTGGTCTTTACGATCTTCATGTTGGCAGCAGAGAAACACGTTGGCAACTTCATCGCTCCTGTTGGAATTGGTCTCGCACTTTTCAGCTCAGAACTTACTGGTAAGAACGGTCCCGAACTTACGTTGCACATGCCGCAGGTATACTGACCCAAACGCTTCTAGGTGTCTTCTGGACCGGAGGCTCCCTCAATCCCGCCCGCAGTTTCGCCCCTTCAGTCGCAACCTCCGCCATCGGAACAGCAGGCTTCGACTCAGAACAGTGGGTCTACTGGGTCGGTCCATTCGCCGGGTCATGTCTCGCCGTCATCCTCTACAAGTTGATCAAGATTTTGGAATACGAGACGGCGAACTTGAAAGATCCTGAGGCAAATCTTGGAGAACTTGCCACTTCAGCAGCGCCGACAGGGCCTCCTGCGCGGCGAATCGAGAGCCATGAGTCATTAGAACACAAGGGAGACAGTTCTGATACGGACCCCCGGTCGCCGACGGTAAGGCCATGAGTTCTGCGGTAATGCTACATGAGGTATAGAATGATGATTTCACGAAGTTAAGAATATGTAATAAGATACATGAATGATACCCACCTTAATGGACATGCATTGTGCTATAAAAGACCGTTATATTCAGCATTGCCCACAGCAGAACGCTGCTTTTGATGGACCAGCAGTCCACCGCCAGCTGCTTGAGCTCGAGCTGCAGCTCCACCACAACCCAGACGTCATCGACAACTTTCGAAACGCTTACCAATGGTGTCACCGACGATGAGCAATCAGACACCAAGTCGGAGCTCTCAACACAGGCGCTGCTGTGTGATGAATTCCTTGCCTGATTGTTCCGCTGCTGCGACTTCCGTGTAGCCCTCGGGCTGCGTCCAGACCGCTTACCTTGCCTACATCGAGGTTAGGTAGGTACAAATAGCTTCCTGCTTCAGCTGCAAAGACGATTCTTTCCTATCTTTTTCCCACAATTCTGTCCTTGTCGAAATAGGTACATCACAGCAAAGATTTCGCTCAATACGAACAAGCATCTCGCTGCGAAATGTCTCCCAAGGACATCGTTCTGCCATCTGAAGGCGCCCATGGCGAGAAGAATGGAACAGCAACGGCAACATGCTACTGTGGAGCAGTACAAATTGAGGTCCCTACTGAAGGAGAAGGTCTGGTAGATACGTTCATCTGCCACTGCACAGATTGCCGCAAGATCACAGCTTCGTGAGTTTGAACCTCACATCATCTTCTGCAAGAGAGGAACCCACAGAACGGAAGAAAGCTGACATCGATCCTCAGCATGTTCGCTTCCAACTTCGTCGTCAAAGACTCCCACCTCAGACACACTCGCGGCGAAAACAAACTCACAAAGTTCAAACAATCCGCCACAGTCGCCACCGGAAACTGGATGGAAAACTCCTTCTGCTCTGTCTGCGGAACTCTCATGTACAGACGTTCCGAAGGGTTTCCTGGAATGTCTATCCCGCGTATCGGAACGATTGATGACTTTGGACTCCAGGAGACGAAGTTTAAGCCGAGGATTGAGACATTTGAGAAGGATCGGTGTGCGTGGTTGAAGCCGGCGGAGGTGAAGGAGCATGTGGAGGGAGCGTATTATACGGCGGGGAAGGATTGGAAGAGTAGTCATGATGGGGTTGGGGGAAAGGGACAGTGACTAGGAAGGAAGAAAAAGGGAAATGGGTGGAGGTTGTGAGACACGGAATAGTTGGTGGAACCAAATAAGGATTGGAATAACGCGCCACACTCGTAAGTGAGATTTGAAACCTACTACTCAACATGCAGAAAACTGCATCCCAAATTTATCCAGGGCATGCTGACTGCGAAGAGACCTACTTCATATTGCTGTTACTGCTATTGAAAGTTGCATGCGACTCAAGCTGATCACCCCATTTCGCTGCATCTGGTTACTCAAGCTCCAGACCAAATGTTGTCTCGACGGCATGAGCATCTATCCAAGCCTACTGGAGTTCTGTTGTGGGAGCAAAGCGAAGCAGACGACGAACTCGAGCCCGTTCGCTGCGATACATCAGAGCGGATTCTGTGAGACAGACATTGAACTTTTTGCCGCTGCATGGAGCCTCTCTTTCCGCTCACGTCGAGCAATTTGCATCATCTATGCGCTTACTCAGACCAGGACGACACACGAAGGAGACACTTAAGAGACAATTCTGGACGCACAGCCTACTTTCCACTCCAGTAGTACTGATTCGTGGTCTTCAGTCGGATGAGGCAGCGACCTGTCTAAGATATGCGCAGCTGGGCTCACGATAAAAATACGTTCTGAGGGCGAAGTCCACCCATTTGTACTCACTCCTGTACCTGAACCCTTGCGGCCATTAATCGTGCAGCAGGCAAAGTGCCCGATCCGGTCACCCTGCAGTCCGTCACACGGAATGATCTCGGCTGAGTGCATGGTGCGAGCGGTTAAGTGCATGCTGTGCCACTTCCGTGCGTTGTGGGCGCTTGGCTATCTCCGCACAGCCCAGCTTGTCTCAAACACCAAGCATATAACAATGCCCAACATTCTGTGGGATGACATTCGTGCAAAAGACGCCCAATATGTCGGGTGCAGAGATCGTTCAACTCGTGAGCGCTTGTATTGATCTTACCAAAGCAATCGTTACCATCGCCCAGACAGCGAAGGACTCCCAAGGACTTCCTCCAAAGGTCTCCAGATTGTTCGAAGAACTACCGGCTGTTCAAAGCCTCTTCCAAAGGGCACTGCAGCGCAATGCTGACCTCGAAATCCAACAAGACACACGGCCTGGTGTCGCACTGGTGCTAAAGCATTGCGAGCAAGATCTACAAACAATGCACCAACTATTCGAGAGAATCTGTCCCAAGGTTGGAGCAAACAGCTTGCAGCGCACATGGAACGGTACATCCGCCATAGTCTCAGGAAAGGATATCAAACTGCAAGATTTGTGGACTTCGATACGCAATCATCTGGACACCCTAGAGACGAAGCACATTCTCGACATCGGAGACCAGCTGGACGACCTGACCAAGATCGTGCGTTCTTTAGCAGATGAACGAGAAGCAACCAACCAGTACAGCGTGTCTGGAAGCATGTACCAGATCAATGGGGGAACCATGTTTCACAATAGTGGTGATCAAGCGACCAACTATCAAGCTGGAGGCAGCCAGTCATTTGTTTTCAACAACAGAAGTACGTAAATATCGCACCACGGCAGGATCATCGACCTGAGCATTCAATTGCACGCACTATGATCCGGGGTCAATGTACGAATGTGTGCATCCACTTCGCGATCATTACTTATTTATTTCGCTTTCCAGACGTGCATGTATCCGTGAAGAGAGATGAAGAAGGCTCTCCGCTTCAATGTTTATCCTCTCTTGCTTTCCCACAGATGACAGCGCGAGGTGACTTTGGTCTGAAGCAGCACGTTCCATGTGACTGGGCGTTGGAGAATTCTTCTTATACCGAGTGGCATGATCATGGCGGTCTGTTATGCGTCAGGGGCAGAGCCGGCACAGGAAAATCCACCCTCATGGAAGCCATCGTGACGGATCTAAGACACCGGACGCCGAACACCCTAACGCTTTCTTTCTATTTCAATAGGCGCGGGCAACCTCTGCAATACACCCCAGACGGACTTTTTCGATCTATGCTTCATCAGTTGCTTTCGCAAGATAAGTCGCTGCTCTCAGAATTTTGCCGAGACATTGGATTCGCGAAACGTGTCAGAGAGTACGGAAAGCCAGGCATAAATTGGGACTGGAACGAGATAGATCTGGCTTCAAGTTTCCTAAAGTATTGCCAGCAGTATGCCAACAAGCATGAGAAGATCAGGATTATGATTGATGCGATCGACGAGACTGACGAGAACAGCGCCAGGGACCTTCTTCGTTGGCTTGAAAAGCTCTTTGACAAGGCTAGAAAGACCATTGCTATTTGCGTTTCCTGTCGGCCATATCCTCGCGTGGGGCCATCGTGGACATGCATGGACATGGAACAGATGAATGGGGCCGCCATCGAAGCGTATGTCTGCTCAACCCTGAAAGACGGGACGTGTGCCAAGTCCACGATCGACAAGGAGCGAGTGATCAACGACATTGTTCAGAGAGCCGAAGGTGTATTCCAATGGGTAGTCCTGATCACACGAAGAGTGCTGAGCCTTGATCAAGAGAGTGTTGTATCCATCCTGGCCGATATCCGCGAGACTCCCTCGGAATTAGACGACGTATACCGACAGATGCTGAATCAGCTGAACGCAAACGACAAGAGACTTGCATTTCCTATCTTCCGTTGGATCACACTCGCTGGCCGACCAATGTCGCTGTCCGAGCTACGTTACGCGGTGGCGATAGATCCGCTTTCGCGGTTGCGGTCGACTGAAGGCTGCATCAGCTCAAATCACTGGTGCATGCATGATGATGAGCTTCGCGCGCGGGCTTCTCGGCTGTCACTAGGGCTGATTCACGTTGACTCTGATGCGGCTGGCGAGACGATCGTCCGATTCGACCACGAATCTGTGCGAAGTTTTATGCTCCGCGGTGGCTTGCGATTACTGGGAGGCAGAGAAAGCATGGAGTCGGACGCTCAAATGATGGGCCCAGAACACAGCGCACTAGCTGCGATATGTGTACAGTTCTTGGCGGCACAGAACGTCCTCGACGTTGAGTCTGATACAGATGAGTTTAATAGACTGCAGGGAGGATCGCAAGTATTGGGAGAGGCCTTGGGGTTCGTGAATTACGCTGCTCATTACTGGATGATGCATGCAGCTGAAGCCGAGCTTGCAGGACTCTCGCAGAGACATCTGATTGAAATGACTGACTGGCCCGCGAATGTAGTGTGGGTACATTGGCATCAGCTGTGGGACTCCTGGCGTTTCGGCTGGCTGGTGCAAAAACAGCATCGTAAGCACACAACATTGCAGCATGTCGCTGCCAGATACGGACTCCTGAGTATAGTCGCAGAACTGATAGCCCGAAGCGAACAGGGCGGAAAGGTCAAGGCAAGATTATCCAGGTGGCGCTGGCAGAATGATGGTATGTTATCAAAGGACGACAATCGCTGCATGCCGATCGTCTGGGCGGCCTACGGGGGACATCTCGAAGTGGTGAGGGCTCTTCTTGCTGTCAGTGCATCGAGCGCAGATGGCTGGCATGGTATGGGACGCACACCTTTCATTTGCGCGGCAGAAAGAGGACATCTCGAAGTGGCCGAGCTGCTTTGGAGCACCGGAAGAGTGAACTTGTTTCACGTAACCGATTTGAGGCCTCTGCCACTCTTCCTCGCAGCCATGAATGGACACGATGGCATCGTCAAATTTATTCTCAAGGAGGGTATAGAAGACGTGAATGCAGCTATTGACCGCGAAACGCCATTGCATAGAGCGGTTGAATACGGACGCACGCAGGTCGTGCAAAAAATTGTCCAGGAGAAGAAGCTCAATATCAACGCTATCAATCACAATGGTCAAACTGCGCTGGATCTCGCTCGTGAGAGCGGGCATGTCGAAATACAGCAACTGCTCATCGACCGCGGGGCACTGATGGGTGAAAAGTAGCAGAACGCTGGAATGTATGCTCTTGAGCAAAAGTCTACCTCGACAACGGCCGAAACGTCAAGTGTCACTGGTTCAGCACAAGAAACGGCAAGTGGCAGAGACAGCAATCATGGACGTATTGGCGATACCTGCCACATCCAGTGCACTTGTGTCTTGGAAGCCGCACTGCTACAAGGTTGCGGCTGCAGGTTTTGGATCGGGTAAGCAGATATTCGGCGGTCGACAGGATACTGGGGCAGAAACAACACAACCAGCCTGAATACAGTCCTTTGGTAGAACATCGATCTCAACATTATCCATTATCATAACTATCTCATCCGCATTATCGTCATCAGGCTACACTTGCATCATACCTACGTGGCATGATACTGCTGGTGCTCAAAGTTATAGATATCATACCCCTCGCTTCCCTGCCGGGTCTGCACCACATCATGCTGCGAGTGCTGCTGAGTGTCATCTTGGTGATGTTGTCCAATGTGCGCCATATAACCGCTCGCATCGGCCAAAGCTGCCAAAGCATCCTCATCTTTGATTACCGCATCCTGTCCGGCACCTCCATAAGCTTGCTGGCCGTCATGCGGTGAGATGCCGTAGGTCTGACTATATTGTTGGCTCTCATCGTATGGAGTCACGCTGTAGTCTTGGAATGTTGCGGTGGTGGATTGCGATTCGACGCCGCAGGTTGCAGGTACATCGAGGTTGAAGCTGTAAGGATCGTGTTGTTCGGTGCTGCTGTGTACATCGCCGTCTTCGATGGTAGCTCCGGCAGACATGGGAGCTTGTGGGGCGGGGTTCTGGCTTTGTAATAGATGGTGCTGCTGAGAGCCATCAAATCCTTCGTACCACTGCGTATCGAAGTCGTGGTGACTGTAGTCTTGTATTCCATAATTCTCCAGAGCAGGATCAGTGGCAAAGTCCGCGGTCGCACTGGCACCAAAATCAAATGCGGATGCATCGAAAGCACTGAAGTCCATATTGTCATAGGAGATATTGATGTTTCCGCCAGTGAAGTCGAATGCATTGTCGCCATCAGGCGGGAAGAGGTCCACGGCAGAGTTTGGTGCTGTGTTTGTACCGTCATTGGTATCGAAGTCGTTTGACGAGGACCAGACTGCGGAGTTGAGAGCGCTGTTGGTTGATGAGGAGGTCTCGTACTTGAACGGCGACTGAAGAGCAGCAGGTTGTTGTTGTGTTGTAGATCCGTATGCGTCCACGCCATAAGCTTGTAAACCAGGATACTCGTAGACACTATCCACTCTCTCAGTCTTGAGATCCATATACGGAGCGGCAGCCTCAGCATAGTCCACACCGTAGGCGGTAGCTTGTGATACGTCTGTTTTGACCAAGTTCGGTGTCGGCACCCTCAGTTGTCTCCAGTAGGCGCGTCCTTCCTCTGCTCTACTCAATCGAAACCTCCAATAAATGAGCAACAACCTTTGTCTCGTCCCATCCGGCATTTGGATCATGATATCTTGCAATGCCGTCGTGTCTCTTAATTCCTGATCAGTTATATCCCCCCCATCTTTCGGATTCACACCCAATTCATCAACCTCTGCATGCGACGGAATAGCCGAACTCTTTAACTTGTGAGCTAAACCTCCCAGCTTCATTGCCCAAAACGTAGATCCAAACTTGATCGACGTCTCCAACCTTGCGGACCCATCCGCTTCTTCCATCCAGCCATCCCAAGGCACCTGATGCGGTGCGTTAGGGTCTTTCTGCGGGTATCTCGGGTCGATTGGCTCCTTCCACAACACCCCCTTCTCGTAGAATCGATTTTGGCACAAAACCATCGAGTCCTGGGGAAGTCGCTGCGATGAACAAGATAAGGCGATGCCGAGCTCCACATTCGTCTTATCCTTCCAAGTCCCCGTTGGAAATGCAATGGAAGCCTCAGCGAACAGGACATTACAGTCGATGGGGCGAGAAGAGTGTATACCTGCCAAACGAGGAAAATTCGAAGCGAATTCGTCCCAAGTAGGGTGTATGTCGTCCTTGAGGGGCCCTGGGAGATTCTTGGTATACGTATGTAATCGTTCAGGCTCCATACCCGAGGCCTTCCGTTGAACGAACATTTCAAACGCGATGGGCTGGAAGACGGAAAGGCTCTGTTTGATCTGCGGTAGGGTGTGGTAAAGGTTCGCTGTCTCCATAGATGGTGCTCCTGCAGCGATGGAGCTGCGTGTGGAGTAACTACCAGGCGCCGTAGCAGGATATTGTGACGCTCTTCGGCCTCCGACTGGGTAGTGTCCGCCTCCTTGGTAGTAATATCGATGACTGTGCCCGGTCAAATCCTCCTTGGAGAGGTAGCGCATGATGTGTGGATCTGATTCGACGAAAGGTTTCAGTACTTGAATGTGGCTGGAGACTTGCTTCCGTGTTCGTGCTTCGCCAGTGTGCTCTTCGATGTAGTCGGCGATCAGTTCGTTGCGGCCGCGTTGCTTGTCTTTGTGCGGAAGCTTTCTTCGGCCCATTGGAGGCCAGTTGACCAGTGCTATGAGATGTGAGCATACACACTAAGAGTGCAACGAAGCGGTGATCAAGATACCCTCAAAGAAAGCATACTCCAATCGGTCGGGCCACTTCTGCTCTGAAGCCCCCTTGTCATCCTTATGTTGACGATTGCGATACTTCATATAGCCATCTGATGACCTAAAGCGGTGGAACAAGTACCGTGCCTCCTTCCTGATCTGTTGAGGATCCCTCTGTCCATGATGAAATCTCTGCTGCGGATGTCGAAGACGGTTGTGTTGTACAAGCGAGTGAGTGTTTGTGTGCAATGGGCGGGGAACTTGTTGATACGCAGGATAAGTGTTCTCCGTAAGATACGAAGCAGGATACTTCTGATCCAATGATGTGGCGTAGTAGTCTTGCTGTCGATTGCCTGAATGTTCCTGTAGCACTCTTGATGATCGAGTGTATGACTCCTGATGATGAAGCGGTGCATTGGAGGGCACCACTGGCGTAGGCTGGAGCATCGTCATGGTAGAAGACATGCAATCCGCTCCGGATCGAGGCACGAAGAACAAGAATGCCGCCCTTTCGAAGAATGTCTGAGAAGCCTCTTACCCGCCCAGGCCGTGATTTGTTGCAGCTAGTAGAGATATGCCTCTGACAAAAGGAACGCACACTGTAAAGGAATGACTATGGTGAGCGTGATCAGAAAGAGCGTCGTGGTAGGCAGCAAAACCGCGGATGACGCCGTCGTTGCTACGCAGAATAGGCAGTATATACAGGTCGACGATCTAGACAGGCAAAGGGTGCCGCTGACAGAGTCTTGTGTCGCCATCAGGGACCCAGGAGGAACGGCAGCAATCTCGGCCACATCCTCTGCTCATGCGCGCAAAGGTGGGTCGGATAGTGTACCGATTGCACAACCAAAAAGTGGCCAGCATGAGCAGGTGAGTTCGCAAAGACCGTGCAGACAGGTCTCATCAAAGTGGAGTGCAAGGGCATCGAAGGCGACGATGTAACGCCTGGCAGAAGAGCGATCGAGGGAGGGATGGGGACTGGCTTGGCAATGGTGGCCAATCTCCAAGTAAGACAGTCGGCGTGGCATATGGAATGCGATATCGAAGGCGACGGAATGTAAGCATTGTGTTGGCCCGCGTCGTTGAGATAGAAAGGCAGTATTTTCCGAACGACATCCGGCTCGAGTTTTTGTTGAAGTCATAGTCTGCAAGCACTTGAACACTGCATCTCGGTAGCCTAAGGTTGCAGAAAAGGTCGCATCAGCCACGCAAGGGATGTGTCGTATGTAGTTCTCGATCTGAACAGCAGTCCACGTGACTGCATAAACCGTATTAGGATAGCGCTTTTGCGATGCGCGTGGTGTAGAGGCCAGATGAGAACAATGTAAAGACACTGGTTCCCGGTATGCGAGTTCACATAATTGGTTGTCGGTGGATGAGATACTTGTGTTGATGTTTTAGATATCACGCTTCTCAAGCATCATCGTCAGCGTCTTGCTGAGTAGTAAATTTCCTCCTCTTGCCGCCTTCAGCAAGTTTCTGCAACGCAACCTTGTTGACTTGCGCGCCAACCTTCTGCTGCATCTTCTCAATCTCTGCTTCAGCGTCTTCCGGATCTTCAGCAGCAAAGTCCAGCACGAGCCTTCGGCCCAGCAAGTGAGTATCTTTCAAAGCATCCATTGCACTTTGTGCTTCCTTGACAGTAGTGAAGTCTGCAAACGCGAAACCTCGGGCTCCGCGATCCATCTTCTTCGGCACACGAACACTTCGCAGCTGACCGTACTCGCCAAATAGGGCTCGAACATCCTTCTTTGTTGCTTCAAATGGCAAGTTTTTGATGATGACTTTGGTCGTAGCTGCCTTCTTAGCCTTATCAGCCTTCTTGCGCTTCTCGGCGGCATCTTCACCTTTGTGAGAAGCGCGGATCTGCAGCTTGTGACCTTCGAGACTGTAGCCGTCCATAGCACGCAGTGCATCTTGAGCCTGTTTGGCACTGTTGAATTCCAGAAAGCCAAAGCCCATACTAAGTTCACCTCGTTTAGCATCGACCCTGGTCTTGACCCGAGCATTGAGGAACCCATCGAGAGCCTTGAAAGTTTGGGTAAGGACGTCCGTCGTGGTGCTGAAATTCAAATTGCGCACAAACAACGTCGCCGAACCTGCAGTATCACGCACGACAGTGTCTTTCAGGTCAGACGTCGAGAGCTTGGTAACACCTTCAGCAGTCGCGGATGTGGCAGGATCATCGATCGGCTTGGCAGAGAAGACATCCTTGGGTGCCTTCTCCAAGAACAGCACGGACGACTTCACCCTTCGATACGCCAACGTCCCAAATGCGGCCTTGCACTGTGCTGGATTGCTGTACTCCACAATCGCTATTGTGCTAGCAGGTGGCATGAGGAATCGCTTGACATCTCCTTGCTCGTCAAAGAGTCGCTGCAGCTCATCTCGGCTGCAGTCCGCTGGAATGTTCTTGACCAAAATGGCCGTGTCGCCACGCGCGCTTTTCTTGAACGCGTCTAGATCAACGCCTTGTTGTCGAAAGTAAGACTTTGTCTCTTGAATAATGTGGGTCTCAGCATGAGCTTGCTTGACAGCAGCGTCGCTCGAAGTCGGGTCGAGAACTTCGGACTTCGCGATACCGAGTCGATTGGCAACACTGGAAATAACAGCATCTTGGTTCATGTACAAAGCGTTCCAATTGAAGACTGTGTTCGCAGCTTCCCGCTTCCGCTTGATCTCATGCTGCTTCTTCAGTGGAAGTTTGGCGAGGTCGAAGTCATCAAGCTTCTTCTCTCGTTTTGCAGCGCCAGGAAGGATGTGCATCAGTCTACCTTGAAAAATGCGCCCATCGAGGTCTACCAAAGCTCTTTCGGCGGAGTCGGGATCTGTATACTGAACGTAGGCAAAGCCCTTTGCCGCACCGGACGTCTTGTCTAGCGGAATGTGTATCTATGCAACATAATTAGCCACGTAGTCTTGCATGAGCATCTTGAAGACTGTGTGTAGTGTGAAATTATCAGAAACGACGAAGCATCTACTAAAATACGGTCCTCTTTTGGTCTAAGCATGTGCCGAAGCATAAGCTGTCCCTATCAGGAGATCATCAGGAAACGGGTGAGACGAAATGAAATTCACTAACCTGCTCAAGATTGCCAAATGGCTCGAATTGCCCCTCGAGATCTTCGTACTTAACATCGTATGGCAGGTTGCGCACGAACAGGCGCATCGTGGTGCGCACCTGCTTGATGTCTTGGTCCTCTTGTTCATCGTCGTCTTCTGCAGGCGGTGTGGGTATTGAGGATTCCAGCTCCGCGGGTCTCTTCTCTCGTTGATCGGGAGCATCAGCCTGGCGCGGTGACTCGGCTTCCGAATCAGATTCAGCTGGCTTCGTGGGCACAGCTTCTTCTTCGTCATCCTCCAGCAGGCCAAGCAGGCGACTTGTCCGAGAACGAGCCCAGTCTGCATCAGAGACTGCCGGTATATCATTGCCGCCATCTTGCCCAAGATCTGGCGCAGCATCGCCTGAAGGAGCTTCTGCCTCGACCACTTCCACCGCCGCATCTTGCATCGGTGTGTCCTGGATGGGCTTCGTCTCCGATCTTGTTCGTTTCGTCTTTTTCGGCACCTGCTCATACTCGTCATCGCTCTCTCCAGCCTCTACGACTGCGGCCTCCTCGTCTTGCTCTGATCCTGCGACCATGGCCTGGTTCTCGAGAGCCTTCTTGTCGGACTTCGATTTGTACGAGTCGAGGAACTCTTTCAATTTGGGGTCGTTTTCAGCAGCGTCATCCTTAGGTTTGCTCTCGCTGTCGCGCTTGCGCTTCAGCTTGTTGCTCTCAGTAGCCGTCTGCTGGTTAGCACCTGTGACCTTAGCTGTGGCATGACGTCTGGTAGCAAGGCTCTCGTCAATGGGCTTGGCCATCTCTACGCCGATACGAGACATGCGAATGAAAGTCTTGTTGAAGTACTTGACCGCCTTCTCGGCATCCTCGCTGGTTTTGTAGCCAACATAGCCAATGCGACGATTGGGAAAGATCTTTGCATCAGTGATCTGCCCTTTCTGCCCAAAGTGCTTTCGAAATTGGGCTTCGTCGAAGGTGGGCGGCAGACCCTTCACGAAGATGCGTGACGAAGCCATGGTGAGTGGGAATGTGGTGAGGATTCGGCGGAAGTGATTTTTCGAGCACACGAAAGTGAAAGCGTGAGGGAAAAGTTTGCGGGAAGCGGCCCGCTTCCCGCTGTTTTCCACTTCGCATCCCAGCCATCGCGGGCGTCACAGCGTCACCCAACTTCACCCTCAACTCCCACTCGAAATCGCACTTCGACGCGATTCTTTGATATATCCGACTGTACAGCTGCACATATATACTCCGGCAACACGCGCACATCCCATCAAGATGGCAGACGACAAGCATGACGAGAAGCTTGAGGGTGAGTCTGGTGGCATTGCGGTGTGGTAGGCAACTCTGGACTGACCAGCATTGCAGCTCAGATCAAGTCGGTGGACATGGTGCGCAAGACTCCTCGATAGCGAGACTAGGCGACGAACTCTGGTGACTGACAAAATGCTTTGCAGAACGAGGATATGCAGCAAGAAGCCATTGAAGTTGGTACGTAGCGGGCATGTTGACCAAAAAGCGCCAATGCTGACTTGTTCACAGCACAAGAAGCCATGAACAAGTTCACCATTGAGAAGGTACGCTCGTATGTCCTGTCAGACCGAATAGAGGAAGCTGCTAACAACGAAAATAGGAAATCGCCCAGCACATCAAGCGCACGGTACGTCCCCGCAGTCACGGCGAAAAGCACTTTCGATCAACATCTGACCTTTCCCTCAGTTCGATGAACGCAAGGGCGCAACATGGCATTGCATCGTGGGCAGGAACTTTGGGTCATTCGTCACTCATGGTGAGTACTCTCAGCCGCGCTCCCTCTTCTGATGAGGCTGCTCCACCCCCACTTGAGCCATTTCCGCTGACTCGTGTCGCAGAGACGAAGCATTTCATCTATTTCTACCTTGGTCACTGCGCAATTCTGCTGTTCAAGACGCAGTAGATAGGTACAGCCATGTCGGCGAGGAGTTCAAAAGGGGACTGAGATGCTTCTCCATACTTTACATACAGTTCAACCCATAGCCCAAATAGCTTGGCACTCAAAGAAAGCTGTTTCGCGGCTTGAACCCTTGAATTGTGCTCCTCCAGTGGGAATGCTTAACCTCTCTGTTCACATAGCAAGTCGATGATATCCTTATGCTATAACGAAGCTCAGCTTCAAATGCCTGCGGCAACAACTATCGCGTGATACCCATGCAAATTTCCCCAGATCGACAGCCATGTGCCGGCATGCAGCCGTATGCTTCAACCCGAAAGCGAAAGTTGCTGAGCCTGGCGCCGAGCGTTCCCAAGCTCCTCTGCCGCGCAATCTTGCGACGACATCATCGCCAAAGCCACAACTGACTGCAGTCTTTCCTTGAATCAGAGCACACATCTAGTATTGCCAACGGAGCCATCGCCGACAGCAAAACCTCGATCAGACATTTGCAACAGACAGCATGGCCTTCATCTTCACGTGCGGCTCGCATGGTACGTCACTCGCGCGCCACGCGCGACCATACAGCACCTCCCATGTCTCGCTAACACTTCGGACACGATAGTCTTCGAATCCCTCCTCAAACCATACGAGAACGTCACTGTACGATGCAATAATTGCGGAAACTGGTCAGCCAAAGTGACCAAAAGATGGTACGTGAGAACAGATCAGCGAACGCCCGAGGCAGCAGAGATAGCACGCCATCAAGCTCACTCGCTCATTCGCAGGGAATGGTTCACATTCTGCTTCATCCCCATCATCCCATGCTCTATGGGCGCTCAGAAACTACTCAAGTGCCATGTTTGCAATTTCCCAGACGCCATCACCAACTCGGATGATGCGGTACGGCAGATGCAGCAGATTGATCAGGGAGGAGTGCCGATGCAGCCACCGCAACAGCACCATGGTGGACCGAATCAAGGCTGGAACGCCGGGAATCCGTACGGAGGTCAAGCGAATATGAGTGGAGGAGCAGGAGGAGGGCAATATCAGCAGCCGCAAGGTATGCCGCAGTACAAGTAGTGCATGGGAGTGTCAGTACATTGGCAGGAAGCGAAAGAGGACAGAGATTGGCGTTTTTGGGATGCAAGAGCATGTCTGGATTTGAGATACCACAGCTTTTACGCGTTATCCGCGAGTAATCGAGGCTCAATTGAGGCCAATTCTACCAGATGCCTCCACCTGGAGCACCGGACCACGATTTAAACTGCAACGCAACCGATGTCTCGCTCTCAATCAGTGCGGTCTGGTCCGCAGCGTAGTCATGCACATATGCTGGGCCCAATGTCATTTGGTCCGAGAACGCAACCGCATCGGTGCGGTCCTCGCACCCTCAGCAATGTTAGTGCGGTTCACGCATCACGCTTCGAACGAGCTTCGTCAAGCGGCACAGCAGAAATGGCGTAGCACGTTGCCATGCACCTTTCTCTTTTGCAGGAGGCTCCCGACAGCCGGCTCTCTGCCCTCTGGCGTGACTTCCACCCCACTGAGCTCACCAGTGCGGAAGAACGACATCGCCCGTTCCATAGTCACTCTCACCGACACAGCGAGCAGACGCGTGCTGATCTGTGGTTTCCGCAAACGGTACTTACTCGCCGTCTTCGTCGACGCAGTGGCTAAAATCAGCTTGTTTTTGGAGGCTCGCATCCCCCGCGAAGCCCAATGACTTTCGCAGAACTAGGAGGTGCTAAAAACGCGGCCTGCATGGGCTCAGTCGCGCTGAGCGCTCATAGTACATGCCACTGCCGGGAATTTGCCACCCAGTTGGACGAGTGCTCACTTCGGTCAAGGCCGATTCGGGTCGCCACCTCTCTATTTAAGTCCTACCGGGTCGCTCGCGCCATCAAGATGGCTGTGCTTTGAGCATGTACTGCCATTGGAAGCAGCACAGAGCCACTCGCGGCCAACGACACGTCCCATGGAGCATTCTTCGAAGCGTTCCATCTCGCGGAACCGTGAAACTCCTGCAGATTAGCTCAAACGGGCAATATCTCCCGCGAAATGCGCTTCCGACGAGCACTTCCTTCCTCGACCCGCAGTCCATTGTGGCAAGGAGTTGATTAGAAGCACGAAGGCACCGGAAGGTTGCTATCTGGACGCAACAGACATGTTTTGAAGCATTCGCCAGCTTCAAGTGCTTCAAACAACCCTGGAGTGCCGACGAGGCGGCTTCATGGAGGGAGCGAATCACTGGGCGCGAAGGCAAGCCCGTGGAGCAGGGGATGACATTTATATATCCCAAGCAATTGTGCCTATTCAGATAAGTCGGCGACTAATCGCTGATTACATGGTAGACCCGCATAAAAGGGACCGCCGACTTATCGTTTTGCTCGTCTATCGCGGAGTTCCCAAGTCGCGTGGAGGTCAGGGGTTCGAAACCTGGTCGGTGCGTCGTACATTTCTTCTATCTGCCGCCTTTTTTTTTTGCTTCGCCTACTTTTTGCTTTTGCTTTGACTTCGCACCTTTTGATTAGATACGCTCGCTGCTTGTCGCGATATCTTGACCACGAAGGCTTCAGGCGGCCATCGCACTGTGCACTTACTGCAAGCAGGTATCTTATGCGACTCGGGGACTTCGGCGGGCAAGGTTCCCCTCGCTGCAGGTACTCGGTCGGCTTGTTGATGTTCATATATTGCCAGCAATTATGCTTACTTAGACAAGTTGGCGACTCATCGTCGACTTTAGTTCCGGCAGATCCCCATAAACAGGATCGTCAACTTGTCGTTTTGCACTTTTGGCGCAAGATCAGCGCTTCGAGTGCCGGGCAGTTCTCGCGTTCTTCTCACTCGACAGCTCTTTTTTGCCACCGGAGTCCACACTGTCTTCAAATATCTTGTTTCTGGTCGCAATTAGAAGATCTCCAGTTCCACGCTTCAATCGAGAAATAGTGGACTGGATGCTTGTGTTCGTTT
This sequence comes from Cercospora citrullina, assembly GCA_013365195.1. NCBI lineage: Eukaryota > Fungi > Ascomycota > Dothideomycetes > Mycosphaerellales > Mycosphaerellaceae > Cercospora > Cercospora citrullina. The sequence goes on from JAASFF010000310.1 coordinate 1,012,813, forward strand.
TTGCTAAATACAACCTGCTTATCAGACAGTGCAGGCTCTTTGAGCGACGCGGCAGTACCATTTCTCGACCGCCTGAAGCTCTGGCGGGATTGCGACAGTCGTAGCCACCCTTTTTGCAGCTCCAATCGGATCGCGAAACCAGAATTACCCTTGTAGGCTCAACACGCAATGACGGAGTCGAGTCGAGCTTAGGTCCTCCTGCGAGTACGTCCGATCACACATCCCGGCAGCAAGAACGTATTCGACCGTCGGAGCGAGGCAGACTCTGCGATCACTGTGAGTTCTCACAATCAATCTCCACAGGTGGGATCAATATTTGTTGGCAGCAAGATGTGTTCGATCGTAAGAGCTGAATGTAGCTATGAGGCTTTCTCTCGCACTTTCCAACCAATTCGTTTAGCTGAGATGGACATTCGTTGGCAGGCACATACGTTGGGCGGCTCGAGTGAACCAAACTCTCCGCATTCACTGGAGATTCGATAATCAGACGACCTTCGCGGACTCTACACTTCTTGGGGGCGATATCCATTCGATTGCGAAAGTAGAACAAGACTCATCGCTTTCTCCGGCATTCTGGAATCCGGCTGGAAATTGCGTCGGTTGACAGCATTCTGTATTGGATAGTGACAGCGGCGAACTGCTTTCGGCTCTCTATAGAGCATCTGAACCGGGCGAACCCACTGCTACTACCTCCTATGAGCAAGCAGCATGCATCCGAATGACAGAGACAACGGAAAGAGCATCTCCCTCCATGAAGTCCTATCTGAACCCTCTCGCACAGGTTTACATCCGTTAGCAGCGAGTGGTGACCGGAAACAGAGGGCTCCAGTATCAGCACCCAATTTGGCAGCAGAAGTGAAGCCAAGTGAGAACTGAAGTGAAGCTCGACACGCGCGACAGCTTCATCCTTCAGATTCACAACTGAAGCAACAAACATTGCTCAAGTCTTGCACTAGCTTCATATGAGCCCCTCGCCGCCGCCGCCCACAAGACTCCGCACTCTTTCAAACCGAACCCTCCCCAGAACATCACCACCTCACCACCTCACCGCCCCTTCCGCTTTCGCCTCGCTTCGCCTCGCCTTCACATACAAAATGGCCGACAGACTCGAAGAACAGAAGTGCGCCATCTGCGAATGCATCAAAGCCGAGATAGCACGCAGTAAGACTGTGAAAACAGTCCTTCGATCATCAGGAGGTACTATTCTCCTTTACTCACTAGTGCGCGCGCTTCCTATTTCAAAAACTTAACTCAAGCTTCTAGAATTCTGGACCATCATCCGCAACGCTATGTGCGAGCCACCTTACAACCACTACCGAAGCCCCTACCAATGCCGCGGGCTCTACGAAACTTGCCGTAAGGCGAAGATACCTCTGCCTGATGTGAGGCGTTACATTTCCAAGGCAGTGAAGAGAAATGAGCGAGTGAGGAAAGCGATTCTGCGAGAGCAAGCTCAGTTGGCGGAGAATGAAGGGAAAGGAAAGGAGAAAGAGGGTGTTTCGGCTGGAAGTGAGGAGCATGCTGAGGCTGAGGATTCTGGCCGTGATTCGAATATGGAGGATTTGGAGATGGAGAACGGTGGCGAAGACGAGAGTAAGGAGCCACATGCCGCTCAGATGACCCTCGCAGTGAGGCCAAAATGAGCAACATGGAAATAGGCTCTTCCATCACATACGAAATTCGAAGCCAACATACGTGCACTTCACCCCTTATGCTCTGCCCTCTCGATGCGATTCCGCCCCCTTTTCCCGGATGACATGCTTGGGTGGGAGGAGACGAAGTCCGTTTGAAGAGTGCGGACCCAGAAAGCGGGAAGCGGCGACAGGCATCCGCCAGGAGGCAGGAGGCAACTGCGGCCTCAAACCGACATCCTTTAGCTGCATGCTCCAGTTAGCCAATTAGGGCTTGAACAACAAAGCTGACTTTCTGTGCACTTATTCGCATCCATGCAATCGATACAAAACATCTTAGGCTCGCAGAACTCGATTAAGAATTAGAGTTAGCGAGGACAAGGCGTTGCTATAGTTATACTATAACCGAAATAGCTATTAATTAGATAGATAGATAATTCTTATACGCCGGCCTACCTCTTTTAAATAGAGTAAGTAGTACGCCCTATTTGTTTCGAGAGAAGAAAATCTTAGG
>JAASFF010000315.1:0-20572 GCA_013365195.1 Cercospora citrullina
AGATAGGTATTAGATAAGTTATATAACCTAATATTATATAACCTATATTACCTAATTCTAATTCCTAAAGTATCTCTTAGAATATCTAACTAGACTATACTTTCTAATATAGTATATTATTACTAGCCGCCGCTGTTATTTATTATATACTATCTCTACTTTCTTCTACTACGTCTAACTTCTTTTCTCCTACTACTCTAAACTTTATCGTATTTAGAGTATATATACCTCGATATAAACTCTAGTAGTTAATAGTACTATACGATACTATTCGTATTAGGCGTATAGTAATATACTCTCCGTCTCCTAGAAGTTCTACTATCCTCTATCCGCGCTTAATTTCGCTATCTATCGCTAAAGAAAGTAATAGGCTAGTTCTTTAGGCCGAGTCTCGGTCTCGTCGTTGCTAGTATGCAGTTATAGTAGAAGGTCGGAGCTCGGCGAAATAATAGGAGCGGTCTGCACTGCGATCCTCGGGCGGCGGCACGGTCCGATATTGCAGCGGACGCAGAGTGATGTGATACGGAAGGCGGCCGCTGTTCCCCGTTCTGTCTGCATGGGGAACATCCGCTAGCGCCATCCCAATCGGCGCCCACACGCCAAGCCCGACGAACACACGCGATATTATCACACAGCACCACCACACTTTTCCCATCTGCAGACGCCGCAGCATCGTCCATCGCCAACACCTCCACGACACTCACCCAGCGACCTCCGCCCCGACACCGACAACATGCGTTACATCTACTCCCAGGAGACGCTGGACATCCCAGAGGGTGGTACGTCGAGCTCGCCGTCGTCCGCTCCCACCGCCGACACCGTTTGGCGCATTGGGAGAACCAACAGCAAAGACAGCGAATACTGACTCCGCCTTCAGTCAAGGTCAACATCAAGACCCGCCAGGTCACCGTCGAGGGCCCTCGCGGCAAGCTCGTCAAGGATCTCGGTCACTTGGCCGTCGCCTTCTCCCACCCACAGCCAAACCGCATCAACATCGAGCTCCACCACGGTTCGCGCAAGAATGTCGCTACCCTCCGCACCGTCCGCACCATCATCAACAACATGATTATCGGCGTCACCAAGGGCTACAAGTACAAGCTGCGCTACGTGTACGCTCACTTTCCAATCAACGTCAACTTGGAAAAGAGCAACGAGACTGGTCTGTGGAACGTGGAGATCCGGTATGTCTATCCTGAATGTTCATATTGGAGTTCCGCAGAATACTGATTGGGAACAGCAACTTCTTGGGCGAGAAGCTCGTGCGCAACGTCACCATGCAGTCAGGTGTCGACTGCGAAGCCTCCAAGAACGTCAAGGATGAGCTCCAGCTGACCGGCAACTCCCTCGAGGCCGTCTCCCAATCCGCCGCCGACATTCAGCAAATCTGCCGTGTCCGCAACAAGGATATCCGAAAGTTCTTGGACGGTATCTACGTCTCCGAGCGCACCAACATTGTCGAGGAGGCTTAAGCGCATCACCTCGACGGATGATGGGAAAAAGTTTTTCATTGCATGAATGTTCCAGATGATACCAGGCAATGGCGTCGAGGCGCAATCGGAAAGTCAAGAGATGGCTTTGGACGACTTCGGGGTCACGCAACCGCTGGGTCTTCTGTGCAAGAGCGCGATCATGGGATGGATGAAGAGGGTGACGAGATAGGGCACATACTCCGAATACACTCCATGCGCTTCGTGCGCAACATGCTACCGACCTCTCCTATGTCCACGTTGGGTGTGACATCGGACGGGAGTTCCATCTCCTTGTTCGTTAGAGAGGCTGGAAAGCGAGTGTGGCCTTGCCTTGCTGCTCGTAATTGTGCAGCCGAAGCCACACTTGCTGTTGCTACTGACTTCTCGCGCAGGTCGCTCTCTTCGATGTGATCCGCTCTCGTAATGATATACCGCCACCAACGTGTGCAAAGGTGATGCACCAACACAAATATTTGTCTTGGAATCACCTCCGAAGGTAAGTGGATGTGCTTGAATGTGAAGGCACCATCTGGCCTGTCTACAGGTACACGCCTGGGAGATAGATCGGCATCGCATCTTCCCACAAGCTATCAGCAATCTGATACTTGTTGCTCCCGTCCGCATCCATAATCCAGAGCTGGCCATATGGTTGCTCGGCCTGATCGTAAGTTGCTGCTTCAGCTTTCCATCCCGATGCACCGCTCGAATACAAGATTCTGCCATCGTACGTCCACCTGTTCGTTGGCGCTTGGTCAGCACACTCGTTTCCAATGTATACTTTCATGAGGGTAGAGAAAGACTCACACTCCATGGGCGTCATTACCGCCGGAAGTTGTCAGAACCTGGAGATCCGTGCCATCAGGCTTGATCGTGCAAATGTCGAAATTCGTCACATTCATCCTTCGTGTGAAGGCGATGCGTGAGCCGTCTGGGGAGAAGGATCTGTGCAGGCATTTGTCAGCCACTTCTCCTCTTCACTTCGCCCTAGACTCCTGCTGGATGGGCAAGCTTACGGAAAATTATCACTCATCGTCCCCTCCGTAAGGCGAGTTGTGACATTCTTCGCAATATCATAAGCATACAACCCATAACCTGCCTGGCCAGGAGGACCCCATTGCCGATAGACAATCGAATTGCCATCATGGGAGTAACTCGGAAAACCTGGCATCGCATGTCAGTTCATCCGCCATCCCGACCACCATCTTTCTAACGTCCAAATCTCACCTGAATTGTTCGCCAGATCCGTCAGTCTCTCTAGAAGGGAACTGTTGTCGCTCTTCACGCGATAAATCGCAGCAGCGAATCGCCGTCTCTGATTGAAATACCCTCCAGCCCCAAACGCAATCCATTCTCCATCAGGCGACCAAGCTGGCTGAAGGACTTCGAGCGGTGACCCACGATTATTAGTCATATTCCTTATTGGTCCTGCGGCTGGGATTGTGACATTCTTCAGGTCCTCATTGTCTGCATGATTGAGATCCGATACATTGGCGATTACAACGGAGTCTCTCCACGAAGACGGGAAAGCGATTTTATCGCCTTGGGGAGAAGTCGTTGGGAATTGTTGGCCGAGTTTGGGAATCCAGGCTTTGTCGAAGGGGAATTGTTCGCGAGAGCGGTTGAAAGGGTCGACGTTCAGGACTTCGAAGACGATTTGGTTGCCATCGGGAGACCAGGAGGGGTTGTTGATTGGTAATCGCAGGGATTCGGAGGTTACAGTCTGGTTGGGTCTGTTGGTGTAGTAGATTCCGGCGACGTCGGAGTTGCCTTTGACGAGGTAGCCGATGCCTAGATCGGAATTGACGTATTGTGGTGAGACTTTGAGATAGTTTGAGGAGGTTTCCTGCTTTGTTTCTCCTGTGGCGACGTCTATAGACCAAATCTGATTCGCTGCGTCGTTCCATAGGGGCGAAGAGCGGACACTATATGTGTGGGCTCGTTCCAATTCGTAGTATACGATTCTTCTGCCATCCGAGGACCATTTTGGACTTCCGAGCGCGTAGCCAGGCTTTGTTGCGACCAGCCGGAAGTCTGTGCCGTCGGGTCGAATGGTGTAGATGGAGAGTTCTTGGGTATTCTCCCAGCCTGCACCGTCGCCGTGGTTGTACCAGCCTGTGTTGCGATCGGAGCTGAAGGCGATCCATTGACCGTCTGGAGACCAGGCGGGTTTGAAGTAGCCATCTGGACTCCACGATTCACCCTTTACGGATGCTGTGTTCGTCAAGTTCCTCGTTTCGCCCTGGTGTCAAGTCAGTACAAACATATCATGCCAAGATTTATCCATTGTGGTGCATTGCAATACCGTTCTCAAATCTTTCACCCAGATGTTTGCCTTCCAGCCATTGTGCGAGCTCACATACGCCAATAGATTCCCATCAGGTGAAAGCACGCCCTGATCGTCCACGGCATCTGTGGCAACGAGTTCTTCGATTCCAGTTCCGTTCACCCGGACACGATACAGATCTGCTTGGCCTGCTCCTCGCTTCTCAGAAGTATAGATGATGTATTTCCCATCTGGTGAGAATGTCGCATGGTACTCGAATACTGCGGATGAATTGGAGAGGAGTCTTCGAGCATTTGTGCCGTCGCTGTTGGCGATGTAGAGGACTGAAGATGCTGGAGAAAGGCGGTTGAACATTAGAGTTCCTTTCTTGCCGGGATGAGCTGTGGAGGTGTTTCTATCTTTGTCTGAGAGGGAAATTGAGATGTCGCGTTTGGCGTGAGGGGCGTTGTAGCCGTGATAAGATGCAGCATGGCCGCTGTTCTGGTAAGGACATCCTGCGATTGTGCTGCTGCTGAAAAGCGCGAGACTTGCGAATGCTATGCCTAGGAGTCGCATTTTGAGAAGTCTTCGAAGGAGTGAGAGCTCGTCGCCTGAACGACAGTAAAGAAAGTCACGAATAGAGAATAAAACGAGTGTCTGTCAACCTCATGAGGTTGGGGTAGCTCTCAAGTCTCGACGCTGTGGACAGCCCCATACTTGAAGAAAAGCACTGAGACCCGTCGTACTCTAGTCCTAGACATCCATGTGTCGCAAACTTATTGAACCCTCCAGCATAGTATACTTTGTAGCTAGCAGTCCGAACGAGGGGCGTCTAACCAAAAAAAGACCAAACAGCGTCATCATCAAATGAGCTGCAGCGCGTGTCTCGCGGATAGGCGTGCCAATCGCATTCAGCAGAAGTGCTCCCGTCAAGAATAGCTGTAAGCATGATCTGCCGAAGAGCGAACAGTCGGACACTCGGGGTTTAAGGTTTCTGTCTGCAGAGATATCCTTGCATGGGGTAGGGTACAGAGGGGGTGAAAAATCATAGATACCCCTGCTAGCGTCTTGCATACAAAAAGCGTCCGTGCGAAGTTGGCACAGACAATGTTAGTATGCAAGACGCCAGCAGGGGTATTTATAATTTTTAACCCCCTCTGTAGTGCTTACCATATTCACTTATCCTTCATCAAATAGGATTGTGTATTATTGTCCGCGACCGGGGGCTTGAACTTTGAAGATCATTGGAAAAGATTGTCCGGACAGGGCGCCAATAGCAAAGGCGGAATCCCGTCGTCTTTCTCCGAGGTTGTAGAGGCATAAGTTGATGTTTGATTTGAACCCGAAGCTAGAAGTATAAGGTTATTAGCCACACACTTCTTCAGTGACCACTTTCTTCTCTGTCTCTAACATCTGGTCGCTGGAGACGAGTATACTACGTCGTTTGTCTGACATGACATTGATAGCTATGTTAAGCTATTTCCCTAAGATAGGACAAACTGGATGAGTATCCCGACGCTACTTGGTTATACCACTCCAATCTTTGCTACGCCAAGAAGCATGAACCCACATTATAAATGCATACCATGCTCTACTGAGTCGGCGAAGTCATGCGCCTTCTGTCGTTCCTGCGACAACGGAAGTTTTGCAAGAGCTTCGCGGCTACATCAATGCCAGGTTGAAGGCGCCTCAGGCTTACGGAATCAGTAAGTGCGTCTTCGTAGCAGCACGGTGATCTTTGTCGTCCTTGTGGGAGGAGATTAGATACATTAAACCAACGCTTGCAGTTTTGGTGTAGTGTTGGCATTAGCCGGCAGCCAGCTGTCGGGGCTGCGCCTTTGCCATGTGGTGGCTATGCAACGCCGCCTACGTACATTCACTAGTACACAGCCTTGTGTATACCGCAGAAGGACAACTGCATTTTCGATGCCCAGTATCCGTATCTGATCCATCTCGAAATATCAGCTTTATTATATCGAGTAGAAAACGAGAAGCAACTTCTCAAACAAGATGAGGTTGTTGAAAGTATCGTTAGTGGATGATGCAGGCGACAAGTTGGAGCTGGTCTCGTTCATAGGCGAGGACCTTCCGCCCTATGCTATACTTTCGCACACTTGGGTTGACGGCCATAAAGTCTTGTTCGAAGACGTTAAAGCAGGCACATCTGGCCAAAGTACTAGGTACGAGAAGGTCAAGCAGGCAGCGCGACTCGCAGCGGCAGACTCTTACGACTACGTCTGGATCGACACCTGCTGCATTGATAAGTCTAGCAGTGCCGAGCTATCGGAGGCCATAAACTCCATGTATAAATGGTATCAACGAGCTGCGATTTGCTATGCGTTCTTGCTGGACATTGTAATGCCAAGAATTCCGAACTTCGACCACCGGGTCACAATGGTCGCAGCTGGAGCGGTGGAGTGCCTGTGCCCGCTTCATGCTCCCGATAGTCCACACCGATTGAATGACTCAGGTTCGATTGGGACGCAGATTGGCTGACCGTGCGAGACTTGCATGACTGAACTGCCCATGACGCGTGTCTTGAATACTTGTAGGTGGATCACCCTTGGCTGGACCTTACAATAGCTGCTCGCCCCTCGTGAGATCGTCTTCTGCGATGGCTCCTACTCGAACTTTGGCACGAGAACGAGCTTAAGTCATATTCTGGCTGTCGTGACGAAGATCGATGCGGACTTCCTTTTGGGCCGAAGAGATGTGTAGAATGCTTCAGTTGCGCAACGTCTGAGTTGGGCATCCACAAGAGCAACCACGCGGCCAGAAGACATGTCGTATTCACTATTGGGACTTCTTGGCGTGAATATGCCACTGCTGTTCGGAGAAGGGCACGATGCGTTATTCCGACTCCAACAGAAAATCATAACGGACACCAACGACGAATCGATCTTCGCATGGATATCGGATGATCGCGGCTTCCGAGGCATGCTTGCTAACTCGCAGAGTGAGTTCTACAAATGCAACAGAGTCGAGTTGACTGCGGGAACCCGGTTCGAGAATCGCGCGCCGTACGCTCTGACCAATCGAGGTGTCGAGTTCTCCGTCTCAAGGTTACGACCTTGGGACTCATGCGAGAACGGTGTTGCTCGTATATTGCTTTAAGCCTTTTGCTTCTTGGGGCCTACTTACGTTTCTCCTTCGTTGTCGGCCAATATCCGTCTCGCGTGTACAGATGCAGATCCTGATTATGGGGCACCTCGCCAGGTGACAATAAAGCTTGTATCTCCTACCCACCGCTGGTTTTGGGGCAACGAGTCGCTCAGTACATGGTCGCGAGTGCTCACCGATCGTCGGAGCCTACGAGCGGGATTTCTAACTTTGCCAACTAGTGATACAACCCGTGGACAGCTCCGCCTCATCATCAGTAACCGCATACATTCCTCCGGGCCCCGGGACAGCAGATTCTATTCCGCTCTGTCCGCCATAGGCGCTTTTGGCTTCCCATTGGCAGCGGCACTGATTTCCCACCACTCCTCATCGGGTCGTCCTGTCCTGAAGGCTGCTTTGGTACTGGCTGGGTATAGTGTCAATCCCCTGAAAAGATCCGCCTTCATTATTGTGCTGATATTTGCTCTTGCATGGGGCGCATAGAGCTACTTTCGTGTTTGCCTACAAGAAACGCCATACCGCGGCGTCAATACCCAGTACAGAAGAAGCACAATCGATCATCCAACATGAAAGCTCCCAGTTGCATCTAGTATGAAGACAGCTTTCGAGAGCATGAGGAGCACGAGCGCCGATCGAGTAGAGTCGGGGTACACTGTGACATACAGCAGCGGAGCTCGATATGCCTTTTGTGCGAGACAAAATTGGGCTGGACCAAATGGGAAAAGCCTACCGTTGTTTAGGTTCTCGGCGTTGAGACAAGTCGTGCTAGGGCACAAGCCCTTCGTCAATTGAGTCGGTCACTAACGTCGATTATGCATCATCTGCTCTCGCTCTCAGCGACGATGGCTGCACATACGCAGCTTCCGCCTCCAGGCCGCCGGAACCCACATCATCAGATGGTCGTAACTCTTGAGGAGAAGTCTCCATCTCCGACTTCTCGTATAATCAATTCCGATGGAAGTGTAGTTGAGATCATCGCTTCCGACATATGCCAGCAGCGGATCTTGCACAAGCCTATCCTCGTGTTGAATGTGAACGTCGATCGTCTGATCACGAGCGACTGGGGCTACGCTAGAGGACTCGCATAATTGATTTCTCTTACGCCACGAGATCGAGCCCGTCGTATATTGCCTATCCAGTCTCATGCGCATGAACAGTAGCTCAAGGTGATTGTGTAAGCGTCTCTGGAATCTCTTGCGATGGGACCGGCATTGAGCTTCGTACCCAGCGTCGTGACATCGACAGGCGACTGGGTCTTGCCAGTGGGAGGGGCGGAGTCTGTGATCACGGAAGTGAACGAACCTTAATTTCGTGTAGCAGATCGACAGGCTGCACAAGAAGGCTACGACGTGGGACACTTGTGCAAGGTCACGATGCACATGCTGTGGTACCAAGGTTAATGCTTTGATGTTCGTTGGCCATTAAGAACATGCCACAGCACTGCGTATGCTGGAGAGAGTCGCTCTGCGCGCGATCATTCCTACATGCCATTGATGCCCGTAGGCGCTGTTTTCATATCTTCTCAGGCCGACCGGTTTAATGCTTCGCATGATGACTAGATACGAGCACGAGCACTAGAGAGTCCGAGAGCGTGGAGGCGCAGTGGCCCCGAATGTCAGCCACTCCTGTCTCCTCACTGCCTCGCGATCTTGAGGTGACCGTTTGATGTCTCCTCCAGGCGACCTAACGTCTCCTCAGCTAACTTCTCCATCTCTTCGAGATCAGACTTGCACAACTCCCGATCAGTCCATCCAGATAAGCCATGGAATAGCGTAGGAATAGTACCAGATTTCCAGACAGCTCGATCTCCTTCAGCGGCGAACACTATCGAAAAGACCAAGAATACAACTGAGGAGAAAACCAATGAAGCAGGCAACGTCAACCACCACCATGATACCGCGATGTACTGCTCCATGACCATCGTAGTGCCTTCTATGCGGGTTCTGTTCGGCCCCTGTCGTATAGCTGCTGTCATGACATGCGCAAGGTGGTCCATGCTAGCTGACAGATTTCCCGCATGATTCAAAGCCTGAGCAACTCCATCTTGGCCCTCGTCCGACCAGATGAGCATCCCAGTGGTCAAGACCTTTTGCAGGATCGCTGAAATCGTCATTCCATCGCCAATGTTGACGAAGAAAGCTTTTGGATCAGAGCGGAATTGCTCGAAAAAGTTGGGCTGCCCTGCTTGCGGAGCGTCATAATCCAGTCGTGGTGCATCTTGTATTCTGTACGCGCCGACTACGGTTGGTATGAATGTACTGCCCACCTTCGGTGGCACTGGTTTTTGCCATCGATGGAAACTTCCCAGATCGGCCACGTCGTCGGTACAGTCGGGCTCGAGACAACCTGTCTCGTCCATGAATACCAGCTTCTCCTCAACAATCTCTGGACTGATGTAAACGCCCTTGTCAACCCTTGCGTTCGAATACGATTGAGCACACCAAGACAGTGTGCACGCAGAAGCTTGCAGGAGAGGTTTTGTACAGTTCCAAACATAAATTTCGTTGATGTCCTCCGGGTCGAACTTAATAGACAAAAGCGTTCCAATGTCTCCTGTCTTATTTCGGCCATGCCCGAGTGCTGGCAGGAAGGTAGAGTTCCAAACTGTGTGCCAACGTTTGGCGACGGGTTCAGGATAGGAATTGGGGCACTCCCTCTCCAAAAGGGGACGTCGATTTCCGGATGATCCCAAATCAACAACCGACAAATCATATGCACATGTCCATTGAGTATATGGGCCGATCGGGTGGCCGTTCGAGAAAGAGGTGCAATTCATCGTTGCTGCAACCTTTGATGTGACATCGTGACACTTGCTGCATATCGCGAGGCTTTCAAAGCTGGGCCATGTGCAGTTACCCGACGGGCAGTACAGTGTCTCTGGTAACTGCGACTGCAGAAGCCCGTTGTAAATTGCTCCATTGATTCCCAGATTTTGGCTGGTATCTATTTGTAGTCAGCTCGTCAGGTGATCGACCTTGTATGTTCAAGCATCAAGCTCGTTCTCACCGATTCCTCGTTAATAGTGGACCGAGTATACTGTCGGAGTCAAGTCGCTACCCGTGTCATACACCCGCGCAGTGTCGTATGTACTTCGTTGCTGTGGATCCGGCACCAAACGCTGTTCGATAGACACAACCTGCTGCACAAACGGGTCCATAGCCAGAGCGACGAGAGTCACTATCGCTCCAACAGAAGCCATCGTGGCACGCCAGTTGATCTTGTAAAGTAATTGCACACATCCCAGAGGCCCTCTACTCGCGTTGTCGAAGATGTCGAAATCCTGAAGTCTTTGCGGGCGTTGCGAGAAGTAGACCCATTTCAGTTGACCTATGCCCTCACTGACCACCATGATTAGAGCGGACTTGGACGTTGTGGAGAGGGCAGAGATGATAGTACTCGGTTGCAACGCGGAGTGCCAGGAGCTGTAGGGCCTATCAGAGAAAGCGAAGAGTATTGCAGCGATTGCACAAAGAGCGCTAATGCTGAGCGAAATCGTAAGAAGCTCCCATTTCCACAGGTGAAAGGTCCCTGCATGCTGAGTGGTCTGAGGCTTTGAGGACTTGTTCGCAGAGAAGATTGTTGCCGCATCGGATGTGCCATTGGCTGCGCTGCTGGCAATTGGGCGCAACTCTATGTCGTTATGATCTTGCGAAGTGCGTGAAATTCTCGTCGTTGGCAGGAGAAGTCGTTGAGCATCGTCCATGACGCCAGAATATACTGTAACTGACTCGTACCTAGGGCTTGCACGGGCAGAGGGGATCTTATGTTGAACTATCCAGCAAAATCTAGACCACAGCTCAGGCGCGGCCTTGCAGTCTTGTGCCGCAATCTGCAGAGCTGAGGAAGCCCATCGACGCCACGGCACTTGCATGTGGTTGCACAGCATCTTAGCTGTGCTATTGTCAGCGGGGCTTGCGAATGGTTGCAACTCGTGGCAAGCCACGCGATATGAGTTGGCCAGTAAGAATGTCCACATTTCTCGCCCGTCTCGCATAACAGGGCTGGAAACATATGGGGATCTTCGTCTGAAATCGTCGGCATGACTTCCGACCGAAGCTGTGTGCTCAGATCGGCCCAAGTGACGCAGCAAAGCTGCGACCGATCGCTGTTCTCCATCACAAAGCCACCTGACAAGTGTACCGAAATATCGAAGTGTACCATTGTAAGCTTTCGACGCCGCCAACGAGAGGAACGTATGTCGGCGCCGCAGCAGTCCAGTGTGCCAAGATCCCACGCAGGCTCGCTGCCCTGCAGCGTTAACACCAGTTCGTGCGGCCTCACATAAGGATGTGGCTATAAGAAGCAATGCTGCGGCAGCGACCAGAATGAGTTCAAGTGGGCATGTCGAGCTTCAACACCTCCCCTTAACGCGTGCTATGGAAGAGCTTTCTTGTATAACACAGCTAAGATGTATAGCTATTTTCGGTCTTTCGCTTATCTATTACTATCCGTAGGCATATATAACGCCCCTAATCCGGAAGTAGTATAAGCTCAAAACACGAAGCGATCATTTGCGAGCCAAAGTTATTATAGCCTTGACGAGCAGTTTACCGGGCTACCTCTGTCTCTATATTGAACATTTTCGAAACACGTCTAAATCGAAAAGTTATTGTAGATCAAGGCGGCTCAAGAAAACTTTATGGAGCGAGTTCGAACATTGATTTACAGCCTCGAGTTTGGAGCGCCTGTTGCGGTGGAACTAGAAGGATACTGATCATCCTCCGCAATGGATCTTGCCACATTCCGCAGTTCTGACATGCATTTCTCTGCAAGTTGTCCAGGCAGCAAGTCATACTTGTTGCACAACCACGCGGCAACCGCTGTAGCAATAGCATGCTGTGCACCATTTCCCATGAACTTGGTATTCGACCCGGCCACATGCGTAACGCTGATCTGCTTTCCAGCCATCATCAAGTTCCGCACATTTTTCGAATACAAACAACGAAAAGGGATGTCGTAGTCTTTTCCGTCGCGCTCATCCCACTCCCACTCTCTCAATCTGAAATCGTACTTTGCATCACGTGCCGGTGCGTAGTGTAAACAGAAAGCTCCTCCATTTCTTGCGACAGCGTCCGGAAAGACAGTGTGGTTTCGAATATCAGTCTCCGTTAGGATATAGTCACCTTTATATCGGTGGAATTCGCCCTGCGCAGGAACGCTCGCTACCCAGTCCAGGGATAGACTACGATATTTCTCGGGATTTGAGGTCTTCACATTCGAGAATGTTCCGTATATGGCGCAAAGGAGATGATCGCGGATGTGCTCCCCGTTTGTGTACGGATTGAGATGTTGCCCGTATTCCCAAAAATGCGTGAGAGGGCCTCTCATGCGGCGACGGACCGTCATATCGGGAGGGTGAGCACTTGGTCCCGGCCCATTCTCTATTCCAGGTCTGGTGAGTTGACCACTCAGGTCCGAGAAATCCTTCGCCACTTTGGTAGCCCAAGGTACAGGAGGGAATTCAACCTCTACTTCTTCCATCTTCGTGCGAAAGAACAATGTGTTGCCATGGTGCGTCTCCTCCCGTTGAACTGGAGCAAGTTCTTCCCCGTGTTCGGACTGTGACTCTTGCCCATGGAGCGTTTCAGCGCCTGTCATTTCCCTAAGCAGAGCTCGTCCGGTACAGTCGATAAAAACAGGCGCAGTGAGTCGCAGCTCTCTTCCACTACGAGCATCCCGAGCAACAACAGACTTGACACATGAGTCCTTACCCAAGACTGCGCTACACACAGTATGATCAAGAAAAAGCTCGGCCTGTGGCTCAGCATCAAGCAGCTTTCTTGCATACAAATCGCCATCAGGATATCTGGCCGAGATGTGGTCCACCAGGGGTCCAGTCACACCACGAGGCCGTAGACCAATCTCAACACTGCCGTTCCCGCCCAAGTAAGGTCGGTTGTGAATCATAGCTACACGCTCTCCAAGTCTCGCCGCGACAAGCGCAGCTGCAGATCCGACCACACCTCCGCCCATGACGATCACGCCGTAATGGCCTGCAGAGACAGGCTTATCAGGCAGGCCGCGCAGCTTCCGTCTCCAAGCTCGAGCAGTCTCGTCACAGCCATCGAGAGGCGACTCATCTCCCGTTGTCAGGTAGATGGCTTCACATCGTCCACCAAAACCTGACAAGTCGTGTAGTCCTAGTCCCACGCTGCCTTTGCTCAGGAACACTTTGCCGCCATGCTGCCAAGTCCAGTCCTGATTGTTGGCCCCAAAGACCGTTCCTAAGGCTTCTCCGTTCACAATGAGTTGGAAAATTCCCGGATGATGTTCTGGATCTGGCAGCCAGTCTTTCGCGCGTACCCAGACGTTATACTCCCCAGAGATCGGCACAGCGGCGGTCGTGGTTGCGTCTGGGACTGGATTGCCGTTTCCATGAGCCAAGAGATACGGGAAGCCCATTTCGAGCATGGATTGGGAATCCAGAACCCATCCACCCGAAGAAGCGAAATCCCCGCTGTCTATTAGAACCCGTGCCATGGCTGCTGAATGCCCTGCTATTTTTGAGAATTCGCGCAGCGTATGCTGATATACTACGGCATGGCATTGCGCAGGGTTCTAAAGCCGCGGTGTCAAATGATCAGTTGATTAATCATTCGCGACGACCAAGCAAGCAATTCGGCTGCGGGATGCCGAGGTCGATTACATGACCATGAACATGAAACGACCAGGCTTGGCGTCAGCATGAACAACATTTATGCGTTTGATGCTTGCGCACAAAAGACCGAGCATGGACGGCTGATCAATGTCAAGCTCTTCTAGTGGGAAAAGCGCACTGCTCTGAAAGTCGACCCTTGATCGCGATTTTTGTCTTGGCCATTTCATCAAACCCGCGGCCTTCTTGTGGTACAGGACCGATCGTTCTCAGATCATAGCCCATCGGCTTGTATCTATCACCTTCACAGCCCGGTGTACTTGCGCCGAAGAGTCTCAGAACTATCGCAGTTGGGTGCCAGATGGAGCCTAAGCTTGGCATGATGTACCATGGCTGGAAGCCACCGTGACTGAAATTATACAGACCCGCTGCATTTGGTGTCGCTGCCACGGAAATATGTGCCAGAGCCTGCGGACGGGGCAGCGCCAGATGACGGAGAAACACTCTGCGTGAGGCTTTTACGCCTGAGAGGAATAGAGATAACAGCGCTCCAGGTGTTTCAATGCATAGACTCTCCCGCATCGTCTCGTCAAGCTCTGAGCCCACGGCTTGTCTCAGCAGCGACGTAGCCCTCTTGCCCATTTTTCGTGTTGCTGAATCGACGTAAGCCTTGACGTATTGATCTCCAGTGGCAGTCGGCTTTGCGACTTCTTTCTCGTACGTCTCTGTCCATCGGACCAATTCGTTCACAAAGTGAATTCCATCCCTCCATCCAGTCTCGTTGCTCGGAAGGGGCCAATAGGGGATCTCAAGGTCTTGCCCCAGATTGTAATGGAAGATACCCACAGCGCATTTCTCGGCATCGCTCAGAGTCCGCCACTCGTCATTTTCAACGACACGGATGATCTCAGATGCACCATCACCCAGCGTATGCAGCATATCTTTGTCGAGAATCTTCCCTGCCTGGCGATACCGATGATGGAGGAAGTTCATTCGAGCGACAGCTTGGACATATCGCTCGGAACATCTCGGTTGTGTTTGTGACTCGCGCAACAGAATCTCCGTGTCTACTGCTCGCTTGCCTGCATTTTTGGCGTTGTTCTGACCCGTGACGGCAAACAACTTGGACATTGTCGGAATGCCACCAGCCTGTGGATATCAATCACTCGGATTTCTATCAGACGAGGACCAGCGAACATACCTTGAGAAGAGCGACGCTGCGAGCTTTGTTCATCGAATATGGAAATTCGAGTGATTGCAGTTGAGTCATGATATAGAAAGCCTCCGTGCTTGTCATGCTAGACAATAGTCGTCGGCCATCTTTGAAGGGAAAAGCAATTCTATCAGCCCGTTTGTAGCGGAAGTAGCGTACGACGGCGATGTATGCGATGGCGGCCACTAGTAGAGCCTGGTACGAAGTGAAATAATCTGCAAGAGGCATCGAGGCGACTTTGCTTAGTGTTATTGCTGATAGATGAAAGGTAGTGGCAATTGCCTGTAATGAAGGCACCGTGATCAACTCAGCGTGTCTTCCTTTCACTTCTTCAAAACTTGCAATGGGCATTTCTCCAATTACAGGATATTGTGCCAAGTCTCGGACGTCAAGCAGCTGATGCCTGATATGTTGACCAGCTGCTAGCACACGAGAGCGATAACGAGGCAGCCTGTGCAAGAATGTGATGCCGAGGCGCATATGAAAGTGTCGCCGGAGATAAGGCAAGCCGCAAAGTCCAGGTGCGACCAAGTCCGAACCATATCGAGTGAACGCCGACACTTGGACAGAATAGAAAACATTGGTATGCAGTATGAGGCCGAGTGGAGACGTTATGTGGTGTGATGGCAATCGTGTCTTATGGTTGCCGCTCATGGTCGCCTCCAGGAGAGGTTCACGGCATGGTCGCATAGTTAACCTTGCGTTCTCTTCACCAGAATACCAGAGCGAAGCGCTGCAGACCAGAGGACCGAGTGGCTCCCGAAGCATGGCCTGCAGGCTAAGGATCGGAGCACATGAAATAACAGTCCGCACATGCACCTGTCAACTAGGCACTGTCGAGTGATATGCCAACTAGTGAGTTCGAGTAGAGCAAGTCTGAATTGCGGAGACTTGCGTGAGGCCACTATGCTAGCGCGAAGACTGAGGCTGCGCTGAATCGATGTACCCATCGTGAGTGTAGTCGTTGGCTTTGCTTCCATGTCTGGCCCTTAGCCTGCCGGGGTGTATTGGTCCCCGCAAATGAAACCACGTGCCCGGGCGATCTCAAAAAATGTCGTCGATTTGCAAATAGACCAGCGTCTCAGGGCAGTCGTTCCCGACCTCGAAGCAGTTGCTAAGATATTGACAGGCCTCTTCGAATGCGAGAAATATGCAATCGTGACGCCGGTAGCAATACTGGCCTGGTCCACTTTGAACAAGCACAAGGGTGCATGGCAGCTCACGGATGGTGCCGTCGCTCACCACTGTGAGAGGGAAAGCGAACAGAAATTTCTGTGTCCGACCATTGTAGTCCAGTCGTTGCAATGGTCTTAGCATACAAGCATTGACATTGAGCGCAATGCCCCAGCTTGTCACACGAGAAGGGTTGAACAGACGAGCGTCTGGGGGAACTCTATTTTGACGTGGCGTACCATTGAGCCCGAGATGCGAAGAGTTTCGGAATTCGTCTAGATCCTGAGCTAACGTGCTTGATAGGTATCCGTATCAGACACGTATCCGTATCAGACACGTATCCGTATCAGAATTATGAGGTCATTAGAATTACTATCAAACCACGCCTTCTATTCTATATACTATTACTATAACGCCTCTAAATAAAGAGGTTATTTAGCAGGCTGTCCGTGCCTATTAATTAGGTCGTTTTAATAGTATTAGAGCTGCTGCAGAGGCCTATAGAGTTAGTTATTAAACCGTTAACCGCAGGCTTAAAGGTATTAAACTAAAGCATAGTATACCTTATTCTAATAGAGCCCTATCTCTTATTAAAGAAGAGGTAGTTCTATAGAAGGTTCTTAACCTTAATATACGTAGTTACTCGCTAACTTAGGCTATAATTAGAGAGTAGGCATCCTTAATAACTAAGGTATAGAATAGATAAGAGGTTAGCTAAAGATAGGCTTATAACTTTATTAAGCGTTATCTAGGCTTAGAAATACGATTATTACGGAGGTTATTAAACTAGAGGGCTAAGAATAAGGATCTAGAGGTTATTATAGAGTAGTTCTAGCTCGTTTAAAACATAATAGGCTTCTATAGAATTATATAACACGATATATATAACTTTAATAAGAGTAGATTTAGGCTTAGATACTATTAGAATACTATAGTTATTACTATAATAGAGCGTAGGTAACGACCTAAGGCCTTAGTTTCTAATTTAACGTAGTAGTAGACAGTTATTACCTATATTAATATAGAAGGCTAGTTAGTACCTCTATATATTATCTTCTCTAGTAAGGAAATAAACAGAGCCTAGTTTAAATACCTACTACTAACCTAGAAGCTTAGAGTTAGTCTAAAGGGCTAGATATCCTTTAATTATATAGTCTAGTAGATCTAGTACTTTAATAACTATACTAAGTATAGGACTATTAGTTAGAAGAGGCTCCTTATTCTAGATAGCTATAATAGCTATATAATACTAGAGTTTAAGTTATTCTATCTAGAATAAGGTATTATTACCCTCTATATACTACTCTATTTAAGCTACCTACTCTAGCCTCTAGATATTAGCTATTTTAGTCTATTAAAGAAGGCATATTTAGCTAGAATCTAAAGGCTTAGTATAGTTAGATACTACTACTTAATTAAAGAAGACTTCCTATTATAACTTAAGCCTACCTATAAGGCTATATTTACCTTAAATACGATTAAAGGTACCTTTAGAGGCTTAGGCTTATTACTACTAGATCTATAGGCTATATTATCTAAGCTAATACTACGTTATAAAACACTAACTCTACTACTACCTTATTTATTAGATATATAGAATACCCCTTAGAATCTAAAGTAGATTAAGAGGTATATAGGCAAAATTAAAGCTAGGATTGCTAGGCATTAAAACAGCTTACTAACCTTAATCCTTAACGTAGTAGAAAGGTTATT
Source organism: Cercospora citrullina (assembly GCA_013365195.1). Lineage (NCBI taxonomy): Eukaryota > Fungi > Ascomycota > Dothideomycetes > Mycosphaerellales > Mycosphaerellaceae > Cercospora > Cercospora citrullina. Next base: position 17,547 of record JAASFF010000315.1, read on the forward strand.
AAGAAGGTTTAAAAGGACACGAGCCGAAATAACATTACTAGAGGCTTAATATAATAACCTAACGACTATAGTTTAAGAATTATAGTCTTATAGAGTACTAAGGAAGAAAATTAAGCTTACTCTTAGACTTAATACTAATAAATTAGCTACTAGAGACATAGCTTAGTTATAGGCTCAACAGGCAATAGAGTTAGTTAGTTAGATTAAGAAACAGCTAAGAGCTAAACCAACCTGTAGCAAGTATAGAATTCAGGGCTATAACTCAAGAGGTTGTCTATTAGATAGAGTGACTTCTAAGCAGTCTATTAATCTATTGTTATTACAATCAGAGCCAAGATAGCCTAGTAATTGAATTTACCATGTGATGACTCCAGAATTCTAATACGGATACGTGTCTGATACGGATACCTATCAAGCACGTTAGCACACGATACGTCTTGGCACCTGTAAATGACCAACCGAGCACAGAGTCGTCTGGATATGTCTCCAGGAGTTGCAGTTGCAGCCGCCGGAAAGCATGCTTACCCTCGCCGTACAGCAATGGCATCTTTAACTGGAAGAGGCCTAGTAGCGAGTAGGCTCTGTCCTCAAACCGTGTTGTCGTCCTGCCGGCAGCCCAAGACATTCTCTGGGCGACTGTCCAGCATGCGTAGGACTCTCCATTTCTAAGGACAGATGCGGGAATGCGAGTGGCTTTGCAGATGTCGTCTGCCATCGCAGCCTTGCTGCCGATTTTATTCCAATTCCGATCGTAACACTCAACAGTCCTGGGTGCGATCAGTTCTTGCAATGTCCAGCCACGGGTCCATCATTCGCTCATGCTCCACTTGTGCTTCCCTTCGACATCTTGCATAAAAACATAGCAAGTTTTCGCACCCTGATACCATGCAAACATTGAATTGATACTCTCGGAAAGCTCCGCACTTGACCGTTTGTCGATACAGACAGTGTCGGCCCAGGACCAGCGTAGCCCATCCTTCTTAGCTTGTTCGCAAAATCCCACCATCTTTTTGTAGCCCTGCGTGTCTTTCCGCCGACCTTTGCGGAAATCTTTGAAGGATACTTCTTCTTGTTCGTCCTCGTCTGGTCTTTGGCGGGCCCACATGTGTGATAAGATTGCTTATTTTGGTGGTTTGTCTAGGGATTCCTTCAAACTGAGAGTTTCGTTGTCGATCAGCCACATGATGAGCGAAATTTATTGGGGCTGGATATCGATGGCAGGGAAGCTTTCTTGCTGAAGTTTGCATCCGCGTTCAGACGTTCGTGACATGCACTGCCCACGTCTGGCCTTTTCACAGGGAATGCAGACACGCTCGTTGAGCCGAACAATATGAAGTGATTGCCGCGTGTCATACGTGGCGGCGCGAGATTCGACGCACAGCGCAGTACGCGGAGACGAACTCTTGGTTCGCTGAGCCCAGACCGGCAGCTCGCCCTGCGGGTCGAGGTCATCATCACTTTGCAGCTTGACCGGTCAACATTCACCCCAGTATCGAGATCGGTCTGCCTTTGCAAGCCTGATGTTGAGAGTCACGCAGTGGGCTAAAGATGAGCGCCATTCCTTCGACGGTCACAGCACTCTCTACAAAGACAAACGGTATATTGGTTCCTTCTGGGTATCAATCCTTTCCTTTACAGTTTCAAAAGTGACCCGATCTGCGTTTCCTGCCCGTACAGCTCTCTCGCGCACAGATGTCGCCATACTTCTTGCATAGACTGACTTTCATCGTGCTCTTGCAACTGGCCCGTCGTTCTCGTCGAGCGTCAATATCGCTGCAGAGCATCGGAGTGGTGTCAAGACCATCAGATCCTCTCCTTTCGCGAGCACGAGATTGGCGAATCGGCGGTCTACCCAAAGTTCGCCTCACAACAGGTATTACCACGCGTCTTATTCCTATTCCGCCAGACTCTCGCTCAATCCTTCTTCCTGTCCACACCCATCACCCTCTTCCCTCCCATACTCTTCAGCGTCTCCGCCAACTTTCCACTCTTGTGCAGTGCCTCAATATCGTCTCCTCCACCGATCGACTTTCCATTCACCAGTACATTCGGGACTGTCCTCCGTCCGGTGCTCTTCGCCAAATGCCTCTGCAGCCCAGGTCCCAATTCGTGAATGTCCAGCTCGACCACATATGGTTTGGGCGTAATATCGTACAAATCGAGCAGAATATGCTTCGCTTTCTTCGAATACGGGCAATACGACTTGGAAAACACGATTATGGGCCCTTTGCGCAAAATATCATTCAATTCCGTCTCAATCTCCTCTTCTTCCTCTCGCTTTTTCCGAGCTTCTTCCTCATCTGCATCCTCCGTCGCTGTCTTTGGCTTCTTCACATTCCCGACCTTCGCCACTCCATCATCATCTGCGATGCCTTCGGGCACTCCTTCGACAACCTTCTCATTCCCAGGCCTTATCAATGGCTTCTGCCCTTTGACCCTCTTCTCTCCGCCCGCTACGACTTCCGTATACGCTGGCTCGACTTTCGCTTTCGTTTCGCTTTCGCTGCTCGTCAAGTCCGCTGCTTCATCGTCTGCGACTGCTTTATCGTGTTCTTTCCGTAACCGCTCGACACGTGCTGCGCGGTCTCGCTCATCGGCTACAACGCGATCGCGTTCCAGCGCTGATTTCTTGCGATCGATTGCTGCGCGTGTGCGGGTGTAGAAGGCGGATTCGTGGGTGTTTGACGCGCCGTATGAGAGGTAGTAGATGACTGCAATAGTGAGGAAGGCGATGAGGCCGATGGTGCGGAATTGGCGTGTTGAAGGCATTCTGGCTGGATCAATGATGTTGCCGAGGAGGAGAAAGAGGTGGTGAAGGAGTGGCTGTTGGTGGGATCATGTGAAGCTATGCTTTCCTCGGCGGACCTGCAGTAGTTGGAGTTGGAGATGGAGGCTAGACCCCGCATAAGATTGGCGGCTGGGAGCAAGTCGTGCGTCTGCGCTACGATGGAATCGGACTAACGTGTTTGATAAGCGAGTGTGACAGACACGCTAGTGTGACACTTCCATCTCGTATCTACCGCCAC
>JAASFF010000316.1:0-72267 GCA_013365195.1 Cercospora citrullina
TACCTAATTCTAATCTCTAAAGTATCTCTTAGAATATCTAACTAGACTATACTTTCTAATAATCTATTAAATAATCGATAAATATATAAGTTATAACTAGTAAGCTCTAATACTAGATAATATTCTCTATAATATCTAGAGGCTCTATAAACGATAGTAAGGATTTAGATAATTTAGAAACTAAATCTTATAAACTAGATACCTACTATATAGTTAGTACTTAAGTTCGAATCGCTTTAGCTTAGTAGCTATATACTTTAGTTCTAACCCTAAGGGCTATTTCTCGCTTAAAGGTCTAGTTTATATATAGTTTACTACTAAATTAGACTCTCTAAAGAGATTATAGCTATCTCTAAGAGCTAGAAAATACTTCTAGCTATAGAAATACGTACTTCCGAACTAATTACTTAATTACCTCTAATTAGCCTAATTATTCAGACACCCTCAAATCAAAATCAAAATCAAACTAACTAACTGATTACTGCTGATTAGTTAATTAGGAATCAAACTCTATGGTCGTGGGCCGACTGCTCTGACGCCTGCGTCACTGCTAGTGCGCGGAAGCATGTGAGCTCTGTACGCAACGACCAGGCCAGGTACCGTCCAGGATCACCTTCCCTGAATAGGAAAAAGCGGGAACGACTGGCCCACCTCTTGCATCACTGGTCGTCAGAAACCGCATTGCGATGCCACATATATTCGACACTTTTCTTCTCCGCTGCGGTGCAGTCACCAATTCACACTCATCTACAGCTCACAGATCGCAATTCTGATCAACTTCGCCCAATCAAATCATCCAAAAGGTGAGTGTAGAGAAACATCAATGCAACGATAGCTTCCACTAACACTGATTGGTGTAGGAAGCTCACACGACCACCACACATCATGTCTGGCACATCAGAGACCGCACACCTGACCAAGGAGGACATCAAGAAAGAGCAGGCTCGCGAGTCCAAAGCTCATGGGGGCAATGTTCCAGCCGATTCTCTTACTGCCGGCCTCCAGGTACGTCGACGATCGATGAATCTGAATATTTTGGAAGAATATTTTACTGACTGTGTCGTAGTCTGTAATCGACTCCGCAGATAAGAATAAGAGCGAGGTCATTTCTGAACGTCAAGCAAACCTTCCTCTGCCCGATCAGCCCCCAGTCGCCTCCGACTTCAACAGCTCCGACCAGTCCACCGTCAACGTTGGCTCTGGTGGCCTCTCCGGCGGAGCTTTCTCCCACGGCAACGACGCATTGCGCGAGCCAGCTACTGGTGGTAGCGCTGTTCGGGAAGATGGCGATGTCTCCGGCAGGAACACTTTGGGACAGGGTGTCGGACGTCAGGCTGCGGACGGACTTGGAGGACTTCCAGCAGATGCGGTGGCTCAAGGCTCAAAGAACAAGGCTGGCCTTGCCGACACCACCGGGAAGGACTACGGTTACCCACACAAGAGTGACCCAGCAAACACCAACTAAGCAGGTCGCTTTTATTCGTCTGCTTCAGGTGGTCTTCCATGCTGATGCTACGATGTCATGAGTTTTACGACTGAAAATGGAAGCGTCCGGCTGGCGTCAGTCGCGCTGGTCAGAGTCTTGTTACAGTAGCGTTTAGACATTTGCTTGCCGCCAAGGCAGAATAACCCAATTTTCTTTTAAAGCGTCCAAAACTTCGAAAATCTGTATTATAGTCGAGATCGGCGCCGTCTCCAGCGTCGAGCCGGCGAAGTAGGTGTATCGAAAAAAATGAAACAGCATTGAATTCGCATGTTGCTCTGCCCACAGCTCCCATTTCCGGTACCTGAAGTGGGGTCGCAGCATTAATTCACGTATGTCGTGCGCACGATTCGAAGGTGGGCGCGGGATGATCTGTCGTGATGAAACTGGAGGACCCTCCACACCTCATGGGATGCCGTCTCATCTCAGCAGCTTGCAGTTTGCGTCATGGAGGCGTAATGTAGGCAATGCTCTAGAAAAGAGCTCGAATTGTCACAGAAGACCAGCATCAGGAACGATACACTTTAACCACTCACTTGTCAACAAACCCCGTCATAAAACACACCAAGCACATCTCAGTATCATGTCTTCATCTGCAGGTCAGAAGGTCAGTACCAAGACTGTCAGACATCCTGCATTGCCCTGTGGCTGACATTTCCAGGTCACCACCGACCCAGCATCTCAGAACAACCCAAAGAACGAGGCACCAGGCACCGTGACCTCCGACTCTCTCGCCGCCGAGTCAGTCAATGCCGGTGGTAGCTTCGCAGAGAACTCCGACTCGCGAGGTCCAAGTGCGCAACCGAGCTACTCAACCACAACAAATACCACCGATACCTCAAACGCGACGAAACTTGACTCCACCGCGTCAGCTTCAGCTCGAGGAGACGACACCGCTCAACTCGGAGGTACTGGTTCATCCGCCTCAACTACTGCCACTGGCAACGCCAGTGCTCAAGGCCACTCTTCTTATGCACAAAGCGTAGCTCAACCCAAGGGCCAGAACCTTCAAGAGGGAGGGTTCGACTCTGGAGCCCCGAACGCGTCTTTCGCCACCGATATTGGAGGCAAGAATGACCCTGGCCGCGTTGCACTCAATGCAGCGCAGGAGAAGAACGTGCCCTCTTCAGGCGGTGCCGGTCCACGAGAGGGACAAGTCTCGAATGATGGTCAGTTCGACAGCCTTGGAGAGACATCGGCTTAATTGAAAGCTCAAGGGAGATCTTGTATAGCGAAGTATGACGCTGTTGACTCTTAGGCTGTTGAGTGTTCGTGGGGTGGTAAATGTATCCAACTGAGGCCGATGGAGACTCCGCTCAAGGACAATGAGGGCTGTGGATTGGGGGAAAATCAAGTGTCTATTCTGGTACCAAAAAGATCTTCAAGGCACAGCAGCTTATGTTAGCTGCTAGACTGTCAATCAGCGAAATGAAAGCGATGAATTGTTGTCACTTGTACGCGTATCTTCTGGCCCCTTGTGTGTCTTCAAAGTTCTCCGCAGTCTTCACAAGGTTCATCTCGCATCTTGTAAGTCTTGCATTGCCATGAGCAGCCTGTACTATGGCACAGCGGTAGAATGACGTTGTTAGTGAGTGATCGAGCGTGACTGGAACGCGTCTCAATGTTGAAGCTTGAGGCAGAAGCTTCGAACGGGAGCGTCACGTGCCAGCGCGGGGCAGACGTGTTGCACTCAGCGTCTTATTGCCAGCTTCTAACGCAGAATAAGCCGCAATAGATTGTTTTTGATCGCCATTGGCGTGATACTGGCCTTTGCAGGTGGGAATACAGCTTGACGCAGATGGTCTCGTGGATGCGAGCTTGACGGAGGGCTTGTGGAGGCTGGTCGAAAATCCACAGCAGGCAAGTACCAAGACTGTGTCTGTGCGTAGAGCGCGTTCTCCAGCGCGTCTCACCTCCGCCCGTCGACAACAATGCCCACGTACACGCCTAACAGACAACAGTGATGGGTCACACAAACAGTGCAGCTGAGGGGACTCATGAACTTCTTGATTATCATCCGAGCAACTCACAAGATGATCTGTCATCGAGTGTAGATGAGAAAAGACAAGCACGTCAGAAGCGGAAGAGAACCAGGCATGCCTCTTGATACCGTGACTGTCACGTCCACTCCACTGACCGACTTCTCACAGTCCTGATGATCAGGCAGTACTTGAAGCTGCATACAAGAAAGATCCCAAGCCTGACAAGGCTGCACGCCTCCAGCTCGTCGAGCAAGTGGCATTGACCGAGAAAGAGGTCCAGGTCAGCACCAGTCAGTACTCGTGCGCGTAAAATCACGATCTAATCCATCCTACAGATCTGGTTCCAAAACCGCAGGCAGAGCTGCAGACGAAGGTCTGGTCGACCTCTATTACCGCACGAGATTGCGCAATATCATATGGCGAGGTCGACAGGTCTTGGCCACGACGACCTGGATGGACCAGCAGTCCCAGATGCAAACATGCCACACTTTGGCGACGATTTTGGGGCAGACAGGACTCGTGATCACACTCCCACCATATCAGTAGGCCAATACGATGTACCGGACACAGGCGCGGCCCAGGATTCCACAACGCCTCCCAACTCGCCGCCGCTAGCCCAGCTTCTCGCCTCAGGACAACCTCTATCGAGAACAGCTTCGACATCATTACCCATATCGACGAGAGTGCCAACGCACATAGGCTATCTGGCTAATCGACGAAGTGCGCCCTCGTTACATCGCAGCTTTTCGGAAAATGCCACATCCCATCCTGTAACAAAAGAGGCTCCTGCTCCAAAAAGACCTCGCGCCATCCGCCTGTCAATGGACTCAGAAGGGAACGCCATAGTCACGACAAAGGATACTTCCTCGCCTTCACCGCCACGTCCGCCGCAATCTATTCTATTGCCCGAGCCATCTAGCATACCTAGACCCGCGCTATCCACCGCCATGAATGGCACCAAGCGATCCACGAATGGGCGTTCACGGGACTCACGATCCTGGGAATTCTGGTGCGACAAGGACGCGCGCTCCGAACTTGAAAATGTGGCCGAGAAGGATTCTCATGGATCCGCGGCTGGTGCAATAGGTCTGCTACGGTCAGCATCAGGGCGAAGTGTACTGAGTCCACTCAATTCTAAGCGTAATGCTCCAGCGGACAGTCACGGACACTCAGCAAAACGATCAAAGCTGGGACACAAGCGTTCTTCGTTACAGCGATCGCATACCTCCGCTGGCCGGCTCCAGGGCAAGGCAAGCAGCGCACATCTACCGTCGAAACTCAAGCATTCGGGCTCAGCGATCACACATCGCAGAAGTGGCGCTGATTCTGACAAAGAGAATTGGTCGCCTGGTGTCAACTTCGGGTCTGACCCGGCGTCTGACGACTCGAATGATGGGTACTTGGTGCCTATATCTGCCCCAAGGCAGAGTGGCATCCGCCAAACCTTGTCGCCCAACAAAAAGGCACGAACTCTCCGGGGCGGTGTGGACGATCCAGAGGCGGATCCCGAACTGTCCTCATTCATGGCCAGAGGCCGTGAAAGCGGTGGTGCAGCGTCAGCAGATGCGGATCTCGATTGTATACAAGGGCTGTTGCGACTCAGCCAAGGCTCTTGGAAGAGATAAGATGACTACTTATTGCATTCGCCTTGGAGGTAGCAGGCTTGGATGAGCTTGAAAGGCTCGTCCATCCCTATGCTCTGCCGATGCCAAAGGACAATCTGGTCGCAGAGTCGAACGCGCCTCGGAGGAATATCAAATCGATATGGCACGCGTACGAGCCAGCTCGCCTTAGGCGCCGCCATTGAATTGGGTAGAAGCCCGTCCAAGCAATAGATACAGCTGTAGCGGAGAATAAGCTCGCTGGTCGTAGGGTGACAGCACCTATCGCGAGTCACCGAAGCTGTGACTCAACCGCGAAAAGCCGCGAGTAGGCATAAAACAATTGAAAGAAGTCGCGAGATAGCTTGCCAAACTTGAGCTTTCATATCAACAAATCTCGGCCATAGCACCTACAATGCATGTTTCTCACTGTGGTGATTACCATTCAGCATGCCAAAGCTGTCGACACGCCTGTTCTTGCGACCATAAACTTCCTTTGCCCACTCGCTAATTTGGAAGCACCACCCGCCCGCTACCAAAAGCCCCGACACCACGTTGACGATTCGGATAAAGAGGGCAGGTAAAGAGCTCCAAGTCTCCGCAATGGTGAGCTGTATGGGCTCGATGGTGAATTTGACAAAGACGCCCGGCACCGCGGTCTCTGGCACCGGATGTGATTGATCCGTCACTGCGTACTGGTTTGTGAATACCGTGTTCCTAGTACTTCTCCTCGAGTGCTGATTAAGGCCATCTTCTCCTGAAGTTGGAGATTCGTGGTATTTGTCAATCTTCCGCAGCGCTTTCGGATCTGTGGTGTATATCGTTGGCACTACCGATAGGTAGTACTGATACTTGTAGAAGTGCTCTTCGGTGGTGGCGAAGGTGTTGTCGAGTGGGTTCGTCAACGAGGGGTAGTAGGGTCCGAAGGACATTTCGTTGAAGCGATGGCTGAAGTTGAACGCTGATGACCAATTAGCAATTGTGCTTGTAACATTCGACAGATTCTGAGAGGCAAACACTCACCACTGTGGTCTAAATGCTGACCGAACTCCATGTATCCATGACCTCTAGCCGTGATGTGGAAATCGCCCTGCACCTTGTTGCCATGCATACTGCCAAATATCCGGCAGCTGTCCCCCTCTACCCCCCTAGGGAGTCTGGGTGTCTTTGAGAACTTCTTGCCCCTTCGCACATTCCCAACATAATCATGAACATCTTCTTCCCGATACTCAGTAAAGCCTGGGTAGCCCGTCAAGTCAAGTCGCTCCTCTTTCGTCGACCCCAGGGCGTGAGCCTTCCGATTGCCTGACCACTGAGCCCACATCGTTGGGTCCTTCTGAAATATCGTTCCTGCAAGAATACGGTCTCCGGATGCATCTTGCACATTGACGTGCAGATCATCACAATGCATCCTCACAACCACATCCAAGTTGATCTGCAAGTCGTGACCGACGCCCTGCTCCACGGCGAAGAGGTGAGCAGTCTCCCCCTTCCACCACCGAGTGAGTTCACTCCATGCAAGCAGGATCGATGCTGCAATCAGTGTGACTGTCCATATGCCGCCTGTCGATGTTCGCTCCTGATATGAGGGTTTTGTCTTCGGGAAAGCATCGAACGCTTTCACAGCCGCAAGAGCGCCGCTACTGCCGAAGTTGTCCTCGTCGAGTCCGTGATCCTTGAACCCATCCATGTCGGTGGCTTGACAGCTTTCGTGCTGTCGGTCGAAAAATGTTACCGCGGAGGCATTGGTGCAGCGTTGATGCAGATGGAGCAAGGTGTCAAGTCCCCAGAAATCACAGGAGCTGGGGGGACCCTGACCACTAGCGCGGGACCGGTTCGCGTGGCTTTCAGCCGCGGAGGACAAGTGAATGGACGTTAATGGCGATGATTTGGTGGACTCGTGAGTTTACTATGAGCCAGAGGGTCGTAGAATGATCGATCATACACCATCAATTCCACGGCTTCTACATGTATTTAGGAAGTGTCGATGCTGTATCTGCACCGGCAGCTTTCGAAGTGTCGCCGGCCTTTGTTTAGATTCCGGCCTAAGTAAAGTTTGCTTACAATATTCAAGGACTTCGACTTGCGGTTCAGAATCCTCTTCGTGCAAAGAAAGAGGTTTGAATAGCGCCAGTACGAAGGGATCGAATGCGCCGACGTTGGAAACATCGTCGTTCCATCCATCATGCTAGTGCCGTCGTCGAAGTACCGGAGTCCGTTCGGAAAGAGTGTTGACTCCAACCGAGCCAGCCGAGTGCGATAAAGAGCTCTCTACAGTCTGCTGCCTGAGGCAGTAGCCACCAAATGCCGATGCCGATGCAGATGCAGCACGGGCGGTTTCATCACCAGCACCAACTCCGCTCCCCTCTTGTTACCACACACCATCTGCTACCCTGTCCACCGTACTTACGCCCTATACACTCACAAATTACTTGCGATCGCATGTAGCGCCATCCCGCAGCGAACGACATTGTCAGACCGGCCCCGCACGTCGTTGGCGACCGCACAGAGCAATGGCGACGCCGCCGGCGCGTCCCAGCCAGAATCTCGACCACAGCTCCACCGCCGCCGGCACCTCTACTCGCGCTCCGCCGTCACCGACGAGATCAGACAATCCTCGACCATCAATATCACCGTTGAGTGCCAAAGCATCGCCGGTCGCGCTTCGCGATCATGCAGCGCGGGATACTTTTACCCAAGTAGAGGAAGATGGGCTCGACGCCCCCAGTGGGCATCGGGACGATGACGACAACCGTTCCAGCAGTCTCAGCGAGCCGGACGATGACCTCGAGGTTGATACGCAGCAGAATGGCGTACCAGAGGCACTAGCGACGAATGAAGAGCTTTCGGCGCATCAGTCGCTGGAGGTGGACTCGGAAGCGGAGACTGAAAGACTCGATCAGACACCTCACAAGGCTCGGAAACAGCTGGAAGAGAATGGCAGAACACCCAGTAAACTCAATCAGGCTGCCGCGCCTGATGATGAATTGTCGGATCCTCCCTCTCCTCTGCCCACTGGGCCGGGTGCCACGTCGAGTACTGGCACTACAGACACCATTGGTGAGTTCAGTGGGCGCAAAAACAGTGTTAATCCGGGTACATATATGCTGATACCTTTGCGTAGGAAAAAAGCGAAAGCGCTCAGATACCGAAGAGAGTTCTTTGAGCAGTGCCGATTCCGCACTGGCCGAATCGCCGCGAAAACGAAGCCACAGTGTGCCCGACGATAACGTGGGGCAAGAGGACGCAGTGGAAGTTGAGGATGCAGACGGAGATGCAGCTGAAGATGTGCTTGAAGCTGCCGAACCTGAGCATCCAGAGCCTCCAACATCGCCAGTAAAAGGCTCCGGAAAGGCCAAGCGTGGGCCTAAGCCAAAAGGCAAAGGCAAGAAGGATGCGACAAAGGACGCAGGAATAGAGAGCGTAGAGACGCTAGAACCGACAGCAGAGCAGAGTGCTGAAGCGGCAGCAAAAGCAGAGGAGGCAATGAAGCACAAACCAGCAGCTGCGACTGCGTTCGAAGAATTGGCAAAGCAGTTCGCTGCGTTCCGCGAGAAAATGGTCAGCGAAAAGCTGGCCGCTACCAATGCGGAGTTGGAACTGCTCAACCAAGCAGACAGCAAGCACCCCGAGTACCTGCGACAAGTGGCTTGCATCGATGCTCGAAAAGCGAAGCAAGAGAACGAAGCCCATGCTTACTACAGATTCAAGCTTGAGAGCCTTCGCCGAACGACGCTTGGTGAGCGAAGCCAAATACACAGCCAGTATTTCCAACATACGCGACAGCTGCGCGAGGATGTAATGCAACAGCTCGGCGATGATTGGTACAAGATACAGAACGAGCGGCGACAGAGCAACCAGCAAGAGGATGAGCACTACATCTACAAATTCCCGACAAAGAAGGCGGACCAGATCAAACAGCAAGCGAAATACAACCAAGAAGTGTCTGTGTTGAGCGGCGTCGCGAAATACGTCGGCTTTCCGGCGGCCCCAGACATTACTGGCGCAGATCGTGATATGCTGGAAGACGATTTGAAGGCCATGAAGGTAGGACCACATTTCTCGATCGCGCAATGGATCGCAAGCTGACCGAGGAGAAGATATCCCGACGTACGCACCAGCCAGCATCGCATCCGAGGCCTGTGTACTTTCCGAACAGGACCGGACTCGTGCAACCTCAAAGCGAACGTCTCGCACATGAGCAATTCATTGAGCAAAATGCATGGGCGCGCCCTCAAGGGCCAATCCACAGCCATCTAACACCGAACATCGCACACACTCCTGACTGGGCAGAGCCGAACAACGGACCCAAGCATCTGCTTAACAACATGAGCGGAGCTCCTGGGTATACAACACCGATGCCCCAGCGGCAATCGCTGGTGGAGCACTCTAGCGCCGGCACCGTACCAGCTAATAGTGATCCTGCGGAGCCCCCATCCAGCGCTTTGGCAGCGCCTCCTACGATAGACAGAAGGCTGCCAGACAACCAGCCATCTCCACTCGTTATGAATAAACACAAACATTACGGGGCCGAATTCACCGGCTTCCGCGACATATCTGGGGCCAGCACCATTGAGGCGCCGGGCTCAGCTGGGAAGGATTATCGAACAGCAGCGGGAGGCCCTCTGAAAGAACATCCCGAAGCTCAGCGCACATACGACACCAGCCAACTACAACGACAAGTTGCCGAGGTGAGAAGACAACATGAGCCTTACGGTCAGCCTCTTGTACACGCTCAAGATGGCGGGACGCCAGTAACATGATGAAGCATTTTGCGAACGCGATGGGAGAAGAAGGCATCGGGTAGAGCGATCCGTCTCACGAACGTGGCGGCATAAAGACAGGCTGGCCAGCGAGCAGGCAGCACTGCACTGTGTACGAATGTAATGAAGATACCCAGCACCACGTGCTCAATGGAGTTGTGCACATCCACATCCACGCCCGTGTCAAGCGTCCTGTAACTAGTAAGCTTGTGAAAGTGAAAGTAATGGAAGCTGAAGATCACGTGTTGACGCATGTGTAAGGCTGGAGCTAGCCGCCCTTAGCGAAACTCAATTTAGCAAGAACCCCTTCCTCGTAGCTGTCGTCGTGTACAGCTGTCTGATAATTCGCTACCATCCTCCTCCTTTACGTTCCTTATTTTCATTTCTCTTTTCTCATCCGGAACTTCTTGACCCATGCTTGCGCTGCACGGGTGAACCCAAAGACGCCGCATGTCTCAACAACAGCAGCTCCGCCAGCGCGGAGCCAAGGACGCCAAACGACCACTCACGCCGAGCAAGGATCCAGCTACCGTGCTGAACGGCAAAGTTGAAGAGTCATGGGACAGCCTCAAGGGCAAGGCCAACGAAGTGAAGAACAACGATTGGGATCATGGCATTGCATTCACGATCATCACAATCCTGGGCTTCCTCACCAGGTTCTGGGGCATTAGCCATCCAGATCAAGTGGTCTTTGATGAAGTTCACTTTGGCAAGGTGGGTTGAGTTACAGGGTGGAACTTTGGACGACGAAGACTCTGTCGAGTATTGTGCGCGATGGTACTAACGAGTACAACCAGTTCGCCAGCTACTACCTCCAACGAACCTACTTCTTCGATGTCCATCCGCCCTTCGGCAAGCTGCTGTTCGCATTCGCAGGCTGGCTTGTTGGCTACGATGGCAGCTTTCTTTTCGAAAACATTGGCGATTCGTACATCGACAACCATGTTCCATACGTCGCATACCGAGCGATGCCGGCATTGATGGGAGCACTCACGGTGTCTGTAACATACTTGATCATGTGGGAATCTGGATACAGCCTTCCTGCTTGTATACTGGCCGCTTCGCTCGTGCTATTTGACAATGCGCACGTGGGACAAACGAGGCTCATTCTGCTGGATGCCACGCTTGTGCTGTTCATGGCATTAAGTGTGCTTTGCTACATCCGCTTCTACAAATTGCGCCATGTGCCATTTAGCAGGAAGTGGTGGAAGTGGCTATTGCTGAGCGGTGTCTGCATGAGCTGTGTGATCAGCACCAAGTACGTCGGAGCTTTCACGTTCTTCTCCATCGGTGTGCCGGTTCTGATCGACCTCTGGGATCTGCTGGACATCAACCGCAAGAGGGGTGCGCTGACTCTGCCTGAGTTTGGCAAGCACTTCACAGCGCGTGTCATTGGTTTGGCTGTGGTGCCATTCCTCATGTACTTGTTCTGGTTTCAGGTCCACTTTGCCATCCTCTCACGCTCTGGCCCAGGCGATGATTTCATGACACCCGAATTTCAGGAGACTCTTTCGGACAACTTGATGGCGCAGAAGGCGATTGGCATCGACTTTTTCGATGCCATTTCGATGCGTCACAAGGACACGAAGGTGTATCTTCACTCGCACACCGATCGCTACCCGCTGCGATACGAGGACGGTCGTGTCTCATCGCAAGGTCAGCAGGTCACTGGCTACCCCCACAACGATACCAACAACCTTTGGCAAATTATACCAGCCAAGCAGTTGGAAGGTCTCGGGCACCACGTCAAGAACAACGATATTGTGCGCTTCAGACACGTCGTCACAGACACTTGGCTCTTGACGCATGATGTTGCATCGCCTTACTTCCCGACCAACCAAGAATTCACCACCGTGCCAGTTGACCAGGCCAATGGTGATCGTTTCAACGATACGCTGTTCGAGATCAAGATCGACAATGGCAAGGCTGGCCAAGAATTCAAGACACTCTCCTCGCAATTCAAGCTCATCCACGTTCCCACCAAGGTGGCCATGTGGACTCACACGACACCCCTTCCAGATTGGGCTTACAAGCAAGCTGAGATCAACGGCAACAAGAATGCTCTTCAAACGTCAAATACGTGGTATGTCGAGGACATTCAGGGAATTCCTGCCGACTCGCCTCGTCTGGTGAGAGAGGTCAGGAAGCCAAAGAGCATGCCATTCATGAAGAAGTATCTGGAGCTGCAGCGCGCCATGTTCTACCACAATAACGCGCTTACATCGTCCCACCCGTACGCATCGCAACCCATTCAATGGCCGTTCCTGCTCCGTGGAGTCAGCTTCTGGACCGAAAATGCCACAAAGCGACAGATCTACTTTATGGGCAACCCCATTGGCTGGTGGTTCGCATCTGCGCTTCTGGCTGTGTTTGCCGGCATCATCTTCGCTGATCAGATGTCTGTCCGCCGTGGCGTGGATGCACTTGACAGACGTGAGCAACCACTATTCCCCCTTCCCGTACACTCAAAGCTGACACACATCTGCAGGAACACGATCTCGGCTGTACAACAGCACAGGATTCTTCTTCCTCTTGTGGACCGCTCACTACCTTCCATTCTTCATCATGGGTCGTCAGCTGTTCCTCCATCACTACTTGCCGGCGCACCTGGCATCGTGTCTTGTGGCTGGCGCTATCGTTGAATTCATCTTCAATATCGAGCCTCAAGAGATCCAGAACATTGGCTCAGGCAACCCCATTGTGGATGGCAAGAAGGGCAGCAAAGCGCAAGCGGCACAGCGAAGCAAGCCAATTCGTGAACGAATTGCTGGTCAGACTCTCCTCGCTACCTGGGCAGCAAGCGGGATTGTTGTCGCGGTGCTCATCTGGAGTTTCTGGTTCTTCAGTCCGTTGACATACGGCAAGCCTGGCTTGGAGGTCCCACAAGTGCTTGCGAGGAAGTGGCTCAACTACGATTTCCACTTTGCCAAATAGGCGAGGAGAGGCGGAATGTAACGTGTACGATTTCACTTGGGGAGGGTGCGGTTCAGCGGGCGTTCGTTGAGGTTGGAGCAACGGAAGATTCGAATGTTGAGACAGCAGAGCAACGAGACAGAAATCACTTCGTGCATCTCATAGAGACTATAGTGTGGAAAAGCGTGATCTTGAGTACAACAGGCGTAGTCGTCGCCGCCTGACCGGAACTGGGTCCGAGTCAAGCAACACCAAGCAGGGCAGGCCGTCTCAGACAGTGACTGCCACTTTGCCCCGCGACCCTGCGTGAATTGCGTGCCCTCCAAAGTTTTAGCTGCAGATCGAGCAGTGACACTTTTGCAAACGCCGCCACGTCAACGATCAGACGAGTGCCCGCGAAAGACGATTCTTGGTGAGGTCTCGTGCTGCCCTTCCAGAACTTGGACCGCACTGGCCATGCCAGTCGAATCGCTGCGTCCGGCCCACAACCTCGCCCACTCCACCGTCGCGAACAACACCGACGGCGCCTCGTCGTACAGCGCATCCTTCGCCGACGCCTACGACCATGCCTCACAACAGTCCTCATCTCACGGCGGCGCTGCATCGCCCATTGCCCCCGCATACAGTCCCATCACACCCAAGGTGCAACCGGTGCTTCCGGCGTACAGCGCACCTGCCTTCGCAAACGCCCATCATGGCGCCGAGTTCACATTTGCTCCGGTGACGGAGCAGCAGCAGCAGCAGCAGCGGAGGACCTCGAGCGGGTCTCCGCATACACAGCAGCAGCATGTGCCAGCCATGGTGCCGGCTCAAGGCCAGACGCTGGCCAAGTCAATAGAAACACAACCGCCGCCCAAGCCAGCTCGAATACCGCCGACTGAGTACATACCGCAACCTGCAAATCTGCCTTTCTCAGGCGAAGACTCTGGCGATGCGATCGCCTTGCGCGCTGCCATCTCTACGCTCCAGATTCAAAAGAAGAAGGCGCAAGACGATATCAAAACACTAGCGACTATCAAACAGCTTGCTTTAGAAGACCCAGCAACCTTCCACAAGGAATTGGCCGCTGGGCGTCTACGCGAGCAGAAACCTAGCCTGCGTGACATTCTCGATAACATAGAGGACGACGATGACGATGACGAGGAAGTGGTACTGGGAGCAAGTCGTGAAGATGATCAGCAGGCTTCGCAGCGAACCGTCAGGCTGCCGTCTGAGATCCCCGATTCACAGCCTTCTCAACCTGCCTCAGGAGACATTGATATGGATTCCGGGATTCACACCCCTCAAAAGCAGTTTCCTCGAATACCCGCTCCTCAGAACGTTGTACGGATGCCACATATCAACTGGGACAAATACGGCATTGTGGGCCATCCTCTTGATGACCTACACGAACAGCAACGGAGATGGCCGGGCACGCTCGGCGGAGCCGACGGGGAGAAAGGACGCGAATCCGCCATCGCAGCACCTTACAGTCCATGGGAAGACAAACTTCATGACCAGCAACCTGGTCACGCACATATGTCCACGTCAGACACCCTCGATGGTGGAATACGCAAAGATTCTGGCGCTCCTGTGCCGTCTGCGACGGGTACGATTAGTGAGCATATCATGGAAACGAGGAGCAGGAATTGATCATTCTAAATGAGATTCTTCCGCAGAAACGGCAATTGGTTAAATGCCAGAAGTATGGGATCATGCGGTATGGAAATGAAAATGGACATGGATACACGACTCAATTGATGAATTATGTGGCGACGATGATTGGTAGCATAAATATGCACTGCGATGAAGTCGTCGACTCTGCTCTCCGCCCAGATTATTCCCTTCTGATCTTTTGAACTCTTCACTCTTGACGATGTCTGACATATGTGCTGACAACTTATGTTTGTGGGCAAGCACGCCACCGACAGACCTTATCATCGGGCGTCGCTCTGCAGTTCTCGTTGCTCGCTCTTATGTCCATCCCCATTCCCGGACGCAGC
Source organism: Cercospora citrullina (assembly GCA_013365195.1). NCBI lineage: Eukaryota > Fungi > Ascomycota > Dothideomycetes > Mycosphaerellales > Mycosphaerellaceae > Cercospora > Cercospora citrullina. The sequence continues at coordinate 14,725 of JAASFF010000316.1, forward strand.
GTGACTCGCGCGCAGTCGGAGGAACGCAAAGGCAGGGGCACGTACGTGCGGCTCACATCCGTTTCAACTGTTATCGATACTGTACGAGGCAATGACCAAGCACATTTCCTGGTCAGAACCTGGTCATCGCACGGGGAAGAGTAGGTGAAACAAAGGAAAAGTTCTTCGCATATCTACACTGCATCGTCCCGCTTGCTAAAGCAACCTTGTTGCCCGTATTTCTCTTCTGACTGTGAGCTCAAGCTTGCCTTTTGTACTATACACGACCCCCACCCGGGGACAAGTCTAGATTTACGAGAAGCTCTTGAGGAAGCTCGTCACAACGTCCTTGAGCTTGCCCTCAAGATCCTTGCTCAACGCACCCTCCTTGTCAATCGACTCCAAAAGACCGCTCTCGTTGGTCTTGAGGTGGTTCAAGAAGTCAGACTCGAACTTGAGGATCTTGTTGACGGGCACGTTGTCGAGGTAACCGTTGACACCAGCGAAGATCAAAGGAACCATCTCGTTGACGGCCATAGGTGTGTACTGCTTCTGCTTGAGCAGCTCAGTGAGACGCTCACCACGCTGCAGAGTCTGCTTGGTGGCAGCATCGAGATCGGAACCGAATTGAGCGAAAGCAGCGACCTCACGGTATTGGGCCAAGAAGAGCTTAAGGGAACCAGCGACTTGCTTCATGGCCTTGAGCTGAGCAGCGGAACCGACACGGGAGACAGAAAGACCGACGTTGATGGCTGGACGGATACCCTTGTAGAAAAGTCTAAGAAGAACATTAGCATTGAACAGGAGCGGGCCAGACATTGTGGGGGCACGTACTCGGACTCCAAGAAGATCTGACCGTCAGTGATGGAAATGACGTTGGTTGGGATGTAGGCGGACACATCACCACCCTGGGTCTCAATGACTGGAAGGGCAGTGAGCGAACCCTCGCCGAAGTTCTTGTTCATCTTGGCGGCACGCTCGAGGAGACGGGAGTGGAGGTAGAAAACGCTTTAAGTACGGTTAGTTGTCGTGTCTCTGAATTCAGGCGCGTGCTGCACTTACTCGCCAGGGTAGGCCTCACGTCCTGGTGGACGACGGAGAAGCAGAGACATTTGACGGTAGGCCACGGCTTGCTTGCTGTGGACACGTTAGTGATCATTCCTTACTACTAGTAGTTTTCGATTTTTGAAGATTAAACTCACGAAAGATCGTCGTAAATGATCACGGCGTGCTTGCCTGGAAAATTGTCAGCTCATGTTCAAGGTAGTGGAAAAAGTCTACTTACCGGTGTCTCTGAAGAACTGTATGGATGCATAGTGGTTAGCGCATGTTGCGGTGATGTTGTGCAGATATGTGAAAGACGGGTCATGTGATGTTGAACAGTCATGTGATCCAGACAGTAGAAGCCAGTTGTGCAGAAATTCCATGATGAGGTGCTTCGTAGGCAGCTGCCATACTGTGGAAGGAACGCGCCCATGAACGCGCCCATCGCGTTCGTGGGAAGTTGCGCTTTCCCTCTGACCACGACCTCACTTGAAGCCCAATTTCCGGGAAATCCAGCATCCAATCCTCAATGAACGGCCAATGTATACTTACCTATGACTGTTTGGGGAGTGGAAGGGTGTGAAGTGATGGGGTGGTTATGAGTGATGGGACGGGAATACGTACCTCTCCCATGGAGCAAGCCGAGAATGGCGCGATGAACTGCAATGGAGCAGCCTCAGAAGCGGTGGCGGCCACAATAATGCAGTACTTCATGGCATCCTGCTCTTCGAGAGTCTGCACGAGCTGCGCGACGGTGGAACGCTTCTGACCGACAGCGACGTAGATACAGTAGAGCTTCTTGCTCTCGTCGTTGCCCTGGTTCCAGCGCTTCTGGTTCAACATGGCGTCGAGGGCGACGGCAGTCTTTCCGGTCTGACGATCACCAATGATCAACTCACGCTGACCACGGCCGATTGGCACCATGGCGTCGACGGACTTGAGACCAGTCTGCACTGGCTGATTGACAGACTTGCGGGGAAGGATACCAGGAGCCTTCATCTGAGCACGGCGGCGCTCCTTGGTCTTGATTGGGCCCTTGCCATCGATGGGGTTTCCGAGAGCGTCGACCACACGACCGAGGAGCTCAGTTCCGACTGGGACATCGACAATCTCTCCGGTACGCTTGACAGTCTCGCCTTCCTTGACCAATCTGTCGGTACCGAAGAGCACGACACCGACCTGTCCGGCTTCGAGGTTCATGGCCATGCCCTTGACACCAGAGGCGAACCTAGCGCATGCTGTCAGTCCAGCTCACGTGATCTCCACATCTCCATGGTTGGGACATACTCGACCAGCTCCTCAGCCTGGACATTGTTCAAGCCGTAGACACGGGCGATACCGTCACTGTGTGCCCATTAGCATCCTCCTCGCTTCTCGATGTGTCTACCATTGTTGTCCGCATACCCAACAGTGAGGACTCGGCCAGTCTCGGCGAGACCAGACTCCTCTTGCACGCCACGGATTCTCTGTTCCAGGATGGAGGACACCTCGGTGGGCTGTGCCTTTGATTCTGCGGCATATCCGCGAGCGAAAGCAGTGGCGACGGCTGGGGTTGTTCGTTGCTACAAGCAAAACAAGACATGTTAGCGCGCTGTCCCTGAGAGCCTCGGGCGTGCCTGGACGACCCGCGCAGCTCGAATGAAGCTCCAAAACCGCATCCGCCTGGTGCAGGTGGCGATGCTCCGACCCATTGAGCCCATCGCTGGTGGTTTCGTGCGGCATTGGAGCTCGTCTGGTGGCGCGAGAGGGCGTACGTACCGCTGCAAATCTGCTGCTGGCGGAAATGGCACCGGCCGCGCGAGCGCTCGACCGGAGCGCGGTTCTGAACATTGTGATGGTGCTCGGGACGCTGCTGATGTGAAGTGCTGCTCCCTCAGCAGATGAAAGATGAAAGTGTGAGCGGAGAGGTGGTTGATGGGTGGACGAGGTTGAAGCTGTGCTCCTCTCACTCAAGTTCTTCCAGCCGGGACATCTCGGCGGACGCTTTGACGCTTGGCATCCGACCGCATCGCTTCCAACAAGCTGACAGCTGCTCAGGTAACTTCACTTCATTTCTTCTACATTTTACTTCATATTGCCAGAACTGGTTTTGCGAGGCATCTAGCACCTTTCTACAGCTGCAGGTCGCCATTTGTGAGCTCATACCGACACTTTTCCGCACCAACGGGCAACAGGCTCGGTTATCTCGGAATCATGGCGCTCAACCTCGAGAAACAGCTACTTTTCGTACGCACAGTTTACCACAAGGCATAAGATTTGGACACTGATACATGCTGCAGTATGGATCCTACCATCATGACCCGGTATGACTGGCGACTTCATGGACGTTCAACAAGTCATGTGCTCATAGTCGCAGGTCAACGTGGGGATACATATCGTCTTCGTGCCTACATTGCTCCTGACAGGGTTCCTGTTTGTGAGTTGCAACAAGACAACGCGCTCGGCTCGACTGATAACCATAGGGCACAAATACACCAGCTCTGCCGTTCCCCGACTGGTTGACGATACCCAACTTGCCACCGAACCTAGGGACGATTGCCTGTCTACTGTACTTATCGTTATACATTTTAATGGAGCCTGTCGCAGGCGCCATGCTTGCACCCCTTTTACTTGCCGGAACGGCATATGCGAACCACTTGACTTCGACATACGGAATGCAAGCCAACTACATCGCCATCGGAGTTCATATTGCGTCATGGCTGGTTCAGTTTGTCGGTCATGGCGTGTTCGAGGGTCGAGCTCCGGCACTTCTTGACAATTTAGTGCAGGCGATCTTCCTGGCGCCCTTTTTTGTCTGGCTGGAAATTCTCTTCGCATTTGGCTACCGCCCGGAACTCAAGTCGCGCCTCGATTCTGCTATTGAGAAGGAACTCAAGAAGCTCAAAGCACAAAAGGAAGCCAAACAAGCGGGCACCACGAACGGCCATGCCAAGTGATTGTATCGCATACTCGGATCAGATTGTACGAATGGACCAGCGTGATTGTAACCAATTTTGAGCGAACGGGGGACCCTGCATGAGATTGACGAGCAGGCAAACAGACTGCTGCGCAATTGTTCACATAGCCTATCGATATGTTTCTACAGACAAGCTGCATAATTGGCGACCTATGACTTCGCACATTATGTGCAGGTTTTACCGTCGCGTCCGGCAGTCGTGGCGGACGGGAAGGATTCGATGAGGCTGGAAGGTGCTCTTGCCAATGGAGCCGGATGTTGTGCTTTCCAAGACTCAGTATCGAGCGCATCTTGTCTTGATGCTGGCACTGAGCTGCATGCGGAGTTTGGAAACTGCGCTGTGCGAATGAAGTTTCCATGCACACCCGCTGAAAGTGAATCAGGGGGGCCTTGGAATCGCATCAACGGCTGCTGGGATTGCCATCTATCGTGGCTGGCATCCGGAGAGAATTGCCTGCTGCAGAAGTGGCACTTAAAGTCGGCGTGCCTGCTCTGTCGCTCGAAATCCTTGTGAGTCGCATGCTAGCTCTGAGAATGCGCCTCCCAGCGCTTTCGTGACACAGCTGTGTGCAGAGCAGCCCACTGATACACAGGAGCGTTAGCGCTTGGCAATGTATCCATCTCATTGGACTCCTTGAACTTGTCCGCTCTTCTCCATCCTTGGTCTCCAGTCCCGAATGTGCTGATAAGGGCCGCCCTCTATCACGATTTCCTTTTCATCTGCTGTCCTCCCAAGCACTGTTCCTTGTAACCTGCTGTCGTCGCCAGATTTGCTGTGCTTCTTCTTGAGCGCAGTGAAGAAGTCATCTTCCTTGACCACGCTACCGCCAACTCCAATCAACGGCGCAGCACCAGGAACGCTGAGGTCTTTCTCCAATCCTGCCACCCGCTTAATCTCTCTGTACTGACTTGAATCGTACCACTTGGTGAATTCCATTACATCTCTGATGTCTTCCTCATCGCGCTTCCTCTTCTCCGCCGCAACGCGCTTCTCTCCTCCTTTGGGTATTTGAGCCATTTCTGCTAGAGGCACGCGCATGCGCTCTTTCCATGCCTCTTCTGCGGCTCCATCGAGGGGAACCAGAACTCCGCAGTCGGAGAGGGCCATTCGCACGTCGGTCAGTGTCGGGACCGGATCATTGTGACTTGATAGCGCATGTTGCGCAGTCGTCGAGGCCAGCAGTACAAGGTGTCTTTCGGCGAGGTTCGTCAGGGTATCGAGCACCGACGGCTTCGTGCTGTGGAAGCCAGCGGCGCGCAGAGTGTGAAGGATGACCGGCCGCAGAAGCGCGCGATGAAGATCGTGCGACTGCGACATCTTGTCGATGGTTGTTTTGGACTCTGCTTCAGTAGCGCTATCGAGGGATCATGTTGTCGGCGATGCTGTAACTTTCAATCAAGCGGACCGGGTCGCGTCGATGGAGTTGCACGCGGCAAGCTCACATTCACTTCGCCAAGTGACGTCGACCTGCCAAAGCACCGCTCCTTCGGGTCAAAAAGGCGGACGCGAGCTACTTTCAATCATAATCTTACATTCTTTCGTCCAAAGATCAGCACATCATGGACAAGATGGATGTAAGTAGCTCGCGCTGTATACATGAGCTGTAACATTAACTGACACTTCTCCCTAGTCCTACAAACTCTACAGTAAAACTACACCGAACAAACGAGCTGAAGCAGTCACTAATCCAACTTTCTTTCAGATGCCGCAACCTCTGGCTACCTTGCGCTGCAGGCTCTGCCATTGCTGGTCAGCCCCAAGCTGATTGTTAATATGCTCGCATCTGAGCCTCGCCTCATCACCGAGGTTGAAACCTATATGCTACGGGCTCTCGGCTTCGCCCTTATAGCACTCTCTGCATTCACGCTGCTGCTGAGTGGTCTTTTGCCAGTCTCACCTCCTTCCACATCAGCGGACAATTCGACGGGCAGTAATGATCCTTACGTACGTCGGCACCTCACCACTATCTGTGAGTCGTCACTAACTTCGAGTCTAGGCTTATCCAACAGCCGTGACGGCCACGGTCTACCACGGCCTTTCGGCTTTCTATTTGTATACTCAAATTACCTATGGATTCAGCTTTGGGTTCGGAAGTGGCATGGTACTCAGCTCAGCACTCTTCTGTCAGTGATTTGTGAAAGAAATCTAGTCAGACCCTCGCTAACTTGTACCAGGTTTTGGCGTTTTCACCTGCTTGTTTGGTAATGAACGAAGCAGAGTCAGTAAAACGACGGGTGCGGACAAAAGAACCTCTAACTTTCCATTCTCGAACACCGAGAGTGCTCGCGAGAAAAAGAAGGAGAGTAAGAGGAAGTCTGTGTCCTCAAGATTCAGGTAAAGCATGCCGCAGCATGGAAGGCTTCATAACTCGTATATAATACAACGAGACAATCTATATGTCTCCAAAGTTTAGAAATGATCGAAGCCTCTTCCTCGTTTCCATAGCGATTCTCCCAGCGCCAGAGTTCTATTCTGACGCCGCATTGGCAGGTGTGTTCTGCATACTCCTGATCCTCTCTCGCTTCTCATACTCCGCCATCTGCCCGGCCAAGTAGTTATCGTACGGATCGTCCTCTCCATCAAAACCGCCAGACATACCGGTCGGCGGAGGCGAGGGCGTGCGATGTGCATGGCGTCTGTCTGGTGTCTCTGAGTTCGGTCGATCGTGCGGTACCGGGGCCGGCTTCTTTCGCCATTGGGGTTCTCCCTTCGTCCAGCTCAATTGCTTCGCCGACTCCACGTCTCGGGCCATTTCGACTCGTACTCTCTCTTCCACATTCCTCATCATATGCTCTTGCTCCGCTTGCGCCAGTGACGCCTCCATCACGCCCTCGAGCAGGATCTCCTTCAATTCCCACTCTTCGCGCTTCTGCCGCTCCAGCTCGTCCACTTGCTTCTTCAGATCTTCACGCTCCGTCTCAGCCCAATACACCTGTCGTCGTAGCAGGCGCATCAATTGGTCGGCGGAAATGCTGCTTTCCCACGCCGTGAAGTGTATATCAGGCGGATAGTGAATCATGAATCCCGGTTGTCCCGTAATAGGATGATGCGCCGGTATATACGTGATGTTGTCGTTCGGGGGCGATGGGTCCACATAATTTCCGTCCTCATCAACTGTAGGCCCCATATCTTGCGCGGGTTGTGTTTTCGCACCGCCATTGCTCTTGGCCTTGAATCCTTTGCCTTTGCCTGTCGTTGAAGCAGCCGGGTCGGCAGCAGAGCCCCGCGCTGGTTCTGGCTCGTGGACAGTGCGCATGTGTTTCGCCAGGGCGTCGGATCGAGTAAACGCCTTGTCGCATTCTACCAGCCGAGTTAGTCTTCCATGAGAGCTGGACGTCGTGAACGAATGTACTCACCTGGCAATTGACAATAGTATGGCTTCTCTTTGGTATGACTCCGCATGTGCGCCTTGAGCGCATATCCGCTGGGATGATTGCTCGTCTTGCGCTGGCATTCTCCCCATTCGCAAACGTACTTGGTCTTCTTTGGACCGCCTGTTGCGCAGTGTGTCCCTTGCACATGCTTCACAAGCTCGTCGTTATTCTCTGCGGAGCCAAATGTACAGTCCTTCCAGAGACATTGGGTCTGCGCCTGCTCGCGCAAGGTCCACTCGTCATCGTTCGGCGAGCCAGGCGCGCTGCTGTAGCCGTCAGAGGACACACTGATATTGTCGTCATCCTCTTCTGGTTGCGGTGTCGCCGCTTCAAACGTCGCTAATGAGGAAAGCCCAGTCCTGCGACGTTTAGCTGGCGGCTGATCAGCGTCGATGTGCGTGATATCGACACTTGGTCGCGACGAGGGTCCGGGTGTACTGAGTCTCTCTTCGGCGTCAGAGTCGACAGACGGGGGATCGGACAGATCGGACGACGCGGAAGAGTCGGCCATGGCGATGAAGGCGTGCAAGATGTCGTTGTGGCTATAGATTTCCTACTTGTGCTGAGGGATGAGGTGGAGTTCAAGGTGAACCCACGTCAAGCTCCCCTGCAGCAGCAAGTGCAACACGCGCGGACGTTCCCGCTTCTTCACATGCCAATGACCATCACAGCCTGAACAAAATTTCCAATTCACACGCCAACATCCAGAGCCATGGCACAGGCCCCATCGATTGACGTGCTGCTCAATCTGGTGCCAGAACGACCCCAAGTAGTGCAGGACAAGCTGCAGGCCCATCCGGAATTGGCTTCCAAGCAAGACCATCATGGCTACAGCCTGGTGCACGCATCTGCGTCATACGGGCATGCTGATTTGCTCAAAGCCTTGATCAAAGACTTCGGCGTTGATCCGAATATCAAGGATGAGGATGGGGAGACGGCCTTGTTCAGTGTGGAGGAAGTGGCAATGGCGAAAGAACTTCTTGAACTTGGCACCGACCGAGCCCTACGCAATAACGACGGGCAAACTGCTGCCGAGAAGCTGGCAGACGACGACGAGCAACCTGAGGTGGCTGCTTATTTGCGAGAGCTCTCAAGCGGGCCTGAAGCACAAGACAGCAATGCTCAACCACATTCTGTGCAAAATGGAGCCGAGGCCCTGCGTCCGCCTCCCTTGCCCGAAGGTCTACAATTGAACATCGGCACCATGATGCCTGAAGAAGAAGCCGCCGACCCAGGGTTCAGACGACGCATCGAGGAACTAGCCTCTCGAGACGATTTTGACACAGAGGAAGCTCAGCGTGAGCTGCGTGAAATTATCGCTGATGCTCTTTCTGGCACTGCCACGGACCCCCAAGCACCGCCCGCATCAAGACGACGCATAGATTGATGGGCCACATGTGACAAAAGAAGTCTTTATAGACTGTCACGCAAATACATCCTCATGCCTGATGCCAAGACCTGTCCGATCGGGAGAACCCTGGTCTATCACAGCGACGTGCACCAGGACTAACAGCCCCATCACCGCCGTCACTTGCCGAAGTCTGACTTTCTGTCCTGCAGTCTCTCAAACACTGCTTGCTGCCGACCATACAGCTTCAGTTCGCTTAGCTAGGGCCACCTCGCACGGCCATAAACTAGACAAGAACAAGCGCTCGGTAGAACATCAGCCGAGCTGCATTCATCCCCAGACTGGGGTTTTTGCGGGGTACACGAATGAGAGTAACATGCAATGCCGCTAAGACGGCCTTCGACATGGATAATGAGCGGCAATGTAACACCTCGTGCCCTAATCGTGGAGCATGTGGCGAGTGCGTTAGTTGATAAGGCCACTCATGCGAGTGGTCTCGCGAAAGCTGGTAACCAGCACGTGGCACGCGGGCAAGGAATTACACTTCTTCCTAAATCCTTCTCCTCTACGACCTGTCTTCACTTCTACCCGAGTCTTTCCATGTGTTTCATCGAATACCATCATCATTGACCTCGACCTCAGAACTCACACGTCGTTATGCCAATCTTCAAGAAGCACTCGCTACGCGCGGGTAACACAACACGGACCAGAGCTTCTGAGCTCACACTCAAGCAATCGATCTACCCATTGGCATTGGTGACGATTTTGTTCTTCTTATGGCAAGAAACCCCACTGCGGTGTAATTCAAGAACATTACTGACTTGTGACTTTGTCGAATAGGGGTTTTAGTTATGGGTACGCCACAAGCGAGACGCCCGCTCATATTCGATATAGCCACTAAACAGCTGAGGAAACTGATAGGCTACTGGACACGCTCAACAAAGTCAGTAGTTACCATGCCACAAGCTTTGCAAACACTGAATGAAAGACAGCACTTCCAAAACACACTTGGCATTACAAAGGCACGATCCAGCGGGTAGGTACTTGCCTTGCACTGCGCTTGCGATCGTTGTACACAGACTGACAGTCGTATCTGCACGTAGTCTCCAAGCCGCGTATTTCGGAGCGTATCCGCTCGCCTCTCTTGGCCACGCAAATTGGCTTCTGCGTCATTACGGATTCAAGATAGTCTTCATCTGGGGTCTTTTCTTATAGTACGCGAAGGGAAAGATGTTGATGTTGTCTGATATCTCTGACATGTGGCAGTGGAGTGGGTGCTCTCATTGCATGGCCATGCATCCTATATCGATCATTCGGCGGCTTCTGTGCCGCAACATTCATCATCGGAAATGGCCTTGGTTCTCTAGAAACTGCTGCGAATCCATACATCACGATCTGTAAGAGCGACGGCTGATGCACGTGTGGCATGACAGACTAACGCTTCTCATCTCATAGGTGGACCTCCCAGATATTCTGAGCTCAGAATCAACTTTTCGCAGGTATGGGATTTGAATCGCAAGTCATGCTGCATTGCGAATACGTTCTGATTGAAACAGGCATTCAATGGTATTGGCACCGTGGTTGCTCCAGTCCTGGGATCCTATGTCTTCTTCAAGGTACACATCTACAAAGTCGTTGAGATGGGAAAGCCACTGATTTATCTTGACCCATAGGATACTGGAGATAGTACAGATGCGCTCAAGAGCGTGCAGTGGGTCTATCTAGCCATCGCTTGCTTCGTCTTCCTTCTCGCCGTAGTGTTCTACTTGTGAGTCTCGGCAACCAAACACATCTTTCTGAAAGATCTTGCTAATGCCTTGCAGCTCGCGTAGGTGTAACGACTGGAACAGAAAGATTCATCTGAGACACATGCTTACCTGAAGCCGCCTTTGTCTAGCATTACCTGAAATCACGGACGCAGACATGGCATTCCAAGCCGAAGAAACTCACGCCAATGCTGCCGTCAAACCGTTCTGGCAGCAATATCGCCTGTTCCACGCCGCTTTTGCTCAATTCTGCTACACTGGAGCGCAAGTTGCGATCGCAAGCTATTGTACGTTTGAAGGAGGATATCCATCAGCCCGCTCACACATACTAACTGAAGCGCTCGGTGCAAAGTCATCAACTATGTCGATGAAACGACAGACTACGACGATTCCCAAGCCGCCCAACTTCTTGCAGGAGCTCAAGGAGCGTTCACCGCCGGTCGCTTCGCTGGAGTATTCATCATGAAATATGTGAAAGCTCGCTGGGTCTTCCTAGCTTATCTCAGCTTGTATGCCTCTTGCCTAATACATTATCTTGCGAGGCCCGAAAGTCGCTGATGGACAATACACAGGGCCATTCTATTCATCTCGCCGTCGATTGGCGTGCACGGAAACGCAGGTCTGTATCATCATTCCCCTCTTCCCATCTCTCTTCAACTGTACAACGTGTACCCCCTGGCTGACACTCTACAGGTATTGCTATGCTATACCTTACCTTGTTCTTCGAATCTATTATCTTCCCGACCATCGTCGCGCTAGTAAGTAAACTCGCCTGGACCATGAACAGTCGTGAACTACAATCTGGTTCATCGACTGTGTGTAACAAGACCGTGACCATCGCTTACACCTGTTTCTCTTAGGGAATGCGTGGCCTAGGAATATACTCCAAACGCGGCTCTGGTTTCATCGTCGGAGGAGTCGCCGGCGGAGCCGTCGTGCCTTCAGCTCTAGGAGGAGCAGCAGACGCCTCCTCCACCGCCCACGCCATGTCCGTCCCTCTGGCCTTCTTCGTCCTCGCATGGTCTTACTGCTTCGCCGTGAACTACATTCCAGCGTACAGAGATCCCATCGATATGCTCGGCCAAGCAGATCTTGGATTGAGAGACAACCCGACCATCAGTGACGAAGAGAAACTGGGAAATAGCGACAAAGAGGTAGGAAATGGCAAGGACGGGGTCGTGCATCATGAATCGGCCACGCCAGAAGTCACTGAGACGAAGCGGTAAATGAAGAGGAGGGAGAGCAGGCGCATAAATCCAATTGGATCTGAATAACGACGGCACCATCTCTATGTCTATCGCTTGTTATGCTCAAAATCATCAAGTATATGTGGTTTGGACATATGACATATAAGCTACGCAAGTTTTATACGTATATTCTCGCTTCACGCACACATGGGGTATTTGTTTCTGATGCGAAAAAAGTCTGTTTCTGAGACTCCGTCTCCAAGTCGACCTGAGCACCTCCCATCTTCACTCCATTTTCTTCTACATGCATCTTCGATGCCCCAAAGTCCACATCGACCCCTAAACACCTTGCTAAGTAAGGCAGCACTCAAAAGAAAAGGTGAGAGATATGAATATCCAATCATCATCTCCAATAGGCCTCAGTCTTTTCGACCACAAGATCGCCCTCACAGTGTCGGTTTTGTGACGTTTGACACTCTCTGCTTCTGCCAGTCGCGGTTATAGCTATGGCACGATCGTATTCAAATTTCAGTCGAATTCTCGTTCTTGGTATCCTTTGTCGTGGAATCTGAAGAGTTTCGTCAGCATATTCCTGAATCGAACTCCATCTCATTGGTTAGACTTACAAATATTCTTCGTAGGTCATGCCGCGCCACACTTTCTCCGTCGTGCCATCGGGGAGGTGTTTCACCATATAAGGCTTTGGCTCATGGGTCATTTCTGACCAGACCTTGAACAAATGCCTGAAGTAGCAGGTTTGTGCTGCTGGCGTGAAGTACCGATCGCGGAACTTCGCAGCTGCATTGTCTGCGATCCGCTTTGCCTTCTTGTTATCTGCCAGCAGAGAGTCCATGGCCTGGGGCAGATCCTTCCAATCACTTTCACATCGCACGTAGTTCTGATTGGGTCCGTCTGCCTCAAGCAGATGGTACAGATGTGTTGTGTAGGTCAGAGGGTGGATAATTATGGTCGAGTGGCAGCTCAGCAGGTATTTCAGTCGGCCTGACCATGTTGTGCCTTCCGTGTGCACGGCGAATTTGTATTTGCAGTGGTCGGGCATGGCTATCCTCCACTTCTCTGCCTCCTCGTCGTTTACATCTTCGGCCACTCTGTGTACATCAGACCAACTCTTGTCCTTGCTCTGCTCAATTAAAGCCACTCTGATCTGCGGGTTGAAATCCGTTGTGCCTCGCCAGACCAATTTGGGGATCTTTTTGCTGTAGTCGTTGTAGAAATCGATTGCCTGGCGCTGGAAATCTCCATATGCACCAGCAACACGTGGATAGGCCCAGAAGTTGAAGTCAGGGATGAGCCAAACTTGCTCCATCGCCTTGTCATGGATATTTCGATTGAAGTTCCACACGGTCGTGTTGGGGAAGTCCTCAGTCAAGTCGATAATATCGTTGATCTTGATGCTGAACTCAATGTTGGGGATATTCTCCCGCGAGCTAACAATGGCTCGGTGGATGTTGTGCAATGTAGCATGTGATCTCTCCTTCCAGTGCAAGAAGTGGTTCAGACCTCGCGACTCGATTATGTACAACTGGCCCTCGTAGATCATGGCCCGTAGGCCTCCATCGCCGCTCCACTTCAAGCCATAGTTCTCCTCCGTCAACTTCCCATCTGGGCCCAGGCGGTCCTGCCAATAGGCACGCGATCGGTCAATCTCTTTGTATAAGTCGGGGAAGGCCTGGTCGCACTGAGCGAGTGTAAGGGAGTGGTCGTTGCGATCGCGATCGGCAATGAATTTCCACCCGCTAGTTGAAGTTGTGTCGGAGTAGGATATGGGCGGTATCTGAGCTGAACTGTAGGAGCGCGACTGTCGGAAGAAGAAGAAAATAATGGCAGCCGCTATCGTCGTGGCCAGGAGCGTGCCTCTGCAGGTTCGAAGTGGGGAAGACATGTTGGTGCAGCTGCCATGCGAGCTCTCGTCTGCTTCAGTCGGGAGCTGTGCTGCCTCGCCAGGACGCGCGCACCAGCTCACCGCGCATCAAAGTGCAGGAAGACAAGGAGAGGGAGAAGTAGAAAGACAGTCGGGAGAAGGAAATGGAGTGCACATGCACGTCGGGAGTCGTAGCGAAAGTGGGTGAGCTTCACGTTCCAGAAAAGGAGAGTTGGCGCTCAGCCCTACATACGCAATGCAACGCGTGCTTGCGCAGGGGCGCCTAACTCCACTCCCGCCTACGCCTTTTCCGCGTTCCGTCTTGCTTGTAGGCGTCTTGGACATTGGGATGAAACATAACATGCCCACGAATTCATGACACGATGAGCGCGCCTACTTCTACTGCAAAGCCGCCCCCGGTGCTGCCGCCCGGGAAGGCCGTCGACATTCTGCAGAATTTGCCCTCGCAGCTCTACGCGAATCTGCACCCGATCCTGCTGCTGTCCATCATCCCCATCGCCTTTGCAAGTCTGGTGTCAGATCCCGTCAACACCCTCCTCGGCCTGGCGCCCACCACTCTCGTCCTGCAAGCAATCTACTGCGTCGTCTGTCTCCCACATACCGGCCAGACCACACCCGCGAAATCAAAACCAGGCCAAAAGACCAAACCTGCGAAACCCGCACAAGACATATGGGCCAAGCTCGTGGTATGCCTTATCCAACTGGCAAGTCCGAGAACACCCAGCTAACAGCCAACAGCCCGCCGTCCTATCCCTCGTCCTCACCTTCTTCCTTACCGCGCCCCTCCTCTACATAATCCTCATCCTCTTCGGCGCACCACTCGTCTCCCACCTCCCCCACACAGGTCTCCTCTCCCTCCACCTGGCCCTCCTCACCACACCCCAACTCTACTACGTCCACGGTCTCGACACAACAGCCTGGCTTCGACTGGCAAGTCTCCAACAACCCTTCGATGAGGTCTATGGCATGTCATTAGGAGCTTGCGCAGGAGCTTGGTTGGGCGCAATCCCTATCCCCTTGGACTGGGATCGCGAATGGCAGAAATGGCCTGTCACTATCATTTGTGCGATGTATGCTGGTGCAGTGGTAGGGAAACTGGCAGGAGGGTATTTCCTCAAGGGCTTCAAGACGAAAATGTCATGATCGACAAAATATCGAAAGCTTCAATAGCACAGAAAGAAACAGATGTGGACTTTTTACTCCACAGACATCGGTCAAATATTCCCACATTGCGGTATCAGAACTATGCCGTTGAGGAATCGAACTGGAGAAAATCCACAAATGCTTTCATTATGTTTCGTGAAGCGTCCGCCCTCCGCTATGATCTATATGCACCTCAATTCCTTTAAACATTGCCGCTATGCACTATCTTCCCAACCATACCGTACAAACATTTTTGTGTCGTCATTCATGTACATTTGTTCAGATTAAACCCCGCCAAAGCAAGCCTAGATTCACCACAACATAGCTGCTCCAATCAATGCTCCGGCAAAGATTGTAATGCCGGCGCCGAAATAGCCAGACACCGAGACTGCACCGGATTGCAGTCCCGGCTGTTCCTCAGAACTGTCACCACTATTGCCTTCAGGAGCGCCAGTCTCGGCTCCGACTTCTGCAAAGGATGTAATGGTTGATCGCTGGCCGTTCGGCAGAGTCGTGGTTCGCACTCGAACCTGGCTGACAGTACCTCCTCCAGGCTGGTATGTAACAATCGCGACATCGCCGCCGGAGTCAGTTGCTGTGTAAACGCCGCCGGAAGTTGGTCTGTTGCCGTGATTAGTACGACCCCGATTGGAGATTGATTCGATAACGTACCTGGTCAGGACTACAGAATCGCCTTGGCTGTCGGTAGTCGTGACCGAATCAGGAGCAGATGTCACTATGCTTCCTCCTGGGGCAACTGTTACTTCCGGAACTGGTGAAGTCGTAACGATCGTCGAACCTTCAGCATCGGTCTGCGTCACAATCGTGGCGGGTTGTTCAGTAGTGGTGACAACTGTCTGACCTTCGTCGTTCGTCGTCGTCTGTTCCACTGCAATCGTCGTTTGAGCAGTAGTCTCAAACGCGGTAGTGGTCACGACAACAGTGCTTTGATCAGCAGTTGCGGTGGTCGTGACGGGGACCAGAACTCCGGTCTGTGTGGTGGCGGGTGCGCTGGTGTCTGGAACTACAGTCAAGGATGAGCCCTGCTCTGAAGAAGAAGAAGAAGTCGGAAGCGTCTCGGTCTGCACAGAAGTTGAGGTCGAGGCGGGAGTCGTCTGACCTTCGTTGTTGCTGCTCGTGGCCTGCACCGAGCTCACCGTCGACGACAATGTCCGAGTAACAACACTCGTATCGACAACGACAACGGTAGAGGGCTCCGCTTCCGAAGATTCTACCGATGAGAGAGAAGACGACTGACCTTGCGAGGTAGGAGCTGTGGTAGTAGCTTGTACCGTCTCCGTTTCGACTTGCGTGGTCGTCTCAAGGTCAGTGACAATGACGGAGCTGGTCGTCGCGGAGTCTGTAGATACCGTGGCATTGTCTTGACGCTTGCGCAGATAGTCTTTGATGGCCGCATCTTGTTTCGCGAGGTCGACTAGCTGAGATGCCAAATTGGCATCCTCGCTGTGTACTGCAGCAATCGCGTCGTGTTCGTCTTCGAAGACACCCTCCTGGTATTTGGGCTGCAAATTGCTCTCGATCGCAGCCTTAAGGGATGACCTAGACACGGATTCGAGATTCTGCTGCCAGCTGGCATCGTTGACTTCAGGCAAGCTGCGAGCGTGCGCGATCGAGGCCAATGGCAAGGCCAAAAAACCGATGGAGCGAACGGACAGCGGCATCTTGGCTGGCTGGGAGCCGGAAAGCGCTGCCCAAACGAATGTAGTTGAGCCCAGCTCAGTGAATTAATAAAGCGACTGTGGGCACTGTCAGCAAGCCTTGTCTGAGAAGCAACGGAGGTCCGTCGCGATAAGATGGCTCGTTCTGAACGTACCAGCACCCGGGTGGCTGGCCTGAAGGCTGAAGAAGTACGACGACGACGCCGCCGCCTCGGCTGCCAAGTTGCCGTGTCGGAGCTCCAATTCTGGTGGGCTGACGAGAGTTTCCCGTGCACGATCTAGAATAGTTGCGAACACTTTCCTGCAGTCCTGTTGAGCCTGATGCAGTCTGTTCAAGAGCGAGCGGTATAGCAGTGGTGTGAGTACGAGTAGAGCGATGAAGTCGCTGGGAGCCACTTTATCTCCCTGTCGACTTTGCCATCCACCACACCGACCGGCGTGGATGCGGCGAGGCACGCACGGCAAGACAAGTGGAGAGCACTTGCACACTGGCGCACCCCAGTCAGTCATCGATACGAGCATGCCATGCTCAGCATCCTCACAAGCCTTTCTCAGCCGCGAGCAAAAAGAGAAGATCGACAGCCATGCTTGCTACAGCTCCGTGGCCAAACTGCTGAGTGTGGCTTCGAAATCCTGCTTCGCTGACGACGTGTCGAGATACCGGACGCCGAACAACCAGGCATGTTTCAAGTCACGAAGCCGTGCCGCAACGGAGCTACGCTTCGCAGCATCCATTCATTCATGTGCCTATGATCGGTGCCCGACACGTCAAAGGTACGCATCGAGGTTGACAGATACTTTTCATGTGCTCGAGCTCGAGCTCACTGCCTTTTTTCTGAAACCTGGTTCCCTGTCTGCTGGGCCCAGAATGACCCACAGCAGATCGGCTGCAACGGGAAGCTGTGGTGTGCCGCCCGGCATGGCGGTCTTGTCTCAGTCGAAGAGCCTCAATACGGGTTCACGGGCTGTGAGCTGACGACTCAGATCACAGAGACAAGAGTCGTCCTTCACATTGTAGCAAGTGCATTGCTGTTACTACGAGGAAGAGCTCTGGTCGTGAGAATATGTTGTACAGCAGCAACTTTGGTACCTTTCGTAGTTCTGCAACTGCAACAGCAGCTCTGCACGCTGCATTGTCACTGTCTATTTTTATCACCCAAGGTGCCTGCAACCTGTTCACGGCACGGCAACGACTCCAGCCAATCATTATCGACTATGCCATTGAAACAAAAAAGACAGAATCCGTATTCTCAACGTTGGGCTCGTGGGCGCAGTAATGGAATCGATCGCAACCAGGAATAAGTGCTGGAAGTGGTGCTATCGTACGTCATTCTCTTCATCATTATAGACATAGTTTATCAATGAGAACTGGTTCGGCGGAAACAGCGTCCAGCTTCCGTAGATATAAGTGTCACAGACTCCTCCATCTGCTGAATAGCATCATCGTTTCAACGCAAATACAATCACATCTTTCCGCTGTCGTCAAACGTCACTTAAAATCAGAGGCGCTGTGAATCGCTACTGGCCGGCTCGTTGTCCGTCTGTGCCTACCGCAGCATCTTGTGGTCTGGCAGTGTCTCGCGAACCGTTACCATTTGCACTCGCAGGTTGCGTGGTGTCGACAGGATCTGTCGTCTGCTGTTGCGTGCCCACTGCACCTGTCGATTGTGTTGTTATAGCCCCTGAAGCACTGCGACCTTGTTCAAATGATCGGCCGCGTCCGGAAATTCGATCTTCACTTGGAGTGCCAAGATCCTGCCTGCTTTTGTTTCGCTCGTGACCTCGCTCTGGAGTCCTTGCGCGCTTCTCGACGTCCTTGTCTTTGCGCTCCTGTATCTTGTTGCGCAGCCAGGACATCGGTCCCTTTCGCTCGCGTTCCGAGTCGGAAAAGAGCGTATCAGAAGCAGTGGTAGTCTGTGTGGTCGGGGTGGCGAAGGACTCAGGATCCTCAGAGATAGGGTCGGTAGCAACAGCGGACATGGGCGGGGGCTCCTGGAAGCTTTTACGCGGCTGTGATCCACCACTGCCTATAGTTGATCGAGACATGGCATTTTCTCTCCCTGACATTGCACCCAACGCATTGATGCTGCCAGGTGTTGATGATTGCTCCAATTTGTTTTGGGTGCGTGAAAATCTCCAGCGGCTCCTTTTCTTCTTCTCCGGTTCTTCGGTGGATGGCATATCATCACCCACCAGATCAGCATCCGATTGGTCAGTATGGGAATGGAAGGAGTTCGATGGCGAGAGAGGTGGCTTCAGCACGGTGTCTGGGACATTGCGCTGAGGAGTCCCTTGTGCGGAATTCGCTTCTGGTGGTGACTGCGTATATGATTCTGTCGGCTTTTCTTCAAGCCTTTCCAAGGGAGCCCCAGTATGCTGAACAACTGCTGGCTGCACCGAGGACTTCTGTGTTGCATCTTTCGAGTCTTCATGCAACGAATGGCTTGAAGAGTGTGCGCTTGAAAGAGCAGAGCCAGGGATACGCTTTTTCTGAAGTTTGTTGGGCTTGCGGCCCTCTCCATCGCTCCCTGGAGACTGCTTGAGAATGTCGAGAAATTTGCGGCTCGAGACTGACGTTGTCGTAGGAGTATTGGAAGCTGATCGTTCCGCAGTACCAGCCAGGATACCGCCGCTGACAGGCGCCAGTAAAGGTGCAGTATCTTTACGGGGTGTATGATAGTCAGCGGTGCTATCGCCAGCAATGTTTGCCATTGGAGTCGTGGCTTCGCTGGACGACGCGGAAGTCACCTCCGGCGGGGCCGGAAATACTGGCGCCGTCGCAGCGACTGGAGTGTTCTGAACAGAGCTATGGGTCTCCGAGTACGGTTGTTGCTCAGTAGTGCTGTGCAACTGCGGAATTTGGCCTGAAGCACTATCAGGAGCTCTTGGCGTAGACGGATCCGAAGATTCCCTTTCGCGTGGGAAACGAGGGGATTGTGCGCCACCCACACCTCTTCGTGATGGCACGGTATTACTCCGAGTCACACCAGTGGTGGGTGTCCCGGGCGCAGGCGAGTTCGCACTCGGTCCGTTTTCAGATCTTTTGCTATGTTTGCTGGAGACAGACACGTTTCGTCGGATGCTGCCCCATTTCCGAACGCTCTCGGCGGCCACGCTGGAGTTGGAGCTCGATCGTCCAACAGTGGTTTTCGCGCGCGTTGGGGTCGTGGGTGAACCTGCGGGTTTGGTATGTGCACCGCTCTGCACTTCCCGCACAGTCTCAGGGTCAGCAGCAGTCCCCTGCATACCGATAAGGAAGCTGTCTTGATTCTCTATCAGGAATATTAGAACGTCTTGGCTGAGGCGGTACTCCTGCGGTGCCATGTCATGCTGCGGATGGTTGAGGATTCCTGGCTGAAAGATTGCTGCAAGATTGGGGGTGGTCATCTTGTTCAAGTCGGACTTGCTAGCGAACACTGCCAGGAGATCAAGGATGTAGAGCAATAGTTGGCGATTCAGTGGCGGTAGCTCCGTGATGAGAGCTTGGTACGCTCGGATTGCCGCTTCGTGGTCGAACTCGCCATGGCTCGGACTTTGCGACTCCAGAGCGCCCACGGCCTGCGCCTGGTGGTTTCTCAGAGGATCGCGAAATCGTTGATAGAATTCGAGGGGAATAATGGGCTCTGGCAATTGGTTGAAGTAGCGGCGTAGAATGTTGGCGGCATCGTGCACGGTGTAGCCGGTCCAGTCCAGCCCTTTACCATATCTATCAGGACTGTCGAAAGCTACCTTGAGCTCTTTGATGCGCTTCTCGCTGCCCGCCAAGCGGAAAATGCCTTCAACATCCGTGGCTGGCCTCGGTGTCAGTATGAGCAGCAGGGAGGGTATGAGGCCAAGGTACCTTTCTCCTTGAGAAACACGCCACACTTGGCTACTACAATGGGCACATAGCCATATATGTAGCTCTGGCCTTCATCGTTGAATAGGCTAATTGCGACATTCGCGTAGCGAATGCTCTGCTGTAGAGGGACGCCGAAGATACCTTGCGGAGCTGCTAGACGGCCTGGTCAGAGGCGAGGACACGCGTGCGATCAGACGTGAAGAGGTGTGGGCAGCACTCATGGTAAAGGTGCTCCCGGGAGACATGAAGCCCACGAGGCAAAGCAAGTGGGTGTGAGATCTCGCCGGGGTTGTCGCATGGGTTGTCAGGCAGGACAAAGGCCATGACGCATGGCTTCTGGGTGCTGCGTACCTTGATCCTGCGGCTTCTTGTCGCTGCGCTTGAAGTTCTTCCACCAGCTGGCCAAGTCCTTCTTCTCCTTGATCGACTCGGCCTGCACAGATCGCGGCGCCGCTCTGGGACCGCCTGCGCCAGCGAGAGCCGTCGACGGACCACTCGTGGTCATGCCTGGCGATGATCCGGGCGGTGTCGCGTCGCCGGCCTACTGCATGCGCGATGCCAGCGGCGTGCACAGAGAGCGTGCGGGCGAGGAGATGGGCGGTGGCAGCTGCGCGTAGTGGCCGGCCAGGCTGGGGGATTGGGGGAGGATGGGGACAACGGGGGCGGGTAATCTCGTTTCGTCGCTGTCGTTGGCGCGGCGGGTGTTTGTGCGCGGTCTCGCGGCGTCCGCAATGCGGGCGGTAAGGATGCGGGCTGCAGATAGCGGTGATGCGCAGTCGAGCGGGCAGCAGGTGGCCGGCAGCAGACTGCGCAGCGGCGTGTGGCAGAGGTCTGTTGTGTCTGCTGCCAGGCTCGAGCTGTGCAGGCAGGTCTGTGTCGCAACTCACTCGGTCACTCGGCGCGCTAGGCTCGTTTAGCAGACCCTCCTCTGGGAAACTTGATGCTGTCTGCGCTGCATGCACAGCAACGAGCCGCCTTCGATTCCACCCCCAAGCCACGCGCCCTCGCATCGTCGTTTCATCGTATACAGCAGCAGACGGAGCACCACATACAATGGATAGGTATGCGCATCAGCGCGCTCTGTTTGGAGACCCTCGCTAACGGCGGCCAAGTCTCAATGCGGCAGAGCAGCGCGAGCTGCAGACTCGCATCGAGCGAAAGCAGATGAAGGACTTTATGAACGTGCGTCATGGCAACACGATCCACCTTTTGGAATACGCAACTGATATCAACAGATGTACTCGAACCTCGTCCAGCGATGCTTCAACGACTGCGTCAGCGATTTCACATCCAAGAGCCTGTCGAGTAAGGAGGAGGGATGCGTGATGCGATGTGTCGACAAGTTCCTGAAGAGCTCCGAGCGGTTGGGCGAGCGCTTCCAAGAGCAGAATGCGCAGATGCAGCAACAGGGAAGCATGGGCTTGGGAAGATGAGCAGAATTTGAGTCTGCGATTGTACAAATACTCAATGTGCTGCGAATGGCGACCACGGAGGCGCTGCAATGCACGGCGATATTCGGGATTTACTCGATGAAGCATTTGCTGCTCAGCTCTACCCGCAAAGGCCAGGAAGTGCTACCGGTCTATGTCGGGCGTGTCCCTGAGAGACAGAGGTCTCGGGAGAGCAGATACGCATGGTCTTCGCAGCATACTGGACAGAACCAGCAAGCATTCAACTCTTGGTCAATAAGCCACGAAGGCTGAGATCGTAAACAACGTCCTCCACCTCCTTCACCTTGTACTTGATCCCGTCACTTCGCTTCCGTAGAGCGTCATTCTTGAGGTTGAGGATCTGGAAGCCAGCGTGAACGTCTTTGATGAATTGACTGATCTGCAGCGGACGCTGGTAGTCTCCGAGCGTGACTGAATTGCGAGCCAGCCGGGACAGCTCTTCGAGGAGCGAGATCAGCGCCAAGAGGTACTCTTCGATCGTCAAGTGGAAGACGTCTCGATCCTTGACGTTCACTGGTACTTGCATGATACCGCCGACTTCATCGATCGTCAGAAGCTGGCCGCCCTCCGTCTTTCCGAAGCCACCCAGAAAGCCGCATAGCAATATGTTGAATGTCTGCGATCTGTTAGCAGGGCTAGTTGTGAAGCGGCTCGCAGAGTCACTGACCGAGCTCTCAATCTGCTTCTGCCACGCATAATTGAAACGATAGTATGGATGGTTTGAAGCGACCTGCGCTAATTGCTGAATCGTGACCACTGCATTCTGAATGCTAGATTGTGCTGCTTGCACCACGACGGGCACTAGACGGTATCAATAACTGGTGCAAACCAACATATATCTCGTCGCTTACAGTCTTGGCCGGCCGTAGAATGAGCTCTTGAAAGGATGGATTGCGTGTTCCGGTCTTCGAATCAATTAGCACATGTCCTCTTGAAGCTGTTCATCGACAAATCTCACCCTGCTTCTCAAGTGTTTGGACGATTTCTCTCAGTTCCTGTTCATGCGGATTTAGTAGGTGCACGTTATAGCGTTCGTCACAAAATGCTTACATCCTTGATTGCGGCATCGGCGTCGATCTTGCGTTGAAGGTCCTCAAAGATGCCGGGCTGAACAGGCCCGTTTCCAGCGGGAGAGGTCATCTCGTCTGTGGGCATCGCTTGGGAAGACGTAAGTGGATGTGTGAATAAAGCAGGATTGTCTGTTTGTCTGCGCATTGCTGTTCGAGCACTCGACGCCCCGTCAATGTTTCAAGCAAATGTTGTTTAAGACTCTTCTTAAATAAAGGTCACTTTGCAACGCCGTGCTGCTTCGGCTTTTGAACTTTCGGAGCTTGAGCTTATTTTGAATTCTGCCATCCTCGAGACTTTACACTCCTGCACGACAATTGATTCTCGCCCACCATGGCTTCAGCAGACAAGGAGAAAGACGCTCGAAAGGCCGAGAAACGAGAAAAGAAGGAGAAGAAGGAGAAGAAGACAAAATCTAAACAGGAACAATCTGCAACGGCCTTTACGCTGCTTGCTGATGAGAAAAATGTCGACTCGGCCTTGTCGTCTCTCTTTGCAGTCAAAGTATGGCGCAATGTGATAGGCTGTAATTGTTGGAAACTTTTTACTGACCAGTGTAGCAACCTCCTGTGAAATCGAAGCCTGTCACTGCGACGACTCCTGTGAAGAAGACGGGTCCAGCCGCCGGAGACGAAGATTCTGACGAGGACAACGATGCAGAACTTTCCGAGCTGGACGAAGAGATGGGAGATGATGAGGAGGATGTCAATGCAGATGTAGAGATGGAGGATGCTTCAGAAGCTGTGGAAGAGGTTGCCGAGCCCAGGCGCAAGCGCAAACGAAAGGATGCGGAAGAGCAGATCGAAGATGCGTACATGGATCGATTGGCACGAGACGAAGAGAAGGACGCTGAGCGTCTCGCGGCCGAGCGAGCTGCGAAGCGTGCTAAGAAGAGTGAGGAGCAGCAGGATGCGCCCGAGCAGGCCGCGAACGACAGTGAACAGGAAGCAGACGGAGACTCTGTGGACGAGGATGACAATTACGAGACTGCCTCCGACGGCGAAGGCGAATCCGCGCCACCCAAGCACGAAACCGAAGAAGCGAAGGACGTGGAACTGGAAAAGGCCAATCGCACTGTGTTCTTAGGAAACGTCTCCACCGCCACCATCTCTTCCAAATCTTCTCGCAGGACTCTCATGAACCACCTCGCCTCATTCTTTCCAAAGCTCTCAAACGAGAAAAGAGGCTCAAAACCCAAGGTCGAATCGATTCGCTTCCGCTCGACTCCATACGCATCCGCTATTCCGAAGAAAGCTGCCTACGCGAAGAAAGAACTCATGGACGCCACTGCCAAATCCACCAACGCCTACGCGGTCTACTCTACACCCGCACTCGCTCGTGAAGCATGCCAACACCTCAATGGAACAGTCGTTCTCGACCGTCACCTCCGAGTCGACTCCATCGCACATCCCGCCAAAGTCGACAACAGACGCTGTGTATTCGTGGGCAACCTCGGCTTCGTAGACGACGAATCCAACATCCAAGAAGCCAACGAAGAAGACGGCCGCGAGAAACGCAAACGAGGCAAAGAACCCGCTGACATCGAAGAAGGCCTCTGGCGAACCTTTGGAAAATGCGGCAAAGTCGAGAGCGTGCGGGTCATCCGCGACAGCACGACCCGAGTAGGCAAAGGCATTGCATACGTGCAATTCGAAGACGAAAACGGTGTGGAAGCAGCTCTTCTGCTGAATGAGAAGAAATTTCCTCCCATGCTTCCCCGTAAACTTCGCGTCAGCAGAGCCAAAGCTCCCAAAAAGAATGCCAAAGCGGGTAGCGGGCGGCCTTCTTTGAGACCCCAGCAAGCTGTGGGCAGAGGAGGAAGTGGTTATCAGCGGAAATTGACAGGAGAGGAAGCTTCCAAGTTGGGGCGATCGGCAAAACTGCTCGGGCGGGCTGCGGCCGCGAATTTGCGGAAAGGAGGAGATGAGAATAAGTCGTCTGCCCGAGGGCCTTCAGAGCGCTCTTCCCAGACCCTGGCAGGGGGCATCAGAAAGCCAGAGAATTTCGTGTTTGAGGGCCATCGAGCGAGTGCGAGGTCAGGGAAGAGCGGGCTGAAGTTGGGAGGAGCAAAGGGCGCGAAGAACAAGAGTAAGACCAAAGTCACGAAGCGAAGCGCGTCGTTCAAGCAGAAGAAAAAGGCATAGGCATGAGCGGATGCGTGCAAATAGGTGATTCGAGCAATTGATAATTCGATTCTGTGCTCGTCATATGAATCTGCTGGTCATAATACTCCTCTTCTTCCTTTCTCCGCATTGGTCAATCTCAGTCTGTGTATCGAGGCTAGGCCATTGTTGCCTCCTCATTCCCAATGCTCATGCTCTTCCTCCATCCACCTCTGCCATCGAAAAAATGCTAGCTAGTAACACATACATGCCCCTTCTGTGCCGCCACTCGAAATGATCTCCAATATGCCGGCCGTCTATCATGAATGAACGGAAAAAGCAAGCCAAAATTAAAGGAGCGGACGGCCATTCGAACGTGCCGCCTTACGCCCCAGTCCCATCCAGAACGCCGCGCCATTTTGTATGCGAAAACCACAACCAGAAACAATCAAACAAACATGCAAAGCTTCTGCCGCATAAGTAATAGTCATGCTTACCAAAAATGAAGGGTCTAAATCGCCCAACTTCCTCTTCGTTGCGTAGTGGCCCAGTTCCCACCTGGCGCATCTGTCTTGTCAAAATTCTTCTCCTGCTTGGCCCACTCGTGGATGTATAATCTCAGGGCCAGCCAGCGTTTGCAGTCTTGTGTGGTAAGACCTTGTCCACCACCGCCTTCGAAATCCGATCCTAGGCGGATGTAGCCTCGTGGGCTCTGCTTGGCTTTAACATCGTCCTCGCGAAGTGCAGACACGGGGATGCAGCTTATCTTCGACAATTCTTCGTCAAAGGGTCGAGCTAGCGAGGGATACCCGAGGGACAGGTAATTGTAAACCTGTGTGACGAAGGCATCTGGATACTCGCGTTCGATCTGGGCGGAGAGTTCCTTCTCTGTCATGAGCATGGCGTCCAGTCGGTTCAGATCAACGCTCTCCGGTGGTGTGGGTGGAGCCAATGTCATGTTCGCACCGTTGCGCTGAGCGAAAGACTGCTCAAATGGATTACCATTATCGGCTCGAGGAGCAGGCGTCATTAGTCCGGTAGGCCCAGCAGGCGGAGACAGTGCCTTGGAAGAATTGTCCTCTTTGTTGACGCAGAAACCGCCCCAGAGACCTTTTGCAGCTGTACTTTTCGATGGACTCTTACTCGGTGACGATTTCTGCTCGGTCTTTTTCGCAGGTGCAGCACACCACAGGCCTCCTTTGCCAGATTCTGCATTTGACTGTTCGTTGAGATAACACATCTGCTTACGAAGTGTCTCGCAACTCTGGGTCACGTCGAATCGAGCTGGCTCAGGTGACGGGCATCGCGGAAACACCAAGTCACGCCCCAGCATCGGCGGACGAGCGCGATCGCGCATGGATGTCAACTCACTATCCTGCTGATGAATTGACACCGCAGCAGCTGGATTCCACCATGGCGAGTTGTTGTTGTTTTCTTTTTTCTTTTCTGTTGTTTTGTTGGCGTTGCGCTCCTGCTCCAATTGCTCCGCGTGGCGTTGCATTTCCAGCTGCTCCCACGGAACTCTGCCCGTGCTTTCTCTGCGCATTGCAGCGCGATTGAAAAACTCCTCCTCGTCGAAGCCCTCCCACGTCACTGGCCGATCCTCAATCTCCATCTCCTCACTGCTGTCCTGCTCGCTGTTAACATAGTGATGGACAGGTTCGTGGAAGTCAGAGTTGGGGAAAGCCGCGAGCGCTGCCTCTTGAAGGCGACGCTGGGCCTTCTTTTGTTCCAGCTGCAACAGATAATGGCTGAAGCTCTCATCCACGCTCTCGCGCATTCGCGTAGCATGCTTATAGAATGCTTGTGGATACGACGATTCGGAAGTGGTGATCGGAGAGCCTTGGCCCGGGCTAAAGGACCTGCGTGAAGACGAGCCCGAGTCGCCCTCACTTTCAGAGCTCTCGATCGTGTCGAGTTCGGGGCACCGGAACGAATGCGTACGCTCCGGTTGCACAGCAGGGCGAGCTGGTGCACTGCCATCAAATGGAGATATTGGACGTCTCATATGTGGTGGAATTTCACGGCTTCTCGAGGACGAGGCCAATTTGCTCTCATCTTCGAGGAAAGCCTCAGGGTTGCCGACCTTTTTGCCAGCATGGCGCTGATGCTCCCGTGCGTGTATTACGAAACCGTCCTCCGTCTTGTAATCTTGGTAGATCTGATCGTTGGCGTCGCCTTTTCTCCTTGATCGCTTCGCGGAAGATAACACTTCGGGCTGGAATTTACGCGACTTGGCAATTTCGGTCGCTGCTCCAGATCCAGCGTCGCTGTGCTGACTAGTCCTGCGACTGCTGTTGCGAGACGATCGATTGCTGCCGTAGCTGGTCTCTACAAGCTGTGGCTTGAAGCGTATGTGAGCCCCACTGCCACTGTCACTTCGCGTGGATTCCGACTTGTCCTTGCTACTCTTGTGCGTCGTTTCAATAGGCAGTGGGGCAAAGCGGCGCGCAGCAGGCTTTGCGTCACTTGGAGGGCTGGCAGGCTTATCTCGAGAAGACTTGGTGGAGGTTTCAATGGGCTCGGGTGCGAAGCGTCGAACCTTGGGCGGCTCCTGGTCATCGGGGGAATGCTTGCGGGCCTGCTTGGAGGATCTGGTGGTCGTCTCTACGGGCTCCGGAGCGAAACGTCGAGGTGCGTTCCGCTGCGGCGGTGGGGAGGACGACATGTCGTGTTGGCGGGCACAGGGCCCAAGCGTCGTGGAAGGACGGAGCAGTGCTCATGCGCGTGGAGGGCTCGCGGTGTAAGAGCCGACCAGGCTGGAATGAGGAAGTGCGAGCAGCGACGTCGGGCTTGGAGATTGGAGATTGTGTGCGGGTGGTGTGTGTGGTGCGGTGTGCAGTGCGTGCGAGCTCCACAACGACAGGTCGACGATACTGGCGAGGCCAATGGAACAATCGCGGCTGCTCGTTGAGGATGACGATGGTCAGGTGAGATCAACAGGGTGCCGCGCAGCGCTGGACCTCGTTTTCGCTCTAGGCGTGGCCGCGTTCCAAGAGGCAACGTCGACGCGAAACAGGTCGTGTATTTGGATAGAGCGGTACTCACTGAGAGAGCAATGGACGTCCAACAGGGCGCCAGACCATTAATGAAGAGAATTGAAACGGTATAAAGTGGATGAGGTGGCGCTCGGTGGGCCACGCACCCCAAGCCCACACGATCGACAGGAAATGTAAATGCACGGGAGCTCAGCAGCAGCAGCGGCCAGCAGAACAGAGTCGAGACTCTGAGGTGCTGCTGCTCGTTCTCCCCGCCGTGTCTCCCTGTTCGCCCACCACACACGATCGAGCTGCTTCCGATCTGACAGCGTTGCGCAGAGCTGTCTGCATCAGCGGCCACTCAGCGCGCTCGGAAAGATACGGTCCAGCGCTCTCCATGCTGCTGGTGCATGCCTCTCCTGCTCTGCTGCCCACGGGCAGGCGGCACAAGCCAGATGGCGTCCACCCACCGCACCTACGGCCTGTAGGGTGAAAGTCTGTTTCAGCCACGAGTTGGAAATTGTGCGCTGAAACGAAAGCACCCGATGACGAGCCTCCTTATTCCCTCCATGTGAAGTCCTCATGCCCGGCGACCACGGAGCATCATCATCACCAGATGGAAGTGCAGCGCCCTCGCTGCCTCGGCCAGTGTCGATCACTTTTCACTCCCTCTGCTGCAGTATCATACACCGACCACAGACCTCGCCTGCTGCAATATCCACGCCTCACACCGTCTTTTCGCGTGCACAGCGGCCCATCATACTCAGCAAGTGCACGCACGTCTCACGCGCGGCATCCTGCTTGCAGTATCACGGCTTGCTTGCCTCGAACACGTGCGCGCCATCACGAACCGCCAACCACGCACGGTCATCACGTTGGCGTCGGCAAAGTCACCAGGACACCTCCTTTTACATACAAGATCTCTGAAGACGCGTTCACCTGCTCCGGCATCGCGATGGCAGAAGAAGTCCGAGGTTCAAGTTCGGCGATACTCGTCTTCATCAGAAGGATGCAAAAGTATATCTGATGCATGTGCTGTGATGCTTGTAGCTTGTACATCTCGGGTCGAACCGGAACAGTCTCATGTACAGGGCGAGCTACAGCATTCTGCTCTCACAATAGTGATGAATGCAGGTCGGAGGTAGGAAGGCGGAGCGCCATCTGTCGTCGAATCTGATCGTTCTCGATGGTGCCTATACGGTACCGCGTTCATTCGAAAAATGGGCATCAACTCCGGATTGTCCTGCACTTGCTCACCGTTTCCACTATCGATGAGGTGGCCTTGAGAGTAGGACGAAGCTGTGACTTCTCAGCTAAGTATTTGGCCAGAAAAGAGAAACCTTCAAACCCTCATAATTCGGCACCTAGAATCACGTAAGGAGCAAGGAACTTTCATTCTCAGCTCAGCACAGTTGGCTGGACGAGTGCAAAAAGTCAAGACATACTTTGCAGCGTTCCTTCCCTTTCTGGTCCTGCTGTGTTGCATTGTTGACACGTCTGATTGCCATCGATACTTTCAATTCACAGCCATCATTGACAAACACCTTCTCTAGGCAGCAAACTAACTCAGTCTTGATGTGAACAGACGCTCAATAACCTTGACTCAATTGATCCCAGATTATAAACTATCACTTGCTCGAGTCTTGTTCTCCCCAAAGCACGAACCCTCTTTCATCCGATGGCCAGGTTCCCCACTCTTTCAGCGTCCACTCCCACGTCTTCTAGAAATCTGGAATGCGAGCCCGATAGGTGATGAACATGGATATGCTGCGTACGTATTTTAGACCTAGCACAAGCCGTCCCAACTTCGGGAATTGTTCTCGACTACGAATCAAGCTGACCACTATATCGCCGGAGCATACTGCGGTCCGGTAACGAGGCAGCGAACGATGGAACGGATCTCGGGGCGGGCAGTCCGGAGGTATCCGCCAGATACACAGATTGCCTTCGTCAACGGCAATTCCCATACCACAATCTATCAAGTTTGATGCCTTTGAAAGTTGATCGCAGACTATGCTCTGCCTCTGCGCAACCCACCTAAGCATCGCATGCTCAAAATTCTGTCAAAACGCCTCGCACGTCCGACTCAGAAATCCCGATATGCCACGATAACGCCTCCCCAACTGCCACTATTCTTATCCTGCGTGGCCAAAACCGTACCGTTCGAATCGGAAATCATGTTCAGCACAGATTTCGTATCTGCACGTGGTAAAACCAGCAACGTCAGCCATTCGTCTTTTTGGTATGGTACGGAAGACATCATCAGCAGGTGGCTTACTCAGATTGTACAACGCAACGTCGTTATCGCTTTGCAATCCATCGTCTAGCTCCACGATGTTGATTTGGCAAGAACCGTTGGGCCCTGCACATGCGCCATAGTTTGGTCCGTCTGTACGGGTATAGTCAGCCTCATCAGGTCTTTCGAAGGCAATTTCTGAGTGTTGAGGAACTTACTGAAGAATACCCAGAATCCCATCCCATACAGATGCAGCCCCTCGGTTTCGTCACCAAGAATGCGGAGAGCCCATTGCATGTAGCACTGAGAAACATTCTGTTGGCAATTGGAGAAGACGGGATCGTTCCAGGTTGCTGTTTGTGGTACCCATGGAGCAGGTGCTCGGGGAGATGGCTGCCAGTATGGTGATTCGACTTGCATGAGAGCGGCGTAGACATGTTTGGCGTTATCGAATTGGTATCTACACAACTCGATCAGCAAGACTGCAGTTTCACGTAGGGAATCCGTAACTTACGCGTAGAAGACGTGGTGTTCGGATCCTGTACCAATCAGCCAAGTCGGACCTTGCGACACAGAGTACAGTCCTCTCCCAGTGCCAATCTGTTGGTTGTAGGAATCGTCCAGATCGTGATCTGCGGTCCACAACCAACTGTTTTCGATGTAGGTTGAGCTCGTCTCTCTCAGGTGCATGATCATGAAGGTCGCTTTGCAAGGTTTGCTGATTTCCTGGCACGAGGTTTGGAGTAGTGAATCTCGCGCTCCGCCAATGCGATAGTCTGCAAGCACCGAAGTGAAACATTAGCATCATTTGCCCGTGAGGAATAGATCCGCCCTGGGCTGTACGTACGAACGTTGTGAAAAGATACGTCTCCTTGATGCTCTCCGGCCATGTTGACTTCGACTACGATGAGACCGGGTAGAACGTCTGCCACGGAGAAGAGAAGATCGCTGAATTCTGCAACACCTCTTTCACCAGGCTGTCCGACTCGCAACATGGGCCGAGGATCATCATCGTTGGCGAAACGATCTCCGGATGCTGTGATTACAGACAGCAGTTGGCCAACAAGACGACTGCCAGGTGGCACTATACGACAGTGAGTAAATGGTTAGCAATTGCTCTTGATCTCTGCCAGCTCGTCACTTAGATATCATACCGTATAAAGTATCGGTCACCACGTACACTCCCTATTGCGGCATTCAGTCAGCGAAATCTTGAAACCGGTGCTGCAGGCTCAGAATGACATACGTGAGGGAAGAAGGTAACTTTTTCGCAGTTCGCGTTTGTAAGCAGAGCTTGCTGAATAGCTTGAGTATCACTATCGCGGGTCAGTCCTGTAATATAGCGGTAATTGCCGTTCTGAAGGCAAGAGCGCATGCAACTCACTCAGTGATGCCGTCACCAGCAGCCCCGGCGTCTTTGACAGAAGCAAACGCGGACAGTGGCAAATCTGTATATTGTGGCTGGGTTTTGGTGAAATAATGTCCGTTCTCGTCAACCAAACTGCTGTCTCGCTGAATAGGTCGGATCAAGCTGCCGTTAGTCGCCGAAACCATGCTGCCATTCGTCCTGTCCGCATTTCCAAGAACATAACTCTTGCCCCACAGATCTCGAATAAGTTCTTCTCGTCCATCTACGCGAAGGATTGGGCCGGAATTGTGTGTTTCCAGGTTCTCAAGCATGACTGAGGTACTTGCATTGACCATTACACCACACCCATCGCAGACACTGTCTAGAAGACTGATAGAGCCCCCTGGAACGTCATTGACGCCAGCGTCGACACATATTTCAACATTGGAGCAGTAGATGTCTTGCATAGTCACCGTGAAAGCGTGTTTCACAGCGATGGCTGTTTTCACGCTGGCGAATCGCAGATTCCTCAACGCGTACTAGGTCTGCGTTAGCATGGACCTCGCCGTCAGGTAGATAAGTTTACTTGTTGGTTGTTGTATTCAAGTCCAATGAGTCCGCCTGAGAAGGTCAGATCGCCCTGGAAGAAGTCCTCGTCAGCAACGTTGCCATTCCAACGTCTTGATTCCGCAGGCACAGACCATGAAGAGTCCGCTTCCACCTCCGGAACTGCCACCGTCCATATGGATGCCAACATGCCGACTGTTTCTTGGCATCGTGAAGTTGACATTCAGCAGATTTGTTGCCTGTGACACAGCCCAATTGAGGCAGAAAATGGTCTTGTTGGACGCCACGTCCGTGGAATCGAGGACAATGTTGCGAATGCCAACGTAGAAATTTGTGGTACTTTGCAACGCGAAGTCAAAGGCCGATATAAGCTGAGTGCCATTTCTCATGATAGGTGAGGCTTTGATGACGGGAGGTTCCAGAGCATCGCCAATGATCTGTGTCCCAATCCATAATTGAACTGTGGAGGAGATGATGTAGATTCCCGATGGAATGTAGATCAGTGCTGGCTGACCAGTGCTACCTAGAGGGATCAATCAGTTGCTGTTGATACTCGTGCTGCGCATCACACTCGCCTGCCCTGCCCTTTCCACCTCCCATACGACTTTGGCTGCTCTAACATTAGCGGACGTCGCCACGCTCGCTGGTGAGCTACGCACTCTGAGATAGCGCGATTGAAAGCGTCTGTGTCGTCCGTTTGACCATCTCCCTTTGCCCCATAGTCCTTAATATTTCTGAAAATTCGATAGTTTTCGCCATTCACCAGGAAAGGGGAACGACCATCGTCCTTTGCAGGTAGATTCGGGAGCCAGTATTGCCCTGACGTATCAGACTGTGACACCGGACAACCACCCGGCCCAGGTGCAAACTCTAGAGCGGACGATGGTGAATGGCTGCCATTCGCATAGTCGTACTTGCCACCATTTTGTGTCGCTGCCGCGTGCAAATGATCATGGCTGGGACGGCCGAGGTGCTGTGCTGAGACTGAATACTGCAGAAGGAAGGAAGCAATGCAAACGAGCGACTGGAACGAAAGGGGAAACATCCTGTGAGAGTATCAAAGGCAATGCTGCGGATACGAATGGGAAAAGGTCGTGGTTGCCGCAATGCCCTAACTAGGGCGAGATTGGAGGTGAGGAACGGATCCATGGTATCCCTGTCAGTGCACAGGCTGCGTGCGACACCAGGTTGCACGACCCGTAAACACGTTCTCTCTTTGGCGAGCACAAGTCGCGATGGACTGTCAGTCGGCAGTGGCGACGTGACTGAAAAGTTTGATGGCGAGAGTTGTAGTGTGGAAATAGGGTCGGCAGTCACTGCCCTGGCAAGCGTGTTCTGGTCTGGATGACAAGGAGGAAAGTGCATGGCGCAAAAGCCGGCTGCTGCCGACTGTCCATCTCAATCTTTCCCTCACCTGCTTTGCCAACGACTTCTCATGCCTACAACCTCTATACACACAAGGAGAAACACCAGGTCTATCAAATGAGCACTCTATGCCATATTCTGGCCTGGCCTGCCGCCCGTACACACTTGCCGGCACCCAAACCACACTTATTCCTGCTTGACCAGCGACGCTGGAGAGATGTACTTTTGGCGTCCTCCTCCGAGCATGTAGTATGCCAGGGCCAATAAGCAAGTCGCACCAAAAATCACCTGTGAACGGAGATGTCCCGGTTAGCGTCGAAGCAGGTCAGTCAACCGCTGATAAGTCACTTACGATGGCCCAATTGAAACTCTCTGCCCACTGCTCGTTGCCGTGGATGGCATTTGTCGGGAAGAAAGAGAACACGAAAATGATCACCAGAAATGCGAGTGATATGTCGTTAATCACAGCACCATAACGTCCGAGTGACCAGCGTGCCGGTAGGAGCTCCTCACCGCGGAATCTTTTCAGCCGGATGCAACCAATGGAGACGATGTACGAGAAGCCGAGCGCAGCATTGGAGACACCGACCACGGCGTTGAATGCTGTACCCGAGCCGAAGTTGATCGCAGAGCTGTTCACCAACATTAGCGGAGGTTTCTTCTCATCCACAGACAATCGGTACTCACACCACCGCAGCTACAAGCCCGACACACAGAATCGCGTTAGTGGGAATGTCCACCCCGGGCTTCACGAAGCGGATCCATTTCGAGAACGGAAAGCCCTGCAAATCTTAGCGATGCGTCCTGGTTGAGTATTTTGGCACCTACCTGATCTCTCGAGAACGCCCAGACCTGTCTCGAAGCACTGGCTGTAGTAGTTACGGTTGAGAAGAAGAGCAGTACCACCAACATGGCGCCGAGCACACAGGTCGCAGCCCTCGATCCAGTGGCATTGAGTAGCACCTCGATGATGGGGAAGTCTGAATCCATGCTCACAAGACTTTCAATATCTTGAATGCAGAAACAGAAACTGATGAGCATCGTGACGCCGAGTATGCCATTCAGTACCGTCGCCCACATCATCGCACGAGGTAGTTGCAGGGATGCATCTTTCAACTCTTCCGACATGTGCGCTCCGGCGTCAGGTCCAATGAAGCACCAGACTGGCGTAGCTAACCCGACGAGGCAAGAAAGACCAGTGCTACCCCAACCTCCGCCGTCGTGGAACTCGCGGAAGACACGTTCGGCCGGTGCGTGATCAGCCATGATCCAGAAAACCAAGAGAAAGACCTGAATTTGGTCAGAATGGCAATGAGTGACTCGGAAACTTGCTTACGAAGAACCCCAGAACATGGACGAATAGCAATATACCTTCCGCCAGCGGCAATTGCTGGGCACAGAAGAGGTTGAACCCCACGCAGAGAACGAGGAAACAGTAAAGCAGCAGCGTAGCCTGATACAAGCGCGATACATCCGCTTCTGGATGCATCAGAAGAATCATCGTTTGCACCATGCCAGCTAGCTGAACGCAACAAGAAGGCACTCCGGCGATCCAGCCAAGGCAGCAGCACCAACCAACAACGTAACTGAGTGGCTTCTGTAAAGACGGAGGAGCGAACTCGGATACCCTAGACGTGGAGACCAAATTAGCCAGACTCGCTTGTGCCAAGCAGCCCGCCTTGGGTGCTGGATGATTTACCAATGATACTATCCGTGGGTCAGCGTCGATTGTGGAATACCGCATCCGGAGGGCACCATTCGCAAGCTCACCTGTCCACCGGCTGTCGGTGCCATTGAAGCCATCTCAGCTAGTGACGCGATCATACAGAGCATCAGCAGCCACACGGCGATCGTGCACCAAATGACGCCAGCAGTGCTGACGAGTAGATGGTGAAGGTAAGCGGATTTGTCAAACAAATATCTTTGGGGGTATATGCCACCCGACGATCAGACTTACCCGCCGTTATACAGTCCGAACCAGTTCGCGAGAAGCACGTTCTCCCACGTTGCTTGCAATATCGTCACAAAGCCGACAATTCCTAAAACCATATCCAATCAGCACTACGACTTCAACGTCCTTGCGCCGAACATACCAACGAATTTGAAGTTGCGCTCCATCTATGTCAGCCGCATTTGAGTCAGGCATCGTTCGCTGTCACTCACACGCAGTTCCTGTTTCTTACCTGCGTACGGTATGGAATGTCAGTCATCACCGTACCAAGCCACCGCCCCAAGTCAGATTGTCGACTCACCCATCCTGGACATTTCGTAGCCATCAGTGATGGTGCCGCCTTTCTTCTCGGCAGCAGCAGTCTCGACTTCATGGATGCTCCGAACCGAAATTCCATCTTCTGGCTTCCTGTCTGGTCCCATCGTTTCGTAGCTCTTCTTTCGATCAAAAAGATATGATAGGAAGTAGCACAGCAAAAGGAAGCGGCACGAACGACGGAAGTTCAGGGACTTCTTGAATGTCGATTCACGAATCTGGATGCCGAGCAAGGTCCGTTAGCCACATGCATTTCGTACAACAGACAGGCCCGCCGATTCTTGTGGACGGCGGAAGCGATTTGCCGAGACTGTCACTCTTTGTACAGAGCGCCGAGCTGCAGCGGCATTGTGGCGGCCGCATTTTCCTGCTTCTTTGCGCAGATACGACGAGGCGAACAGGCGTGCGAGGTAACGCGGGCGGCACATTGCAGAGACACTTATTAATATTGCCTCATCTTTTAGCGCTTGACAGGTTGTCTGCATGGAGTAACTGCTGCCCTTGCAGATAAAACCCTGTATCACCGCATAGGCTGGAGTCGGTTTCTGGGACTGTGCGACGTAGCACGGACATCGTCCCGCTGGCCACAGTAGCACAGAACTGCAGCTACTGCTTTCGAAGTTCATCACTGCAGTAGTAGCCATGCAATCACTCCATGGCACCAGACTCATTTGTTTGCTGATAGCGCCTGGATCCGATCCGCCCTCTGGAGTTCGCACGGAAATTCGAGGCCCGGCCCAAAGGACATTTCTCTGATCCAACCTCTGTTGTCAGCAAGAGAGTCCATGAGTAATGGGCCACCCTGCACCTCGCCGCCGTCTCGAGAAGTACAACGTTTGCCGCTTTCTGCGGCATTGGTGGACCTCCGTGCTGTTACACCGCACTAGGCCGCGCATTGTGACACTGGAACCCATCCATCTGCTTGACGATTGTCTCTCAAGAGCTCGAGAAGTCTGCAATGAACACACCTTCGGTCCACTCTCCCCTCCCAAGATCTGTCCGCTTGCTCGGTTCTCATTTGCGTTCTTTGTGCAGAGCCTTGCAATCTCAACAGCAGGTGGTCGTCTCAATCCTTGATTCGCCCAAGCAACTAATGAAGCATGCCACGCCGTGAAGGGTACCAGAACGCTGTGAGCTTCACGATCAGCATCTGTCTAGTATTCACCACTTGCGTCGCCATTATCCGGTCTTGGATACGCAGGCATGCATATGGCTCCGACGACGCCATAATCGCAGCGGCCACAATCACTTCTCTTGGCCAAATCGGTGCTAGCTACGTGAGCTATGCAAAGGGTCTCGGCAAGCCTTGGACGAGGATCGCCGTGCAGGATGACTTGCGCAATTTGAATCAAGTACAAACCACATAAGCCATAGTTTGACACCATGCTGACAGATGCAGGCCACGGTCGCTAGCTTGGTCCTGTTTCTCATTACATTGTATTTGTCGAAAATTGCAATAATAGCCTTCCTGACCCGTATCACAAAGGCTCCTGCTCAAATCAAGCTTTACCATGTTTGCAATGGCATTGTCGCTGCGCTCGGGTTGGTCTCGATGATTGTTGCTACGGCTGGCTGCTCGAGTGCTTCAGGCTACTACTGTGCGTATATCGATGTCTCCTTAGAAGCAGTATTGGAAGGCAATGGTCAGAATGCCTCTAGCGCATTGATAATGTGTGCAGGAAAATCAGCATGCACGATGCAGCTTTGTACTAATGGCTTTGGCTTACACCAGGGGCATTTGAAATCAACAAGTCGACTTGTAGTTCACAGGTGATTTGTCTGACCCCGTCAAAGCGGAGTTACAGCTAACAGGACATAGCACATTCGATGGCAGATCATAACAGTCTTTGACTGCGTCACGGAAGCTTTACTCCTGGCCCTACCTGTTCATTTGGTCTGGGGACTCCAGATGCGACTGTTGCGAAAGGCAATGATTGTCACTGCCTTCTGGGTCCGTTTTCCGTAAGTGATGCGAGGCTATCCTTGATGTTTCATGAGGGTATTGACAATCTTGTATAGCACTCTAGCTTTCTCAATAGCGAGAAGTCACTATACCTCGCGCTTAAGTGAACGAGGTTCCGACGCCGGTATGGACAGCGCACTCGTCAACATCTGGATAGAAATAGAGCTCGCCTACGCGATAGCAGCGAGGTGAGTAGACAAAGTCAGAACGTAAACTCCCTCAACTGACTCAATGCAATAGCACTTTGTCAGCGTTGAAGACCTTCACTGAAAGCTTCAACACTGGGTTCGGCGTTGCGCAGCTGCGTGGCAAGTCGGAAGGCAGCTATGGCGTGTCTGATGGTTCTGGATATTCCAGTCACAAGGCGCAGCCACAGGCGGAAGAACCAACTGTGGAGCCCTGCGAACTTGCCGCAGACCAGCGACAGAGCCTGAGGGCGACATTTCACCAAGATCTATCCAGCAGAGATCTTCGTGGCGAGCCATATGAGCTAGGTTGTGGGAGCAGCGCTGGGAGTACTGATCTAAGCGACGATATGGCGATACTCCGTGTGCCGGCACACTCTGTGTAAGAGTAAGGGCATGCATATCTGCAAAGTGAAGGATTAATGACTATATGAATATCAATACTTGTACCACATCGAAGATGTGAACCCAGGACATCGTGAGATTTTGTATGAGCGTCATTACAGGGGTATCTTATTCTCATCTCGGATAATATCTGCTCTCGCAAAGTCGAAGCGACTGATGAGACTGAGGCAGTTTTAGTGGAGCACTTTGGCTACGTCACGTGATAGAGCATTCACGTCTCGTCTTCACATGCGCGCTTTGACAAACCTCTCGCGTTGTCCGACACCGTCCACACAAAGGAGCCGCCCTCCCTCCGAACCGAGTCCCTCCTTCCGCCATCTGCGCCATCTCATCGTAGAGATTTGGCCGTTCACCGAAACTCCTTGCGACAAAGCGTAAAAGCTTCCACTGGTGCAGTCTGCAGCAAGCTTCGATCGAGGTCGCATCCTATCTTCGACTCGGCTCGACAGTATTCGAGGTCGCGCGCTCTGCAACAGCGAATTGATCATTCGAACTTCAGATTGCCCTCGCCTGAACCGCCAACATGTTCTTCGTCGCGCATCGAACACGCGACTGCACGCTCCACCCGTCTTTCTTCGACAACACCGCAGACAGCAGGATTCGCGAGAGGCTTTACGAAGACATGGAGGGGAAGGTTGAGGGCACGGAGATGATCATTCAGATCATCGAGATCGATGAGATCAGTGAGCCGGTGCTGGTGCCGGGCACGGGAATGGCCAAATACACGCTCTCGTATCGCGCGATTGTATGGCGGCCTTTCAGAGGTGAAGTGGTGGACGGACAGGTGACGAGCGTGGTCAACAACGGGTTCTTCGTGGACGTGGGTGCGTTGAGTGTGTTTGTGAGCAAAGCGGTAAGCGGGATATGCGTGTGTGTGTGTACACGTGCTGGCTCTGACATTGATCGCAGATGATCCCGCCTGCTCTCAAATACTCAGTAGAGGGCTCAACACCCTCTTTCACGGACAACTCGGACCAGACCATCGAGCGAGGCGCACAAGTGCGGCTGCGCATCAAAGGTATTCGCGGAGAGATGGGCAGCATGTATGCCATCGGTAGCATCCGTGAAGATTACCTTGGGTAAGTTCATATCCTCTTTAAAGGCCCCTCACTATTTACTGATTTGAAACAGGGCTCTTTTGCAGTAATTTGCATTGCGCATGGCAGTTTCTGATAGTAAAAGACTTTGGGAGATGAAGAACGAACTCGGACGCATTCCTTCGCAGCATCAATTCGGGAATAGTCTGGTTTTCAGCGTGGCGTACTGGATATGAAACACGCATGGCATGCGTGAGCGAAGACTATCTGCATAGATCATGAGATACCCGAGGAATTTGGACGTTTGCAGCGGCGTGAAACTGATGACCATGCCCCTGGCACCGAGTTGGTCATCGGACAGTTGAAAATTTACGTCAGGAGTCAAAGAAAGACATGCAGTGGGCGTTTTGACGATGTCATGGCTCGTGAACGTTAGGAGAGGGCGACCTCATCATGAAACAAATCACTTTTTTGGGGCGAAGTGAAAAGGAAGTCATTCGTCATGGCAGCTCAGCGCTACGACAGGCACAGTAATCATGTGGACCTGGCCAGGCACATTCATTTTCGCGCTATGCATCATGCTATAGCGTGACGTGAGAGTGTAGACATGGCCGCAGCGCATGCACTCTGAGCCATGAATCGTTCCAAACTTTCGGCCAGATGTTTCCACATCGTTTCGTGCACTTTTCCCTCCACAACAGCCAGGTGAGCGATACGCTTAGTCGAAGAGACCGAATCCCATGTCGTCGTCAGACTCCTCCTTCTCCTCCTCCTTGGCAGCCTCTGGGGCAGCTTCGGCAGCACCACCAGCAGCACCGCCAGCAGCCGGGGCAGCACCACCAGCGGCAGCACCACCAGATGGGACAGAGGCGAGCTTTTGCGAACCCTCGGCGATCAGCTGTGATATGTGTTAGTCCGAACTGTTCAAATGCTCTTGCGCCCGATACGACGAATATGTCTGCACCCACCTCGTTGATGTCCTTGCCCTCGAGCTCAGAGATGAGCTTGTTGAGGCGCTCATCGTCAGCCTCAACGCCGACAGCGCTGAGAACGCTCTTGATGTCTGCGGCGGAAGGAGACTCGTTGCCACCGAGGCCGAGGAGGAGGTATGCTGCCAGGTGCTTCATTTTGAAAGTGTCTGTGCTAGTGTCAATGTCCTGCGGTTGTGTCGGTGGTGCAGAGGGAGTCGCGCGTACTGTTGTTGAATGTGGTGGGAGAACTAGAGAATCAATCGATTTAAGCACTTGGGTGCAGACTGATCCTTAAAGCTCAAGGAAGGGTGTCGTGTCGTGGTCGGTGATCAAACTTGGTAGTCGCGCCCATTTGATTCTTTCCTCAGTGTGGAGTGCCAAGACTTGACATCTTATCTAAGCGGATCCTGCGCCGCAAGCGGCAACCCAGAGCGTGCTGCCCATATAACACGAACAAAGTATCCAACATCACTCTACCCACAACGTCTAACAACCACGCGCCGGCTCTTGCACAACTTTTCGGAACATGCGATTTTGGCCATTTCATAGCTTCTCCGGATCGTAACGCGCATCTGAGGGCCTTGCGCAAATGACGGTAGGCGACACCTCCAACGGCCGCAGAGCACAGTTGTCTGACTCACTTGCAGTCCTTCACATCTCTCCTTGGATCCATCGGTGGCTCGAAGCAGAACCAGGCTCCCGCGCCGAAACCGTCAGCGACTACGAACCGATCAGGAGCGCCACCACTCACCAGGCCCCCACCTGCGACTTCCGGAGTGTCGCGGCCAGTATCGCGGCCGATCGCGAACAATGTCGCCGCCGGAGTGAAGCGAAAGCCGGACGAGCAACTCGCAGCGCCTCCAGCGAAGACGGTGAGGACTGAGGTCAAGGTGCCCGTGCGGCCGCCAGTCTCGAATGGTACTTCGGTGAAAACGGCCAGCTGGGGCTCGAGCACGAGTGCACCGTATCGTGGCACTGCAAGACCTGCTCAAGCCAGCGAGCCTGTTAGACCATCAGCAGTTTCCGCGAAATCAGCCTCCAGTGCATCTGCCCCAGCAACAGCGTCCGCCGCATCTTCTGCGGCAAAACCGAAGCGAGGATTCGCCTCCCTACTGGAGAAGGCAAAGGCAGCGCAGGAAGCTGTTAAGGCTGCAGGAACAAACACAATCAAGCACAAACCAGTGGAGAGATTGACGAAAAAGGAACGCTTGAAGCAGCATGAGGAAGCGAAACAAAAGCCTGGGCAAAGGAGTGGACAAGCTGCAGTGGCGAACCGGAGCCGGAGCGGTACCCCTGCGGACGGCAAAGCAGCTCTACAGAAGAAGCCTGTGCCTGAACCTGCGTACAAGGGCACTATGAAGAAGACACCCGTAGTGCCTGAGATATCATACAAAGGAACCATGAAGCGAGCAGAACCAGGAGCCCCGCCTTCGAAACCTGTGGCGAAGAAGGGCCTTGGCCAAGACAAATACGGTGGCTACGCCAGCTGGTCTGACCTGGATGAGGCGGAAGACGAGGATGAAGAAGGTTACGGATCCGACGAGTCTGATGATATGGACGCCGGTTTCGATGATATGGCTCGAGAGGAAGAGCTGGCTCTGAGAGCCGCCAGAAAGGAAGACCAGGAAGCTCTTGAGGAGGAAGAGCGGCATAGGCGTGAGAAATTGGAGCGCAAGAAGAAGCTTGAAGCATTGAGTAAGAGCGCTGCTGCTCGCAAGCGCTTCTAGGATGCTGAAAGCCCCCGTAGGCTGGCTTCACGATTGAATGACTTTTGGCGAAGGATCGAGATCGAGTGTTTTAGGGTTCGCTCCCTTTCCAGCACTCATGCATTGCATAGCGATCTGCTATTAAGACGGAGTTTTACATGATTTTGGAGAGGTTTGGTACCAATGCTCGCTGAACATCGGCGTTGCGTTCATTGTAGAATAGTAGACGACTTGTGAATATATTGTCTCGTACAACAAATCCTTCGGGATATGTGCATCAGAACGACATTGTGCTCCAGACTGTACAATACATCTTCATTTGTCCAACTGGCAACAAGTGAGCTGCAAAGTGGTGTTTCGGAACCATATCACGTGGGACAAGATACACGGCCCGCGCCGTGCGGCCACCTCTTCTTGGCACACCAGATATTCCTCACCAGTCCTGGCGAGGGACTTGGAACATCAGTCGACAACCACATCGCCAAACGACCGACCGACAACATGGCTGACGCAGACTACGTGAGCTTCCACGCTACTCGACCTGAAGATATGCGCTGACGTTAGTTTTGCAGAACGCCGAGGAGGCTGCCGGTATGCACATCGCGCGACACGATCAGGCGCTCCTCCGTCGGACGTCGCAGTGGTTAAAACCCTGTGGATAGGCCACGAAGGGGTGCTGGAAGATAGGATATCGGGCTAATACAGAATTGTCACAACAGAGCTGAAGCGCAAGAGAGCGTTCCGCAAGTTCTCTTACCGCGGCATTGATCTTGACGAGTGAGTGGGAGGCGCATACCTGTCGGCGGTGAGAGACCAGCGCGCAAGGACAACAGCTGACACCCATGTGCAACAGGCTCCTCGACCTTTCCTCCGAGCAGCTCCGCGATGTCGTCCACGCTCGTGCCCGCAGACGATTCAACCGCGGTCTCAAGCGCAAGCCTATGGGCCTGATCAAGAAGCTCCGCAAGGCCAAGCAGGAGGCTAAGCCAAACGAGAAGCCAGACGTCGTCAAGACTCACCTCCGTGACATGATCATCGTCCCAGAGATGATTGGCTCTGTCGTCGGTGTCTACTCTGGAAAGGAGTTCAACCAGGTCGAAATCAAGCCAGAGATGGTTGGCCACTACCTCGGAGAATTCTCCATCTCATAGTACGTTCGGCCACGATGCACACGAGAAGCAAATGCTAACAGCCTCAACAGCAAGCCAGTCAAGCACGGTCGTCCAGGTATCGGTGCTACCCACTCTTCGCGTTTCATCCC
This sequence comes from Cercospora citrullina, assembly GCA_013365195.1. Taxonomy (NCBI): domain Eukaryota; kingdom Fungi; phylum Ascomycota; class Dothideomycetes; order Mycosphaerellales; family Mycosphaerellaceae; genus Cercospora; species Cercospora citrullina. Next base: position 57,855 of record JAASFF010000316.1, read on the forward strand.
ATTGAAGTAGACGACGGAATACGGGTATGGTTTGGCATGGATGGGCGTTTCAGTCTCGGCAATGGACAATGTCTATACGCTCTAAGTGAGCTCATGATAGTCGGGCAATGACAAAAATCGATGATACCACCATCATTTTGACGTTTCACATCCCATTTGATGTTCTCAACGTCACTCTCGTATTCTCGAGTGTCAGACCTTTATGGCAGCATGCTCATGACAATCCCATGTGCACACATTGTCACCAACAGGATCAGAACAGATGATCACGTTGTACCGTCAGGCTCCGTTGAGGTGCCAGAACCTCCAATTTGTGTCTTCTCATAGGTCTAACATCTCGGCGGTCTCGAGTGAGAATGTTCAGACGATGAAGAGACTCAATAAGTGTATTTAGCCCGAGATAAATACGCAGAACAGAACACATCGAACAGCAGTATCTGCGCCTGAAACACTTTGTTGTCAACTGTTATCATACGTTCCATTTGCCATTCACAATTCGAACAGGAAGAAGTGATGATTGAAACATTCGTGCTTCCATATCTTCTCCCGACATTCATTATCTGTACATACATATCGAGTCTATTCGAAAATGACGCAGCGGTCTTCAGTTCATTTTACACCACTCATATCAAAACATTCGATGCTCTTTTGCGAGCATTTACAATCATAAAAATACCGTTCCTTGATCATAAGCTGCAGCCTTGCATGCTCTCATCCAAGTACACATTCTTGGAGACTACATGGTAACGAGATCCTTTCCGGGATTGCTCTGGCGAAAAGCCAAAATGTAGGGCTTCGTCGTGTGCATGACCGCCTGTGTGCCAGATGAATGGCCGAGGGCAAGCAGTAAATCTGGACTCCCTGGGCATTGCCGACCCTTGCTCCTTGTGGCGGGGTATTCGCGATCATAAATGAATCTAGTCTTGCCAGTCTGGTCAGCGGAGGTAGTTGGCATGGTGGGCTTCGTATGGTGTGGATTCTGAGTGGTTCACACGCCCCTTCACCTCAAGACGCGCCGATCCTCAATGGTGTGGGGTCATCAGTGCGCAGCCATTCGCCATTGAAAGCGTTGATCAGCCAGTCTCGCAGCTTCTCATACACCATGACTTGGCCATTGTGGAAGAAGATGCTGTGATCGCTGTCCGGGAAAATGTGTACATCGTAGTTCCTCACATTTGCAAGATCGAGCTTATCCAGAAGTTGCAAGGTGTTTTGGAAATGCACATTGTCGTCGCTGACGCCATGCATGACGAGGAACCGGACATTGCTCGACAAGCCGCTCATATCCGAAATGGTGGCGTTGTCGTAACCAGATGGGTTGTTCTGTGGCGTGTGCATGTATCGCTCTGTGTAGACAGAGTCGTAGAAGCGCCAATCGGTGACAGGAGCCACGGCCATACCGTACTTGAAGGTCTCGCCAGCATCGAGTTCGAGACATTTCAATGTCATGAAGCCACCATAACTCCAGCCCCAGATGGCCATTTTGTCGGAGTCAACGTATTTCTTGGCTTTCCACGCTTTCGCGGCGGCAATCTGAGAGTATGCCTCCCAATAGCCAATGTTGTCGCGAATCTTGGTCCTTTGCGCTCGGCCCAAGTAACCAGTGCCAAATCCATCGAGAGTGACTACAATGTATCCAAGGCTGCTTGCAACAAAAGACTGGAAATCGACAGTGAATTGTCGGTCAACTTGTTGATAACCCGGTCCGTTGTAAAGCCAGAAGAGCACCGGGTACTTCTTCTTCTCATCGAAATGCGGAGGACGGCGCTCAACGATATTCATGTCAAAGCCATCAATATTGATCGTGGAGTATATCTCGATTGGAAGCTCCGTTCTCTTGGCCAGTTCGTTCAGGCGGGTGTTCTCCTCGATCGTGACATCAACAGAAATTTCGTTGTTCGTTGGGGTGGACTGCACTTTCTGCCATGGAATGCCAGGGCCCTTGCAGGTGAGCAACATGAATTTGCTTTCGGCAGAGAAAGAAGCATCATAATAGCCAATTTCGCCAGTCTTTGTTACAGCAGTAACACTGGATGGGCCTTCGAGCAGCTTCGTGGTGTAAACATGCCGCTGAGTGCTGCCATCTTTCGTGCCAATGAAGTAGACCACATTGGCCTTCAGATCAATAGCAGAAGGGGCGCTGACAACTTCCCATGAGCCTTTCGTGAGCATCTTTGGCTCCGGGTTGTCGAGAGGTGTGAAATATGCCAAATGATCGAAGTTGTCGTCAATGATGGTGTCGATGTAGCCATCGTTGGGTCGTCCATTGGCGGCATCGGCAGGCACATATTTGGTGGTATGGCTGACCTCAAACCAGCCACCATCAAGGCCCTGTACGTCCCGCTCGCGGACAGTCTTGCCAGTTCGCGATTCCGCATCGACCAGGATCATCTTGAGCTTGTCGCTCTCCCTATTTGTCTCGCGAATGAGCACCTTGCCAGTCTCGCCAGCCCAGATGACTTCAGTAATGAGTCGGTCCTCGTCTGGAAAGTCATCCTGAATGGGTACATTGAAGACTTGTCCCTTGGCGACATCGTAGAACAATAACTCAATGACAGACATGGGGGCGCCGGCCTTTGGATATTTGATATTGCGCACTTCCGGATAGTTCTCCTCACCAGGCGAGGGCTTTTTACCACTTGGCCGGCTGAAGAAGTACTGCACGGGGAATGTTGGAACTTTGCTTTCTTCGGTCTTGAAAAAGGCGACGTACTTGCCGTCTCCACTCCACCAGGTCGCGCCACCATCTGCGAGCACTTCTTCTTCGTACACCCAGTCCGGAATGCCGTAAAACAGGTCTTTGCCGCCGTCGGTCGTGATCTGGTTTACAATGTCCGAGTCAAGATGTCGGATGAACATGTTGTTCTCTCGTGTGAACACGACGGCATCGCCAGTTGGGCTCCACGACGCAAGCTGTACGCGTCCAGTGGTATTGGAAGGGTCGAGCGGTTGTCCCTGTTGCGTTTCGACATCGAATATCCAATACCTCCCAGTGTTACTGTGTCTCCAATTGCTCTGGTAGTCGCTCTGGACGAGGACTTTCTTGTGGTCGCGATTCGGCCAGGCCTCATGAACCATGACCGTCTCGCCGCCCACTTGGAAGACACCCCTTTGCATCAGGGTTTTGGCATTCTGCTTCTGCACCGATACTTCTTGGCCTCTGTACCGCACATCTTCGACAACCAGATAGTGGCGTCCATCGGCGCCGCCTCGCTCCAGTAGCAAGCCATCCTCGCCAGCGGGGCCCGGAACCCATCGTATTGAGTGTTGTTGCGGGAACCATGAGCCTGACAGTACTTGCTCCAACGTGACCTTTTTACCATTCCCTGTCGTGCTTGTAGCGTGTGGATCGTGCGGTAGTTCGGCATGTGTCAATTGCCTGTTCTGACCCAAGAACAGGAATAGCGCTGCGATCCAACCTACGGCACCTATCGCAACCAGCACGTATAATATCCGTCGCGCTTTACGATCGACCGGCTTGACTTTGGTTTGCCAGGCAAGATCCTCCTCGTCGCCTCCATCGTCTTCCTCCTTGGTATGCGGCCCATCGGCATACAAGGCTTCTTTGGCTTTGTCGTTCATGTTCTCGAGAACAAACGATGTGGTGCTGGCCGAAGAGCCCGATGGCCGTCCTTCATCGTCTTCGTAGGGGCTCGGAGTGTCTCGCGAGCGGTTCAGCGGCTGCATTTCCTCGCTGGCGACCTCATCCTTGGAAGGCGCCATGGCAAGTGGAGTTCAATGGAAGTTCAGTTCACGCGCGACATGTGTGTGTCTGAACATGAACAGGCAGCCAGGGGCGTGGCCTTTTAGTCCAGCAGCCCGAGCTCAGCGCCGAATGTGCAGCGTGTGGTGGTGATGTTGGTGGTGCAATTCACCGAAAGAGCCTCTGGGCTACTGTTCCTTGTGTCTCACGCCGCGGGTCACGTATATCTATAGCAACATCAAGGTTTCCGGGGTCGCGACAGCCTGCGTCGCCAAGCTCATCTCGGCGCTCCGTCGAGGTCGAGAATGGTGCACAATAAACGCACTGGGAGCAGCCCGTCCGCGGCCACGTTGCAGAACAAAGACGGCAGCAAGACACAGTAATACAGGCCACGTCTGACATGTGCTGCTTCCGAAGTCCGGCACATCTGAGCAATGTGCATCGACCGAACTTGCTCCACCGACCAGGGTCTCTCCTCGCTGCGCCCAGGACTCTAGAAGGCGTTCGGAGCTGTGAACGAGCAGCCAATCTCCCGCGAAAGCTCTTAGCTACGGGAGGACTACCATGTCGTGGCTACTGCATCATATACTACAGTCTGCTTCCAGCAAATAGTCATCGGCGCTTCTCCACTGCTGCTCTGAGGGCGTCGATGACATGCCCTGGGTCTTGAGCGCCAAATACTGCACTTCCAGCCACAATCACGTTCGCGCCTGCATCAGCCGCCGTGTCAATCGTCTTCTCGCTCAATCCACCATCTACCTCGATGTTGAGATTTGGATATCTTGCCCGCAGAGCTTCTACTTTAGGCATCATGTCTGGCATGAACTTCTGGCCTCCAAAGCCCGGCTCGACCGTCATTACGAGGGCCATCTGCACAATGATCAGTGATGATATGCGTGAGGAGCGAATTCAACCCTGCACTTACCTCAGGGACCTCCTCTTTGACGTCGCTGTCGAAGATCTCGTACAGCACATCTACTGGGGTTTTGGGCTTGATGGCAATGCCTGCCCTCATGCCTTGGGCATGTATATATCTGATTAGCTCCTTTGGACTCGTCTTCTGGTCGCTATGCTCTTCCGGAGACTCCGCAGCTGTGGAAGATACGGCGGCCTCGTAGTGGAAGCAGTAGAGATCACAGCCCGCATCCTTGAACGACTTCACCCACTTCTTTGGCTGTGGTGCTGGTCAGCACGACAGCCGTCCTACCGTATCGCCTAGTGCCCTCTCCAGCATACCTCAGCAATCATCATATGGCAATCAAATGTGCCCTTGCCCAGTGCCTCTTGCGGCCGATCCACATGCTTTCGGATCATGGTCACTACAGGCGCGCCAAATGTCATATTGGGCACAAAGTGCCCGTCCATGATGTCCACATGCAGCCAGTCTGCGCCCTGACCGATCGTATCAGAGCATGCCTTGCCCAGAGCGCCAAAGTCTGCGCTCAAAATCGAGGGCGCGATAATCGCTGGCGGGGCCATGATTCGAAGGCGGGGCGAGAGGCAGCGAAGTGTAGAGGCAGCTGTCTGCAGGTAGCGGGTAGTTTGGGCAATTTCCAGACAGCGTGTGCTCGACCAAAGGCGATTTCGTGACAGGCGTGGACTGATGGACAGCAGATATCACAGAGGCGCCAGGTGCCCAGCAAGCTTTCGAGCAGAGATGATCGCGTGGGAACGCGGTGCGTCATTTGCAAACGCCGACGAAGAACGTCGCAACTGCGTCCGAACACCCTAACCTTCAACACTAACCTCCACTTCTTCACTTCCACCTGAACGACGCCCATCGCGTGTCTGCTTCATCTTACGACTGCTAATGAACGCTGCTTGATGGCGTAATTCCACTCTCGTGCTGCGCCGCGAGCGTATGCGGACAATATGCCTTGGCCGCTCGATTGGCTGCCGAAGCGCCCAAGTCCTGTCAGCTTTCATCCTGGGACACTTCATTCGATGTCGCGCGTCGCAACTGCATCCGGCTGTGCCACAGACCTTCCCTCCCGCCGTGGCAGTCGTGGAGACTCATCCTTTTGAGATCCAACCAGGCTCGTGGCCGAGCGTGAGGCTCAAGTGGTAGCGCCAGCCCAGACCACGTCCTGATCGCAGGACCGTGGGTCCATGTAACCGCCCTGCGGAGGATAGAGAGTTGGCTGCGCTGGCGCTTGCTGGTCGACTGCTGCTTGCCACTGAGGTTTGTATACATACGCTGTGGGCCCGACCTGCGCAGGCCTCTGCTTTACTGCACCTGTTTTACGTTCGGGGCGTGTGTCAGCTACTATTCTCTTTTGTGCTTAGTTCCTATTGTTTCTTTCAGTATACACTTCGTTGATCGAAGACTACCACACAATCACCGCAGGTCGGCCTACAATCATTCCAAAACTACACAGCACTCTCACAAGATGACGAACACGACATTTCTTCAGCCCGTCGCTTTCATGCCACCTGCGCCGGCTCGCAAGGTCAACGGCATGCGTAATACAGTAATCGAAGATGAATTCCAGGTCTCAGTCCGCCGAGCGCCCCCACAGAAGCTCCAGGCACGTGTACAGATCGTCTCGCCGATGAGCGATGATTTCCCAACTCCCCGAGCCATCTCCTCATGCACCACCGTCGAGAGCAGCCCAAACCTCAGCAGTTCGGATGCTGAGTCTGACCAGAGCTCTCTCTGGAGCAAGCGTAGCTCAGAGAGTTACGACGAGCTTTACGACATCACCGAAAGCGAGTCAGAAGAAGTGCCAATCAAGCTATCGACTTCAGTAAAGCGAAGAGTGGGCAAGAAGGATCAGAAGAGTCGATTCCCATCCATCGTTATTCCAAGTCCAGGACAGTGGCCGACGATCGAGAAGCTGAAGTCAGCATCGGCTCTCTCACCGCCCCTCAACATCAACCTTTCACCTTCGATCCTTGCACAACTCCAGTCAAGGAACCTGCGAGTGCCAAGCACATCTTCTGCGCCTTCTCTGGATGGAAGCCTGACCTCTGAGGAGCTTGCAGATTCGAGCTGTCCTTCGACCCCTGACATCTCCCAAGCTCCCGAAGATGAGAACACTTGGGAGCCTCCAGTCCAGCTCAACCCATCCTCGATCAACCTCCTTCAGCACATCACTCGCGAAGCAGAGTCTGAACAGCATGTCGTCCTTGAGATCTCACAAGAGGCCACCGCAGAAATGCGAGAGGTCGTTGATTCGCCACCAATCACTGGCCGCTTCAGGATCGACACCCAGAACCTTGGCCCGCCCAGCGAGGAAGACGCAGATGACGAGCTATCTGCACTCTCCGTGCCATCTCCAGGAGGCTTCTTCGCATCGCTCGACTCTACCATGGCCAGGAAGACCTGGGCTGGTGCAGAGCCAACGCCAACCACGAGCACCGCGACAGAGTTCTATGGCGTGCCATTCCGCTCTGCACGCAGCTCTGCTCTGCCCACGAGCACCGCGACCTCGTTCTACAATGTTCCATGGTCCGCTCGTCCCGAGGACACAGTAGAGCACGTCGTTTCAATCGCGTCTCCGGCCTCCACGGAAGCTCCAATCACCGCACGCAAGGTCATGTTCTCGCCAACAGATGTCATTAGCGAAGTTGATGAGATCGACGAGACCTACGAGCACACTTTGCAGCAGACGGCTACAGCCAATATCGACCGCACCCAATTGTGGCTCTCTGCTCAGGATGCATACATGGTCGCGATCTGCGAGGAAGACGAAGTCGCCAAGTCCTTCGCCGACGTTGAGGACGCTTCACCCAAGACTCCTGAGCAGCCATCTCCGGTTGCTGATTTTGAGTCGCCAAGCAAGAAGTCTGTCCGCTTTGCTGAGACCAAGGCAGTATCGCCAAAGAGCGGTTTGACAGTTACCGAGGACCGTCGTGTCTCCCCCATTCATGATGGTACATTCTGGGAGGCATGGCGCCACAACAAGCGTTCGCAGCGTGCCCGCGATGTGTTTCAGCATCGTCAAGCCCGCGTAGAGGCAGAGCAAGTTCGACGTGTCAGCTTGCCAAAGAACCATGCTGAGCAATTGCAGGGCAAATTCGAAATTGTCGCTGCCGAGAGACCAGCACCTGCGCGACCAGTCTCCAACCTACTTCCTGTAGCGCCAGAGGACAAAAGAACCGAGCTCATTGCGACCGCCGACCGAGAACGCCAGGCACTTGAGCAGATCCAGTCTTCCAACTGGCACCTCGCTGCTCAGCGTGAGGTCAATGGAGGCAAGCTCCTCACCAGCCCAATCGTGTCAAGCTTCAAGAGCCGCAAGGGCGTCAGAATCCTCGATCTTGCTGGTCAGGTCAACTGCAGCTGGGCATGGTCTGTCGCTCAAGAGCACCCAAATGCCGAGGTTTTCACGACTGTCTCGTCTGATATCGAAGCCCACGTCTTGTCTCTGGAGGGACCGATCAACCACCACGTCGTAACCTCTCCTAGGCTTTGGGAACTGCCCTTCGCTGATGGACACTTCGATGTCATCTCTGCTCGCAACCTTTACACCCACCTTAAGAGCACCTGGCCAAAGGGTTTCGCCGCTGATGAGTGGGACTTGACCCTCCGCGAATGCCTCCGCTGCTTGAAGCCAGGCGGCTACCTCGAGTTCGACCTCCTCGATGCCGAGATGGTTCACACCGATGCCGTCAGCCAGGCCCTCGGCGTTGAATTCGCCTTCAACCTGAAGACTCGTGGCTATGACCCTGCCGCTGGCAAGAGCTTCCTTCCACGTCTGAAGCGTGCTGGATTCTGCGACATCAAGCGTGCTTGGATGGTGCTTCCTGTTGCCGATGTTGTTCCTCGATGGAATGATGCCGGCAAGAGGGCTACCATGTCCAGTACCACCACCATCGTCGAGCGTTCCATCAACACTGATGGCACTGTCATGCAATTCGAGCCTCCGCTCACTGGCAGCACGACCGATGTCCGCGCCATGACTGGTCTCGTTGGCGCGAGGATGTGGGAGCAATGGATGCTCAAGCTCAACGTCGAGATGGGACGTAGCGAGAAGCGGGTTATGGGTGATGTCGCTAAGGCTTTGGAAGAGGGTGGTAAGGGCAATGCGGGCTGGAGATCTCTTGTTGGTTGGGCGAGGAAGGAGGAGTGTTGAATGAAGGTTGTGAATATGCTTTTATGAGTCAGGAGGACGTTTTTGGAGAATGAGATGGGGAGAAGAGGTGTATAAAGCTTTTCATAATAATGACCGTAACTATCTTTGATGTTTGACCAGCGGCAGATATGCACGCATGCTCGCTCTGGGGTGTCACGCGTCGTCTGCACTGAAATTGTTGTGAATGCGAATGTGATGTCGTTGGGACAATCGCTAGCCGTGCTGTCATTTGAGCATGCTGGCGCGCATGCAAACATATATCTCCGAGTACGACGCGGGCTTGATCGGTGGGTGGATCTGTAGCAAGTGCTGGAAGCACAGCAGAAGGGTTTCATCTATGTTCGTAGAGCATCACGGCCAACCTGGCGTCTAACTTCGTGTCCACCCATAAGATCGACAGCTTTCCAGCTCAACGTCAACCTCACAGAATGCATCGCGTCGTCTTTGGGCATCCATCGATGGCACTCCAACTTTTGAGAGTGCTTCCGAACTCTATGCCCTTTAGGCATCACTCATTTCATCCAGCTCCGAACGCCGCGCTATGCAGACCCGACCCATGTTCAACATCAATTCCATCACCTCAAACAGTCTCGCCAGGCAAAAGGTTACCCTTGACACCAAACATCTTTCCAGTGACAACGGCGGAGAATCCATCCACTTGTCTGGCGTACTGCTCGACCTGTCTGCCGACCAGCAGCGACTCGAGGCGAGATGGCTCCTGGGGAAGCTTGAAAAGCTTTTGCCATTCATCTTCTGGAAGAGGTGGCTGCTTCTGCTGGACGCGGAGCGCGTTTTCCTGCTTGCGCTTTTGTTGCCATGTTGTGATCTTGGCCTGTTCTCGCGCAAGTGATCGCTGGTAGTACTGTGCGTTGTTGTTCTCGGTCTGGTGCTGCTCTATGCTATCCAAGATCAGATCGCAAGTCTTCTCGAGGAATGGGTCGATGGACAGGTCCAGGCTCTCGAGGTTTGGTGCCAGAGGAGTATCGGAAATCTCTGGATCCCGGGACAGCTCAGCGAGAGATGCTGGGAAGTCCAAGGCGGTCTTCTTCGGGGCCTCCTGCGGTAATTGGTGCAAAAAGCTTGTGAGCAAGTGTGAATTGTGGATTTGCACGGGAAGCTCGACCAAGATATCCTGGAATCGCAAGTTGGACTTTTGAATGCTGCGGCCATGTATCAGTATCGTCCACGATAATGCGTGCTACCAGCCTCACCTTTCTGTAGTGAACTTGCCCTCCTTGTACGCAGCCATGAAGCTGGGCGACAAGCGGTAAGCCTTCAGGCTCAACGACCCTTGGCTGCTGCGTGACACATCGAAGACAAGCGCTACTGTGCGCTCGTCTTGAGCCCGTTGGTAGAAGTACTGGTTCTCCACAAAGTTCTGGTTGATGAAACCGCCCATGTTACAGCTGATATACCATCCAACATTTTGCGCATCCGTGTTCACCTCGCGCAGGAATTTGATCATCTCATTCTGGTAGGCGACATTGCTCTTGGCGCGTGGAGCGGCGGCGGCGAGCGAGGCGGCATCCTGCTGGTGGTAGGGGTCGTTCGATGTAGACGCTTCCGGAACAGCGGCTGGGAAGGGGAACGAGTTGGTCACTTGGACCTGGGAGTTGACGTCGAGGCCTAGCAGGAAACCGGTGCTCGGTGTGGGATAAGTCGTAGTCGCGTGTTTGATGATTCGCATGGCCACCAGCGCCTCGATCTGCACCTCCTTGATCGGCGAGTCCTTGTTGAAGTTGATTTCTGCCATGATTGCGGTGGCGGCGGAGCGGTGCGATGGGGTGGTGTCTGCTCAACTCGTGGCCGTGTCCGTGTCGTGGCATTTCTTTGAATTTTGGGGTTCACTGGCGGGAGCCGCCGCCAAGACTTCGCGGCCTGAGCCCCACGCGACTTCCCCCGCTAAGACCGACGACATGCTAACTACATCATTTGCCTGTCACGAATATAAGCATGCTGCTCCTCAGAGCTTGCTGTCTCGAACTCATCGTTCGTAAAAATGTCGTCAAGTGACTCAACCAACGGACATGCTCAGCGAGAGCTTGACCCGAATCAAGGCGGAGATTCAACGAAGAAGACATATCACAAGCAGCCTACTGGCAACGCACTTGAGACTGCAAATGCTCATTCCGATGAAAAGGAATTGAAGCTGTAAGGAGGGCGTGACCGAAACGCACAGTATTAGTCGCTGATCGATGTATGAATTATTCAGCTATGGCAGTTGCTTCTGCCCGTTCGTGAGTCGATCACATCAATACCGTCAATTCTACTGCTGAATATGCTTTCAATTCAGGTCCACAGAGTGTGGATTTCCTTGGAGTTCAAGAAACTAGACTATCAATACGTCGAAGTTGACGTATACCGAAAGCCGAAACTACTTCTTGATATCAATCCTCGAGGTCTCGTTCCAGCGCTTAGACATGGCGATTGGGGAAGCTACGAAAGCACAGTTCTGATGGAGTACCTGGAAGACCTGAAGCAAGGCCCGGCACTGTTACCAGAGGATCCCAAACTTCGCGCACACTCGCGTCTTGTGGGTTTTGTGAGTATCAATGTCCGCGAGCAGCGCTGACGGCACATCAACGATCCAGTGGTCCGATCACATCAACAGACACATTATCCCGTTATTCTACAAGTATCTCCAAGCTCAAGAACCGGAAAACCAGGTCAAATTCGCCCAAGAATTGACCGAACAGATCGCGAAACTCGTAGAAGCTGCCGATCAGCAAGGTCCATTCTTCTTGGGCCAGACACTGAGTTTTGTCGATGTTCAATTCGCGCCATGGGTTGTCAGATTGAACAGAGTATTGAAGCCATACCGTGGTTGGCCCGACCCCGAACCTGGTAGCCGATTTGAGGTATGTTTACCGCGATCGGATACATGATATTCGCAATTCGGAGTCCGCACCACACGAGCGCTAACTGTCGGCACCTAGAGCTGGGTTCAGGCGATCGAGACGAGTGAACCTGTCAAGAACACGACGAGCACTGATGAGCTGTACCTTGATAGCTACGAAAGATATGCGGAGAACAGGCCCAACACGTCTCAGGTTAGAGACGCAATCAATGCGGGTGGTCACCTACCTTGATATGCAACCAAGGCCACAGGGTTCAGCAGAGAACCAGTCAAGTGTAGCTGAAACCGCATTCGTCGAGTAGAGATATCCTTGTTCACACCCTGTCAACTGCAAGCATGATGATGTGACAATCAGAACATGGCACAGTGTACCACTCGCAGCTCCGAATAGCTTGTTTGTTGTGGTACGCCCCTGGTCAGTGGTTCATGGCCAACGTGGGTCCAGACTGTTCCTTCTCAGCTGTTCATTGAGGCCAAAATCATGTTCTCCGTGGCGTGGACACTGTACAGCGCTCGCAAAAAGAGAGTATGATTGCAAAACGGCCGTGCACCTCAGTATATTTGTAGAATCGTTCCTTGCGCATGATCGTGGGAAACTGGCGGAGCATGCTCGTGGCGTTCAAACACATTGTGGCTATGTGGTATATGCAGAATTTCATCAGCGAACGCCTCATACAGCGTGACTGCAGGCCGGAAGCTGAGCGGAATCCAGGATTGTGCTAGGCACATAATACTGCTCTCGCCTGGTCCGGTGGCTCAGGTCGATGGTGCAGCTGTCGGGAGGTGGACAGAAGATTCTTCGTGATTGGGCGGTAGACAAGACAGTGTGTCCGATCCGAGGACAAGCTGCCAGACGCATGGTCTGCTGCTCTATGTGAGGTCTGAACGCGTAGGCGAACTTCCCCCACGCGCCTCAGGTTCACAGTAGGGTGATAGGGTTCTGGTCGATAATAGGGCACACCAAGACATACAGCAGACGCATCTTCCTCGTCTCCTTATGAGCAATCTCCAGGACCCGCACACACTGGTTACACGGTATCGAAGGGTATCTATTTCTCGCTTTCTCGGCTGATGTTGTGGAGCCAAGGCGCGGCAGCGCACACTGTGTAGTACTGACGATGGCCGGAGAGGAGCTAATTCCGCGGACGCAAATAGGCGACAGGGAACGCGCGCTCACACGGCTGAGGATTTGAGATGTCATACCGAGCATGTTCGCGGTGCTTTGGTCTCTGGTGCTCTGGTGGTCGAAGATGTCCCCCATACCGGATGAAGCGGCACGAGATGTGTGTGCAGCGCTGACGCCGATGCTACCCCTAGCATGGTCTTGAGCGCGGCATTGCTGGACGGTCAGGATAAACGCGCCACCATGATACCAAGGATCAATGTGACAACTAGGAAACATTGCCTGACGAAGGATATTGCTCGAGCAGAATGTTCTGACAATCAATGAGGCGTGAGCTTCCCAGTCGGACGCCACGCACGCGACTGTCAACGACCCGAGTAACAACGAGTGGCCGACGCCGTGGAACAGTCGCCCATGTGTAGAGCAGGATGGAGGCAGCTCCGATGACGGGCGAGCGTGGGCTTCAGCCACCGCTAAGTACTCGTTACGCAAAAGAGATCGTCAACAAGAGAGAGTCCCTGCCTTAGATGTATCAACCCTGATGAGCCTCTGCGTCGGTACACGGGCTTGTGTCCGGCTGTAGAGTCCCTCGAATCTGCAGGCGGACCGGCTATGCTTTCGAGTGCTTTCAAGCATTGGGTATTGTCGTCAAGTACCTCAGGCAGGTTGTCCGCAAGCATGTTTCCTTCGAACACATGAAGTTGGCGAGCGGGATCCAGCACATGACTAGAAAGTGGTTTGAACTTTCGGTGTAGTTACCCAGGTGGTCTGACCGTTTGACCAGTCCGTGAACATTTGCCGACGCTGCTGCAATGGGGAAAGGTCAAAACAGCACATCCACATGTCCTAGCGCGGCTGCATTTGAGATGTATTATTGCCTGTATTTAGACGGGAGATCGCATCTGTGAAGACTAGTGAGTACCAGAGTCATTGCATACTGGCGCCATCGAGATATCGAATCTACAACTGTGTCGCGGGCCCAACAGTCGCGGGTCGCAATTGTCAGCTCCCGGGCGTGTGATTTGCCCAGCGCATCTCACCATGCTATGCGATCGAAGATTCACACGGAGGGGTTGCCGTCGCCAAGGTGCAGAACCGATAGCTACAACTCTATTCGGTCGGAACGAGCAGTATGATCAGACCAGCGCACATACCGCTGATATGCAGTTGCGCTGGTCCGGGATGTCGTTGGCAGACGTGGCATCGCAGATGGTCGTTGCGGACGAGATCGCATGCGTTCCAGATGGAGGGCGGCGGAAGAGGTAGTTGCTTGCTGCCGCCACGCTGCCAGCGAACGTGTTGTCCAGCATGTTGCAGGTCAACTGAGAATGGCGGGGTCGAAGCCGTGCCGCGAACTCTCCTCTGGTGACTTGCATGAGGGAGCTCACAGGTATCACGATGGCAGCGGCCGACGTCCAATCTGTCCGTTTCGGCCGGCGAAAATTTCTGCAGAGCGTGATGATTGCATGCACGACTTCGGTTCCGGGGCGTTCAAGCGTTCGTCATGCTGATCTGAGGCTCTCGTGCGATGACGTCGGGTCGAACGCGCCAGAAGTTGGCCGGGCGGCGGTCTGTGGAGACGCGTCTGCGTCCCCTGTAGGATGCGTTCCTGATCAGGCAGGGGCTACCACGCGCCTGGCAGAGGCTGTCGA
>JAASFF010000316.1:72334-342223 GCA_013365195.1 Cercospora citrullina
AGATGGACGCACAAAGTCGGGATACGCGGAGCAGGCACCGCGGACCACGGCGCAGGTGCGAAGCGGCGCGGTGATCGAAGATGGAGGGCCTGATCGAAGGCTGAAACACGTTTTGCGAGCGGCCCGCCTGCAAGCGACCTGCAGAGGGCCGCGCTTGGCTCGATCGGGGACATGGCCAACCCGGCGGGTCGGCTGCCACAGTGCAGGCGACGCGCGCGAGCAATGCCGACGTGGGCAGCGAGTCGTCTGCCTTGCTTGCGGCCAAGCCACCGACACGGTGTCGACAGGATGTGCCCGCTGCGACAGGCGTGCCGTGTCGGTCGGCGACAGCAGACGTGTCGCAAGAGTCGCAGTCCGCACGCTGCCATCCTCTATATCATTGACATGGGAGCCGCACTGCTCACCAGCCACGCGACGCGCCCACCACGACCACGACCCTCGTTGCGTGCGAGTGGCAGCACGGCGGCTGTTCTCCTCCTCCTTGCGCGGCCACCTGCATCATGACTTGCGGTCGTTGCCAATCGCAATGCCCAAGGCTTCCTCCTAGCGGCAGCCAGGTCGGTATCGAGAGAGCGCCTATCATTCTCGGGCAAGCCGTTTCAATAGCGACAGCATACGAACGGCGGTCACAGGATCGTCGCAAGCCACCCGTCAGTGCCTTGGCGCGCCGTGCTGGCAGTGACATCGATACTTTGCACGTCGCGCCCGATCTCGATCGTGAGCATGGGAGCACACTAGACGCCCGGGTGGATGCCAACTGGGGCCGTGTCTCTGATTTTTCGACGCCGGAGCATTGCAGCGGGACGTCATATCTTCACGGCACAGGACGGGGTATGCGAGGTGCTGCAGCGAGTGCAATGCTGACAGTGTTGCTGCTGGAATATCGCACCGCGTGAAGTCGCAACAGCCTCGCTGTGGCAGTAGAGTTCACGAGCCACAGGTGCAATCGGCGATCGCGTAGGTCTGGCAGGGTCGGCAAGGCTCAAGCTAGGTAGTTAAGGTTAGACGTGCAGGATGCAGGATGTGTGAACATGGAACTGTGCCCGTTACCCACTCTTTTCGTCTCGCTTGCGCAGCTCACCACCACCGACGCGCATAACTTCTGCGCTGCTAAAAGGCACCCTCACATCCAGGGTCCTGCTGTTGCGCTGACCCTCTCTCCAAACATCTCCCATGCTCCCTCGGCGCAGTCTGGGATGATGAACAATTACACTCTCTCGTCTGCTGCCGGTCTCTAACCTTGGTCCCGCTCCCACTGCCTGCATTACTGTACTGTTGAACTACTCCAAATACTCTGCCCGCCCTCGAGGGTCCTCCATCCTGCTCTCGCATCACACCCCGACATCCAGAGACCGACCTTGCTGCCGCTGCTGCCCATACTACCACTGCACCAACACCTCTACTGTGCCTGCTCCACCTCACTGCCAGTACAGCTCAGTCCCGTCAATACGCCCACGACGACAATCACAGCAACCACCTGGAGCGCTCCGCCAAGGCCTCATCTGCAACACGCGTGCTCACTCGTAGCTGTCCACAACACAGTGCTGTCCGCGGCACTCTAAACCCTCCTGCTCATCCACCCCACCTCACTCTGGACGCTGGCTCACACATGATGGACGGTAGAAATTGCATGTCTATCACATCACTACTCAACGACAGTAGTGACGACAGTTCGTCGAACCATCATCCACACGCCAACGCCAAGATCCAGCTGCCGCCGCTCAGCCTCCATTCGCGGGCTTCGTCGAGTTGCGACTCAACACCGAGTCTCTCGCCGCAAACCCCACAGTTGTCGCGCAGCTCGTCAAGCGACTCCCGCGCCTTCTCAACTCCGTCACCGCTGACCCCGGCTTACAATAGCTTTGACCAGGCCCAGCACCTGGCGAAGCACCACCCGCACGCGAGCCATCAATCCCAGCACCACCAACGCTACTACCTGCACAACCACTCACACGCCAAGATGGACGATCACCAGAATGCCTCCATGTATCCGCCAATTCCCGACGCGACCGGGTCCATGCCGCAGGCCTATCCAATGCCACCCCAAATGGCTCCACAGCAGCAGCAACCGCCGCTACAAGCCCTGCCTCCTCAGCCGCAGCAGCAGAACGCCCAGGCCTTCCGCGCATCCAACTCGCCTGCCTCGGAGCCCTCACGCCTGTCCACCGCGTCTGCGCAGTCGAATCAGAAGCCGCCGAAGAAAAACCAGTATCCCTGCCCGATGGCGAAGCAGGTCGGCTGCAACGACTTCTTCACCACTTCTGGGCACGCCGCGCGACACGCGAAGAAGCACACGGGCAAGAAGGACGCGTTCTGCCCGGAATGCAACAAGGCATTCACGCGCAAGGACAACATGGAGCAGCATCGAAGAACGCACCAGAACGGCCGAGGTGCCTCTCGCACGAGCACTGACGACTCGAAAGTCAAGAAGCCCAGCAAGGCGCCCGCAAAGAAGACTGCCGTGAAGTCTGAGCCTGCACTCGAGGCTGCCGTAGAGCAGCAACTCGCCGAGCAGCAAGCCCAGGCCCAAGCCCAAGCTGCACAGGCACAAGCATTGCAAGCCATCGAGCAAGCTCAACAAATCCCGCCACCAATGCCCATCGATCAGATGATGCTTCCGGGCTCAGGGCCGTACTTCCTCAACACCATGGACAGCGGGCCAGTGCCTAGTCTGCCCATGGCCATGCCGGACCTGACTACTCGGCCCCCACTCCATCGCGCCAGCCTCGCCTCGTCTCTCGAATATGTACCACCAATCGCACCCATGATCGATCCCGAGACACTGCATTACAGTTACCCGAGTCCGGGTCTCAGCAACGGGCTCAACAGCTTGGCCTTGGCAGCCAGCGAACACCGACGTATGACAGAGAAGACGCAGCAATCGCGCAGCCCCTCTCAAGAAACGCCTGATGAGAGTTCCTCTTAAGTCGGACTTCGCTTTAGTTTTTCGAGTACACTGGATTGTTTTTCAAGCGATATACCCACAGGTTTGGTTTGGTAGGAGTCTTTGACTTCAGGCGGGCAGCCCCAAAATACAGGGACTGTCCTGGTGCATGGACGCGCAGGCCGTCGATGGCTGGGAGGATAGCCGAAGTGTCTTACACATGACCTGTGAGACTAATTCTGTTCTGTTACGAATATGAAGATGCAATGCACACGCGCAAAAGCGAGAGAGACTTCGAGGCCAGAAGTACAATCGCCACGAGTAGATGAGATACACTGAGTCTAAAGACGAGGCATGATTTGTGGTGGAAATTTGTAGCTTCATCGAGGTTGCTGGACTTCTTCTTCTAGTTACTACCGCCACGTCAAAAATGACATTTCACATTGTCCTCTCGATGCTCTGCTCCACTGTTTCCCAATTTCTGTTCATGTCCATCAGCCACCTCCACCATCTCCACCTCCACCTCCATATCCATAACTGAGAGGAGACGTGAAGTCAGATTTTTGATGTGAGCTATTTCCAGGGTTCTTTACTCGGAAGCTACCTGCATATGTGCTGCAATGAACCCTGGACCAAGCTATCCAACCACGACCTTAACAAAAATTATTATACCTAGAGTGAGCTTCGAGTTTCATTGCCAGTGTGATAGGTGCGACCGCAATACAACTTACGCCTCATCACATAGCTCACTGTCTAGGCCCGGCGCACACTTGCACATTGCAACACATTTCGTCACTGCCTTACCAGATGGTATGCGTCACGATGCGATCTAGAATTTGACATTGTGATGAGCTGTCGATCGTCAGTGCAAAGCATCAACAGGTACAGTAATTTCAAAAAATTGAGAAGCCGTGCAGAGAGAAACCGATAGCTAAGGAGAGTCATTTGATTCACATCTGGCGAGAAGAGGACAGATAGCATAACTGTGTAAGACATACCGCACCATGCAGTGTGTGCGCGACAGACAGACAAACGACGAACAAATCTTAAGCCACAGCGAACCCGGGGCGAAGATCGACACTCGATCGAAAGATCGCGTGCATAATGTATGTACAAGGGTTCGAACTCTTTGGTTCCGGGGAGCGTTGGAGGGGAACAGACCGACAAGAAAGCAAGAGTCTCTGTGCGCACGCGCAGAGATGAACAAAGAGTCGTTGGCTTTTGTCGCACAATGCAGGAACCCGTAACTCTTTCCACCGTCTGTGCTCGCGCATATGTCATGTACAATACGGCGACTCTTAGGGTTGTAGAAGTTTAATACGATGATCAGATGGCAGCATCGTGGCAGATATAGACTGTGCATGTGCATTATTTCCAACCTGGTGATAATTCCTTGACATTAGCATGTGACCGAGCCACAATGAATGCCAACACGCGAGGACAGAAGAGATAAAACCTGCCAGGTTGTTTCGTTGACAACGTAGCAACAAGCTCACAAGCATAAAAGAAAAAGTCAATTGGGGTGATGAACGAGTCGAGGAGAAAACGTTGATTCGGTTGGTTCTCCTTCTTTGGCTCGGGTGGCTTGTGAGGTTCCATTCTATCTTTTTCTTCAGGGCTTTGCCTCGATCGTTGGCACGGGGAGCGAAGCGGAGGAAGTTGCAAACGAACGTGGCTCGCACGAACCGTGCAGAAACGTTGAAGACCAATTCCCATCTGCCTATCGGCCGCTTGCATCATCGATCGCGAACATGCCGGTCATCGATGGTTCTGCTGTGTACAAATTTATCGATTACTCTGGATGAGCATAGATCTGTGTTTTCTGCTTTGATTAGGGAGCGATTCATCTCACCTTTCCACAGCGATGAAGATCAGTGTGATGGGAAAGACAGCTACCATGATTCGGAGGACGACAAGTGGCAGGGTGTCTCGAGTCTAGTAGAGATCGTGCTTTGGCCAAGTTTGTGCAACCAGCACAGCTTCAGAGCGCTGGAAGCTGATACATAAGTCTTGCTCGTTGCGTCGCAGGCATCCTGAGCTCAGCGAGAGCAGAGAGACGACATCAAGCAGGAGCACGCGAGCTCCCCGAGCTTGTTTTGTGGAAAGCTGTTGCCCATGAGCTTGATCAATGGCCATAGCTCCCCGAGTGTGATCACACGGCAGTATTCGTGGTTGTTGCCAGGACAAGGGTCTCTTCGAGGAGGCGTCCAGCGAGTTGACTTTGGCAAATGCAGCGTTGCGGATTTCAAAGCTCCATGCCCGAGTCGTAGTTCCGGCAACGCCGAGTGCCCTATATCACGTTGCAACACTTGCAACATCACCAAAAGTTACTGATGTGATAGTACTTATAGGTGAGGATAGCACCTCAGCAGTTGGCAGAGCATCAGCCACCTGGTTGCACTCGCGATGCATTGTCACTAGCGTTTCAACGCTGACTTGATCGAATGTAGTCTGCAGCAGATTTTGTTGCTGCATCCGGGCCTTGGTCTCGAAGAGCTGCTTCGTATCGAGCCTTGAAGCTCTCTTCGAAAGCTTTGTCGACGTCTTCTTGTTCATCGTCTCGAGCGTCGGAATCTTCGTCGTCTTCTTCATCCTCCTCCATGTCCTCCAAATCACTGACTGTTTCTGGCTCGTCTTTCTTGGCATATTTTCCGGTGCCTTTTGCCCTCGAAGATACACTCATGTCTTTCATCATGCGGCTAACTTCCTTGTCTCGGATCTGAGCCTTTTGCTCCTCGGCTTCCTGTCGTCGCCGTGCCAACTCAGGTTTGTAGTCTTTCTCAAATTCCTGTCGCTTGGTCTCTACAGCCTCAAAGAAGTCATCTATGCCATCACCACTCATGGCTGATACGCCGACCACGGAGAGGTGATTATAGAACTCCTCCAGCACCAAACTCATACTGTTGAGCAAAGGTCCCATGTAGCCACCTCCTTCACGTTGATCCTCCTCCTCGCGCTGCACTGCAGCCTGAAAAGACTCAAAGTCCCTCATCCACTCCACGGCGCCTTCCTCAGACTTGACATCAGTCTTGTTGAAGACGAGCACCATGGGTAATTTCGTCTTGTACAGAATGCTGATGGCATACAGCATGTTGGACATGAATGTGCTGGTGTTCTCCGTGCTGCGCGGGGTATCGATGATGTAGGCGATGACTGTAGGGAAGCTCGAGGCTAGCGAAGAGAGGAGGATGTTGCCCGAGGCGGACCAAACGAAGACTTCGATCTGGCCCGGCGTATCGACGATGATGTGGCTAGGTAGTGAGGGCGAGGTAGAGGCTGCAGAGGCAGCAGCGGGTGGTAGACAGCGCTTTTCGAGAATGGCCATGACTTGATCGATTTTTGTGGTGAAGAGGTTCAGACTCGTCAGGATGCCGCCGTTCGGACCCAGATTGTACTGCTTCATGACCTCCTTGTAGTGCACAGAGTCGCGAATATCAATGTTCGAGTCGAATGGCACACTGCGTACTGCTGGATCGAGGTTGACAACGTATGGCGGCTGCTGCTGTTTCTGCGTCTGGCACTGCGCGTGCAAATGCGCGTTAATGCGCTGCATGAAGGTAGTCTTGCCGGAGCCGGCCATGCCAACGCACACAATCGCGCACGGCGTCGCCATGTTTGTGCACGTCTTCTCGCTGATGTCAGATGTGGGATGCAGAACGTAACATTGAAGTTCAGAAGTCTGCGCATGTGAAGGCGGAACTTTCTGCGGGGACCTGCTTCACCTTCGTCATTGCTCGCCAATCGTCTCGATAAATAAAACGCAGGTCCCGAGGCCAACAACTTTTCCACACCTCTCCCTCACCATGGCCGCCAGTCTCGGGGACTTCGAAAAGCAGTTGGCTGCGGGCAAGTCGCGCGGCGAGGAAAAAGAGAAGCACCACGAGAGCCGACATCGTCACCACCACCGATCGCATCGTAGCAGACATCACGAGGACGACGACCGAGAAAGGCGGCATCGGCGCAGAGATGAGGAAGACGAATCACGAAGGAGCCATAAGAGGCGCCATCGCGACCGCGATCATGGAGATTCGGATAGACACCGAAAGAAGCATCGCAGCCGCTCTCCTCGCGACGACAAGAAAAAGGATCGCGACGAGGTAAAAGTCTTTGACAGCGATGGCGAGGATGCGTGGGTTGAGAAGGAAGCTGCCACTGCTCCGCCCGAGGAAGATATCCTAGACCAGCGCGACCAGAACCAGAGGACGAAAGTACAGCGTGATTCGTGGATGCAGGAACCATCTGCACTCGACGTGGATTATGTGCAAAGAAAGCGGCCGAAATCACCTCCTAGCCAATTTGTTGGAGCGAAGGACAACCATGACTTCAAGATCACCGAAACACAAGTCAATCAGCACCTTGCAGACTTGCAAAAGGACTTCGATTCGGACGAAGGGGAAGGCGATGCGGGAGCAGTGAAAGATGAGCCTGCTCAGCACGATGTCAACTATACTTTTGGCGATGGCGGGAGCTCATGGCGTATGACGAAGCTGAAAGGTGTATATCGAAAGTCCGAGGAGACTGGAAGAAAAGTGGACGATGTCGCCGAGGAGACTTACGGAGATCTACGGCTTTTCGACGATGCTCGCGAAGAAGAGCGCGAAATGGACCGACGGAAGATGTATGGCAAAGAGTACGTGGGATTGCAGAAGCCATCTGGCGAGCTATTCCAGGAGCGGAAGATGCAGGCAGGCATACATCGGGAGTCAAAAGACCAGAATGATTCTGTTCCAGACTTGCCACAAGGAGAGATCGCGAGTGAAGTCGAACCGTCTTCCAAGACTGTTCCACTTGATCAGACTGCACTGAACCGGCTGAAGGCGCAAATGGTGAAAGCAAAGCTACGCAATGCTCCAAATGCAGCACAATTAGAGGAGGAGTACAACAGTGCAGAAGCGGCGAGTCTCGCCAATCGGGCACAACCTGATGTGGTCGTGCTAAATCAAGCCGAGAATCGCATGCTGGCAGGTGGTCGTTCGGGTGAAGTCACAGCTCTATCTGGCAAGCGCGCGCGCGAGCGAGGCACTGTGCAGGAGAATGAGGACATGTCCATTGAAGATATGGTGAAACAGGAAAAGCGTACTCGCGGTATGCAAGGCGGTGAAGGGCGAGCATTCGCAGAACGCATCGCCAAAGACGGCAAGTTCAAGGACGACCTCGACTATATGGATGACAATGCCACCAATTTGTCCAAGAAGGTGGTCAAGTCAGACACGAATCTACGCAATGCGGCAGTTGGGGATTTCCAGAAGATGCAGAGAATCTTGGAGCATTGTCCGCTGTGCTACCACGAGGAGTCCAACACGCCGCCTATTGCTCCTGTCGTAAGTTTAGCGACTCGCACTTATCTGACACTGGCCACGGAGCCAGAGCTCGCCAAGTATGGCGCTGTGATTGTTCCACTACAACACCGCCTGAATCTCTTGGAATGCGACGACGATGAGTGGGAAGAGATGAGGAATTTCATGAAGTCGCTTACTCGCTTCTACCATGCTCAGGACAAGAGTGTCATCTTCTACGAAAACGCTGCTTTCATGCATAGCCGGAAAGGTCACGCCGCACTGATCGCAGTACCTCTGCCCCATCACCTTGCTGAGAATGCGCCGGCTTACTTCAAGGAAGCAGTGCTCGCCTCGGATGAGCAATGGAGTCAGCATAAGCCGATTATCGACACGCTCGCTCTCACGCAGAAGCTCGGCTACGGGAAAGCAGCGTTCCGAAGAGCCATGGTCAAGGAGATGCCATATTTCCATGTCTTCTACACGCTCGATGGCGGAATGGGGCACGTCATTGAAGACGAGCGGCGCTGGCCAAAAGGGGATTTGTTTGCAAGAGAAGTCTTAGGGGGCATGCTTGACAAGGGCCCTGAAATCATCAAGAAGCAGGGTAGATGGGAGCGACACGACAGAAGGTTGGACAGCTTCAGGAAACGATGGGATGCCTTCGATTGGACCAAGGTATTGATGGACGCTCAGTAGGTAGCAAGCAACAGACTTGGTCGTGCACAAGAGCACAACATGAGCTAAGAATACTGAACATCTACACCGCAAGGGCACGTGCACGAGTTTTTGCAACTTCTCCAGAGCGTTTCCAGACCATCCGCTGGCTATGGTTAAGGCAATGTGATCTTGTGACCAAGAGCAGCATATCAAGAAACTCCATTCAATCTGTAGACTTGGATGACCTGTAGTAAGCATGTACCCCTCATGCCGTGTTCATTCTCAAAATCTTGTATGCTACTTCGTGTGAAGTCATACCCCAGCTTGGCGGACAGATTTAATCCTGGACGCGTTTCGCCAAGAGTGCGTCACGAATGTGAAGCTTGCGACGCGACTTCACTCTCACTGTCGACATGCGTCTTGGTGTTCAATGCGAGCGTGAGGAGCGCACAGCCACACAGCAGCTCGATATTCGCGATCTGCAGCGAAATCGCAGGTGATCCTGTGCGACGTACCACAAGCATTTTTACGCGAACCAGATGTGCAGAGGTCCGCGCAACTTGCTGCGGGATGACGTTTGTATATCATGGCCGCAGGACCACGCACAATCGCACTCTTTGTTCCTTGATTGGAGCGATGGGCAAGCCATTACGCTGCCATTGAGCTCACTCCTCTCCACTGCTGCCTTACTTATGCCCCTAGCTCTTTCTTCACCCACCCTCCTGCCCTTTTCATTGACAGCTCCTCTCATCTCTGACTACTAACCGCAGGCGGGCAGGCAGGAAGGAGGTGGCAAGCACAAGATCGTGTGCTCGAGGACACCATGGCGGACCAGCAGCCTCTTCAGCAGCATGCGCCTGGCGGACACTATTCTGGCCAGAACAAGGTCCCGAACATTAAGCAGTTCGTGGAGAGCCTGGACAAGGACAAGAAGGAGCGGGACAAGCAAATTGATCAGAGGAAAACCCCTGGCGGTGCAGCAGAGGTCAGGCCTCACAAGAACGAGAAGAAGGACCCAGCGAAGGGGAAGACAGTCACAGATCCAACGACCGGCAAGCAGGTCGTCATTGAGGACGTGAACGATGCTTTCAGAGACCGCGCTGTCAATCCACACCTATCGGTTCCTAACGCGAACCTGGGCAAGGATACGCCAGTGAAGACCGACCCTTCACAGACAGGCGCTGAGTATAAGGAAATGCAAGACATCACCGCACCACCTGATCCCATCGCCGAGGGCTCGACGAGCGATGTGCCGATTCATGGTGAGAAGACGAACATTCTGTTCCACCCCACACCGAGCGTCAGCTATGAGGCTATGTTCAAGAAATTGGAAGAGCGTGGTTTGTGGTTGGTCGTGGGTGTCTTCTTCGGAATCGTTCTTATTGGTCGTGTTTTTGGAGGCAGATACATTGGCCTTATTCCTCTGGGAGCCTGCGTGTCGAGCGGCATTTGGCTGTGGATCAAGGAGCTCATTCGATCGGGTAGAGAAGTCGAGTGGGATTCGGAAAAGACTCGCGGCGAGACCGCGACCGCCAATCTTCTGCCTGAGAGTGTGGAATGGATGAACACCCTGCTTGGAATCGTCTGGGGTCTTGTGAATCCCGATATGTTTCAGGCCGTTGCCGACACGCTCGAGGATGTCATGCAAGCTTCAGTGCCGGGTGTTATCGAGAACGTCAGAGTCGCCGAGATCGACCAAGGCAGCAACCCGATCCGTATACTCAGCTTGCGAGCATTACCAGACGATCATATGAAGGACATGAAGAAGGCAATCCATGAGGAGAACAAGAAGAACAAGGACCCACAAGAGGCAGCCGCTGATGAAGAAGGCGGTGACTACTACAACCTCGAGATCAGTTTCGCGTACCACGCCCTGCCATCCGGCAAAAGGGCGAGCGATCGAGCACGGAACATGCACATGCAATTGGTGTTCTACCTTGGCATCAAAGGGCTGTTTGGTGTTCCTTTGCCCATTTTCGTCGAACTTCAAGAACTTGTGGGCACAGTCCGCTTACGATTGGCCATGACACCTGAACCACCATTCCTTAAGACGCTGACCTTTACCCTGATGGGCGTCCCTCACGTGTCCGCAGGCTGCATACCGATGGTGCAAAAGGGTGTGAACATCCTCAACCTTCCACTGATCTCAAACTTCGTCAACTACGCGATCGGTGCAGCGGCAAGCATGTACGTTGCGCCAAAGTCTATGTCATTGGATATGCGTGCTATGCTACAAGGCGACGACATCACCAAGGATGTTCAGGCACTGGGTGTCCTATGGATCCGCATTCACAAGGCCGTTGGATTGAGCAAGCAAGACAAGCGAGGCTCCAAATGGGGTGGCAGCGATCCATACATCACTCTTTCATTCTCCAAGTACGGAAAGCCAATGTACTGCACGAGGGTCATTACCGACGACTTGAACCCGGTCTGGGAAGAGACCACGGCTCTCCTGGTCACGCCTGAACTCATCAAGGCTGATGAGAATCTTAGCGTCGAGCTCTGGGACAGTGATCGACACTCTGCTGACGATATCGTTGGCAAAGTCGAATTGAGCATGCAAAAGATGATTCAGCATCCTGGAAAGATGTATCCGCAAGTGTCACAACTCGCAGGTATGGATGAAGGGTCGTCTATGCCAGGAGAGCTGCATTGGGAGGTTGGCTATTTTGGCAAACCTCAGTTCCGTCCTGATCTGCGCACTGATGGTAAGAACAAAGCATTGCCAGAGACTCTGCGTGACGACCCGGAGCTTCAGGACGAAAAGGGAGTCACCAATACCGCCACGGATGATGCTGTTGCTCACACACCACCGGATCCACTATGGCCAAGTGGCGTGTGCTCTATTATCGTTCATCAGATTGTCAATCTCGAGCTCGAGAATGTGAAGGGCACTCAAGGAAGCCGCAACGGACGCGAGTATGAGCCTGCAAAGTCGTACGGCGAATCGACCGAGGAGGAAGGATCAGACCTCCCAACATCCTACTGCACGATTCTATTCAACGATGAGCTCATCTATCGCACGCGAGCCAAGGCGGTCAGCAGCAAGCCCATCTTCAATGCTGGTACGGAACGCTTTATCAGGGATTGGCGCAGCGCTATCGTCACTGTTACTGTGCGGGATCAGCGCAACCGTCAGCACGACCCTATCCTTGGTGTTGTGCCATTGAAGCTCTCCGACATCTTGGAGACAAGCAGTCAGGTCACGAGATGGTACCCACTTGATGGAGGTATTGGATTCGGCCGTATTCGCATCTCATTGCTCTTCCGCTCTGTTGAGACTCGCCTGCCACCGCCGCAACTCGGATGGGATGTTGGCACATTCCTTTTCACTTCAGCCAGAATCGCCGCCAAGGATTACACGCATCACGCTCGACTGAAAATGCGCACTGGAGGGTCCATCGGTAAAATCGGACGCTCTTCCTGCCATGCTGTCAACGAGGGTGGTATGTCTGGATACTACTGGGATATGGCAGAAGCACAAAAGCACAACCACAACGAATTGATCCGGCTCCCAGTGAAGCACCGTTACAGATCACCAGTTGTGTTCGAGTTCCACATTGCCAACAAGCGCAAGGCAGACGCGTATGCCGTACTTTGGTTGCATGAGCTTGTGGACAACCAAGAAAAGGAGATAGACATTCCGATCTATCAGACGGCCGCCTCAGCCCGTCTCACGCAGAACTACTTCACCGACGAGATGATCGCTAGCGGCAATTTGCCCGGCTTGGAAGACCTTAAGGAGGTTGGGCGCCTGCAATTTGCGGGTATGTTCAAAGCAGGAATGGACGAGTCCCACGAGGCTTTCGTCTCCGACAACAACTCGCGCGAGACTTTCGAATCTTGGGAAGCTTGTCTTGCGGAAGGTGTGCGAACGCAAAAGGTCGAGAAGGAATTGCCTGAGCGTGTCCAGACAATGCACGATGAATCTTTGACCAAGGGTCGCGATATTTTGAAAGAGGCATCCGAGGACGAGAAGACGCGATGGCTTACCAAGACCGGCACAGACTGGAGTGGCGCTTTCGGAGACGACCCTGCTAATTACATGGATAAGAACGGCAAGAAGCGACGCGAACCTGGTGTCGATCCACCTCTGCGCGAGGGAGAAGATCCCGACAACGATGGCATCGTCACCGCAGACGAGGAGGAGGAAGACAGTGACTCCGATCTCGGTATTGTGGATGCTACGCATGGAAGCCCTTCGAGCCCCTCTGGGAGACAATCGATCGGGACCATGGAATCTGGATGGACCGCAGGCACCACAGACACTGCACAGTCACAGAAGGACGTTAACAAACAGAACAAGAAGACAGAAGAACGTAAGCATCGCGGTAGGATGCAGTGGAAACCAGCCCGTAATTTGAGGTTTGCCAAGAATGAAGGTATTATTGGAATTAGGAAGTTGAAGGGCAAGATTACTGGTGGTCTGGAGGGTCGCCAACCTGGTGTTGTAAGTGTCTTTTGAAAGATTCAATTATGTACAGACCCCACTAATTCTTGTGTCACAGGAAACCGAGACGGGAAGCTAGGCATAATATAATCTCTACAGATTATGGGGTCATGGTTAGCGAGACGGCGCTGGGGATGTGTGGAAATCAGGGTGCGCAGGACTGGTAAACTTAAGCGACAAGACTACCATGCCAGTGCTATATCATGTACCTCATTTGTGATTTCCAACGAGGGCAACGACATGCATGAAATGGAAACAGCAAGCAAAATACATCGAGAATGGAACACAGCAAGATACCGAGGAGTGATGAGTTCAATATTGCCAGCTACGTACAGCATTCTGTCTCCTCGAAAGTTCACATCAAGCTACTGGGACTAGTCCTCGTCTTTCGCTAAAATTGCAGACAAGCAACAGATTCCCAGCATCGACTCCAGCTAAAGATGGAGGACGCTTTAGGGGTGAACCAACCCAGATCCAGACAGAAAAGAGACCTCCGGAGAGGAATCTTCCATCTACAGGGAAAAGGATAACCAGATCGCTTTCTTCTACGAATAGAAGGAAAATAACCGCACAGCATACGCATCTCTTTCTAGTATTCAACGATCCAATTAAGGTAAAAAAATTTCTCGTGAAGAGAACAATAATGGGTGCCGGGATCGGAACACACGCTCGTTATCAGTCAGCTCAAGACCGTCGGCTCGAACGACAATCCTGCGCAATAGCAGCAAGGAAGGTTCGGCGTACGACAGTCGGCGAAAGAGCGACCATACGCAAGCAGCTCCCTCTCACGAAGATCGGAAAAGCTACTCATGTCATGCACCTTATAGCAATGACAACACATGTCCGGCTCATGATGGTGACGCTTTGAAAAAAACTCCCATTGTCGAAAGTGCTTCTTGGGGTGTGTTTCGGGACGATTGCAGAAAAGATTTCTCAGATGATTCGGCGTTCGAAATGGACCTCGTTGCTGCATCTGCTTTTGGCCGAATGGAGCTGTAACTTTCTGCTGTTCTTTGCTGCGCTCTCCCGGGGCAAGCCACGACAGGATGAGGCAAGTAAGAAGGAGAAGAGAAGGTCGATTGGAAAAGTGCCAGTACCAGCAGGGTCGATTGACGGAATTCTGAGAGGAATGTTCTTTTTTTCTGGTTTCGTTCGCCGAAGGACACAGCTTCCCAAGGTATCTTTGCAATGTAGTAGGTCGAACAACAGAGGAGCGGGATGGAATGGCGCGACGAGGGCGACTAACCAAAGTGAAATGCAACGCCTTTGGTGGTGATTCTCTCGCAAGCTTCCAGATTTCGTCGGAAAGATGTCGAAGTTCGTCCAGTGAAAGTGAGAGTGATGTCTCCTTTGAAGCAGGGTATCTTGCATCTTCTGGTATATCTGGTGAGGAAAGAAGTAAAGGGGCTTCAGCACCGCTGCTTTTCTTTTTAAATAAGAAAATAATAAAACAGGTGCAGAGCACAACTCAAGAACGCTCACAAAAGAAGCGCAGTTTGCGCAAATTCCAATCTGCCTCGGAAGGAAGATTGCATGATGCGCCTGTTATCCGCGCACAGTTTTTCAGGAAAACGTGCAGCAGGACGAACAGAGACCGGAAGCACCCCTCGAGTCTGAGCATATTTAAAGTCTCAAGTCGCAGTCGCAAAGCTGGGATCGTATGCCACACGGATGACGCAGAACCCTCCCGGTCGACAACGGAAGGAGGAAAAGGTCAGGTGTGTGGTTGACACTCACTCATGACAGCGGGTCAACGTCCAGGATCTGCGAATGGATTGCGCTGAGGAGGTTCGAAACTGCTCGAACTAAAGAATGGATTCGATCGCAAGGGTGGTGGCGAGCCGGCAGGAACAGGGGTTGCGCTATTCCTGTTGAGCACCGGCATTGGGGCTGGAGTCAAGGTGTAGGACTGGCCATTGTACAAGTTGGCCTGGTGGTTGCCTGGTTGGGTGACGTTGGCAGCTCGCTCATATTGTGGAAACTCTTTGAGTTCGACCTTTTCTGTCCTGGCAGACGATGAGGAGCGCCGAAGTTTTGGAGTGGTCGTGATGCCTGGACCGGTGTCTTTTCCACACATGAGGAAAATTGCCCTGCCTAGGCCCATCAATGCAATGATGACCCAGATGAGAAGGACGCAGGTGGAAATGATGGCCTCTTGTCGTATTGCGGATTCAAGAGACCGAATGACGAATCTAACAGCATCGCTGATCGCATCAGCTGCAGCTCCATCGGGTCCAGTTGCCAGAATACTGGATTCAGCATCACCAACTTTAGCCATAGCGCCAAGTGAAAATGTGTCGTTCCGCAGTTGCGGGATGTCGATCTTTGCGTGCTCACTGACCCACGTGAGGCCTTTTTGAATGCCCTGAATCTTCAACAGTATCAGGCAATTGAGCACTTCCAAGATCGGATCGTACAAGATGGTGCCTCCGAAAGTTGTGTTGAGGGCACCAGTCATCTCGTCGACGAACACATTTAAAGTGTTATTGACGGCACCTGTGGTTGTGTTGACCCAACCAAAGACGTCATTGTTGATATCGGTGTTCGTATTGTTGATGATCGCATTTGTGCCAACAGCCCATTGCTCGCTAGCATTGTTGAGCTGAAGGATGACCTTGTCCGAAAAGCCGACAATCTGGTTTTCCAGCTTCGGTATCTCCTGCTTGAGTGCTTGCAGGAGAATATATTGGCACAGACAAGATAGCAAGCCGGCGATCGCCAGCGATAGGACGAACAGAGCGGGCACGGTGGTTGCGTACGCGACCGACCATCGTACCAAGGCGCGGCGACGGGCAGAGAATCTCTTCGAGATCCAGAGGCCAAAACCGGAAGTGTATGGTCGTGAAACAAGATAGACGGCGTCCATAGAGTCATGTGCTTCATCTTTGACGATTTTGGCTCTCCTGCATCATGCGCCAGCGACGAATCTCGCGCCAAGCCATGGGCGCCATAGCCAGTATTGCCAGTGTGATAAGTACGGCGTAGAATGTCTTCTTTGCTAGGCGCTCGATTCTGACGAGGTCATCGAAGAAGTCATTCACGCCGTTGTTGTCGGAGCAGAATGTGAGCCGCTCCTTGGCGGGCACTGGGAACATTGACCGATTCATGGTGTACCTTGGCAAGCTATCGTTCAGCAGCTTCTTGACCTCCTCAAAGGGAAACCTGATGGCGGTTTGCGTGAGGTTGTTGACTTGCGCAAATGTCGGAATAGACTTGTTCAGATTTTGGAGGCCTTGGTCGTAGCCGCTGGGCAGCTGTAGGTTGTCCAATTTCTGGATTGCGTCTTGGAAATTGACGGTCGGAGGCTTGTCGTTGTCTCCAGTAAAGAAATTGCCTATGTCGTTGATTCCGTCCATGAAACCGTTCATAGCTTTCTGGAAATCTTCGGCGACATCACCGAGCCCCTTTCCCACGTCTTTGGCGGTAGAGTTGAGGAAATCACCCACGTCTTCGGCTACTGAGACAGCGACAAGTAGACCGCCGCTGATAGCAAGGGTGATTAGACAGACGTAGGTTTGTGTCAGCATGTTGATGACAAAGACGACGATTTCCTCGACTCCGGTGATGCTGAGAACGAGCATTTGCATCAGGCCGTTGATGGCTTTTTCGATGCCTTCAGCGGTGAGTTCGTTCACGCCTGAGCTCATGTAATGAGGCATGCTCGCCATTGCGGAGCCTACATCTTCGACGGAAGTGCAGGCGCTCAGGGCTTGCTTGCGGGCAATGCCCAGATTGTCGTCCACGCTTGCGATGGCGGATATGGTTCGGATTAGTACGAGGAGAAGGAGAACGGTCCAGCGATTGATCCATGTCTGCGAGAGTCTAGCTCGAAGACCGAGGTAAGGTGTCGGGTAAGGTTCGTTTTGTGAGGGAGGTCGTGATGCATCCTGCGCAGCGTAGTAGTCGCGCGACTCATGGTCGCCAGCGGAAAGAGATGGAGGCGCAGGATGTGGTAGTTGCTGTTGGTTCTCTGAGGGTGCCATGGCTGGCGCCCACAGCGAAAGTCGGGTTGGCCTGGAAAGCGGGTTCAGTATGTGTGATGGTTGATTGTATCGGATCGGCGTTGCTGATCGCAGAAAATACGCGCCAGGCGTAGTGAAGAGAGTGTTGAAGCAGTGAATGCAGGTGCGGCGCTATGCAGGGAATGGGATGGAAACAGAAAGCGATGCAAGATGATGGAGTGGTGGCATAGTATGGGGAGTCGAGGGGCGGCGGCCGCACAATGGCGACCACAACAAAGAAGCGAGGCGACGTACCATTGTCAATGACGGTCATGCGCATTGTCGGTCGTTGTATGGCCGTGTGAATCGGCGTTTCGCTGCTGGACATTCATTGTCGCGCGCGGTCCAAAATTGGAAACGCGCTTGTGTCGCCAGGCACGGGACCTCGTCTGGCGAAGGCTGCCGGCGCTTCGCAGCCAGTCGCGCGACGGGCTGCGAGCTGCGCTGAAGCAGCGTGAGAGGAAAGTCCCGTCGGCGGGAGAGTGCAGTGCGACCAGAACGCATCGTGGGAAGATTGCCGCAGCGATGCATCTGGTCGACTTCTGCTTCGACCAGCACTCGCGCCGCCGTGGATTGGCCCGTCAGCGTCCTCGCCGGGCTTGCTTCATCAAGCCGGGGGCGGCGAGGCGTCGGGCGCGCTGTCCACGTCGCAGTCGATGGGGGATTTTCTTGCCGGACGCACTCCGCCCAGCAGCAGCAGGCGGAGTGCGTCCAGTGGGCTCGAAGAAGGCGGCGGGCAGCGCGCGGGCTTATGATGTGGTGGTGCTGGGGGCATGCAAGGATCTATTCCCTGTTTCTTGCATGGGGATCCACCGTCGTCGTCGCCACCACGCCCACCCTCACCTGTGCACGCCATGACGCTCCTCGCACCTGCCACGTTCATGTCGTCTTCTACTTGTGAAGCGCGTCGACTTCGGAAGTCGCATCTGCTGATGGAAGAGCGACGCGTCTGGAAGCATCGTGCTTCCCGTGTTGGCGTCGCCGACGATCCGAGCTGCCTCATCTCATCTCCCGACCTCACCCTGCTCTTCTTCTCGCACTTGCTCACACACCCGGCCAACCTACACTTCACTCCTCGCGATCGAACATCTTATCGTTATCAGCCCAGTGCTATCATTCTCCAGCTCTTTTTCAGCTCTTCTTCTGTCCTCGAAATGCGCCTGTGCCAGTTCACGAAGAATCCGCAAGCACGTTCCCGCCTGCTGCAGCATGCCTCATTGTGCTTCCTCCATTGGAGCGAAATGGGGGACCATTCTCAAGTCCGCTGTCCGCTATCCGCTGTGTCTACCCCGCTCGTGCACTCTGCACATCACAGGGCCGCTCTCCCAAGCATGTTCTGTCGAAGATTTGTTCTCTTTTCAGCCCCATTGGGAATTGGCGTGGCTGCAACATTGAAGTGAAGGTGGTGGCTCGATCGACAGGATGGGAAGCGCCTCATCACATGCTCGCAGGTTGCCCTCGGGCGCTCTGAAAAGCAGTGGATTGTCGCCCTCGCGCCGTGCTGGGATGCACGCATTGTCTGCGAACGATCAGAAGCTGGGAATAATCTTCCGAAGCACGGCGCGTGCGTGACAAGTCGAAGACTGAATGAAAGCGAAAGCGTGGCACGCAGGCTTCACTCTCGCACGACAAACATGTCCGCAGTATTGCTTGACTACCTCACTCCATTGATTAACCTTGTAGCCATATCTTGCACTCGCCTTTCCACTTCTTCGACCACCATTCCGTTGTCCGCTGAGTCAAAGTCGATCACCAACCCCTACCGTCCCGTCAGGCGTACCCAGGGCATTGCCACCTTGGCCCGGATAGCCGCTCGCGTGCTGGCGCCGTCGTCTAGTCATACTGACATCGACTTGTTGCGCTTGCGGTGCACCCATTGCAGCCTACCCGCCTGCGGAATTCACTGTTGCCGAACAACAATAACAGGCAATCTTTGGGTTCAGGCATCTCTGCCCCTGATCAACTCGACCCGACTCGTTACTTGCTCTTGAGCAACTCTCAAACACCGCGCAAATCGTGGCTGATTGCAAGCGTGAATTTATGATCGACCTTTCTAACCCGCACTCGGTCTTTTTCTCGCGGGAAAAGCGACGACCGCACGTCGCTGATCCAAAATTCGCTCGTTCGTCGTGGACAGCGACGCCTGAAGGGTGACATTCGAGCATCCGTGCGCAGATTCGAGAAGGGGAGCACAAGACATAGCTGGTCTGGACCTGCTCCGCCCGGTAAGACAAGTGCATGGCCATGAAGGTGGACCCCTATTGGCGCCTTGCTGTCGATGAGGCACGACACGAGCGCATTCAGCATGGACCCAAGCCTGCCTCGAGGCGTGAGACGAGCTACTGTCACATTTCACGTGCCCCGTTCATCACTCATCCTACCAGGCGTACCGGATACATCTTTGCAGACGGCCGGTCGGCAGTTCTGAGTATGCCGACCGTATTCAATGCGTTCCACGTACGGCACGATGCTCCGCGCAGCCTCGACGACTGGCCGTGCAAAGAGGAAGCAAAGTACGAGGGAGATGGACGGATTGCCACAGACCTCCTCCACAGACGATTTCCCGCGGTACCCCGTGTGCAGGGCAATGCCACTGTGAATTGGCAGCAGCGAAATTTCATCGAACCATGTCTTCTCGAGAACTATTGGCGCCCGCTTCCGTCCGAGGTGGACATCTTCATGCGGACACACCACATTCCGGACATAGAATGCAGTCAAGAGCAAGGACTTCAAGCTTTGGGGCAAGAGCTGATGGCGTTACTCGACAATGTGCAAGAGAGCGCACTTGAGGGCTTGAAGTCTACGGTATCACCTGCTGGCGGTTCGCTCCCTCAGGGCGACGGTCCACAGTTTGACGGATTGGACGAGCACGGGCATTCCCATCACGGACCTCAGACACACGGCCCGTCAAGACTTCACCAACTCATTAAAGGTGCTGCCCACTCCCCGAACGGCAATAACAGTGACGCATTCACGAAGACTTTCTTGTGGGCGCAGGCGCAGGGCAACGCATACTCTTCCGCACTCACCCCTGATGACTTCGCTGCTATTGCTGTCCAAGACGGCTCCACCAGGCGCCCTGAGGCTGCTACATCTGGCTGGGACAAGAATGCCCAATCCAAGGCCCATCTAGGTCCTCCGGTCCCGCGAACGAAGCGGGCACCGCCGAGTGATGCCACTTGGGGGTCTGCAGATGTGCGTGGTTGAGCTCCACTTTCGATGGTTTGAGCAGATACAGAATCATGGCCAAGTGCAAGGTCATGCCTGTAGCGCTTCCTCCATGGACTACTGCTTAGATCTTCGACTATCATTTTTGCTATCGGCAGACACCGTTTCTGAGATGGGCAATACCCTGGAACCCTACCTAAAGTCAGCCTTGTCATTCGATGCCATTTGCTTTGAGCTGCGAGGTCCGCAAGTGATCACAAGCACCAGCAATCACGACAGGTAAGTAATTCCCCTTCTGCTCCATATTCTACCCGATCGGGAACCACTGACAAGAACTACTGTGCCTTCACCCTTCGCGTGAGCTTTGAAGGCCGGGTCAGGTATGCCTTGTTGTGTCTCGCCTGACATAACCCACCTCCTTACTTGAGGAACTACTCCACTCTCTCCTTGAATGCTTCCGGACGAAGCGTACCCATTGGTTGTTTTGATTTTGTGTATTACATGATGCGTAAGCAGACCCTGTATTCTGATGCAAGGTAAGGGAGTGCGACAGAGGAAGGGAGGATGGGAGCGGGGGGGGGCGAGGATACTTCACGCACGATTCGAGGTAAAACGATCGCAAGCACATCAAAGCGGTCAGGTGTCAATGAGCTCGTTCGCGGACAAGACATAGTTCGCAACTCGCTCTTCAAATCCTATTGTCGTATTTCCACGAATTTCGATTCTCTACCCAACGTGAAATTTATCGTCATACATACATACATACATACTGACTTTCACGCTTTCGAGCGCCCACATCAACATCATATTCTGGAAGGACTTCTATATCCAACAGCTCCAAACCCCCGGCTCTCTTGAACATCCACTAAATCTCCGATCTCGTAACACCCTACCTCCTATACTGCGCTCCAGATGGCTGCTTCTTGCCAGCTTGCCATCGCGAAAACACTTCACGCAATGGATGAAACACTTGACGCCTCGAAGGCTCTGGGCGCTGCACAGTAATCTGCTCGAAAGTCCTAGGCGGAGACACAACAGGAGGAGGGGCAGGGGTATTTGCCTCCAGTGCATGAAGAGTCGCGAGACGGTGGTGCGCTGTGTTTGGTGAAATGATGCGAGGAGCGGGTCTGGGCGCAGGGCGAGGCTGTGTGAAAGCCGGGGTTAGGGGGGGAGAAGGTGCTTGATGACGATGACCTGTGAGAGGCGTATTACGTGCTGCTTCTTCAACGATGGCTGCGGTACCTTGCATGGGGCGTGGAGGCGAAGACTGACGAATGAATGTCGGCGGGGCATCTGGTTGCATGTAAGAGTCTGTAGGGTTAGGTGTATAATGGCACGTACGTCTGGGAAGTGGTTTCCGGGCAATGGAATGGTGCGCAGGTGGTGGAGGAGGCGGAGGTAGAGGGCGGTAGGGTTGAACTGGGAGCTGGGAGATGCGTTGGCCTTCGATGTCGGTGGAGTAGATTGAGAAGGATCGCACGGAAGCTGCAACTTCGGGGTGGTTGTGATCGAAGTCGCAATTGTCGAATTCGCGCGTGAAGCGAGTGTGGCGCGACAATGCTTCTGGGGGTTGTCGAAGCGGCGGTGAAGTCGGCTCTGATGCTGGAGGTGTCGGTGGCTCACAGATTTGCGGCGGTGTAGGAGGAGTTTCCACTCGGCTCTGCTGTTTGTCAGCTGAACGTGGCAAATGAATTCGCAGGCCACGAAGGTATACCGGCAGATCTGTTTCATCTTCTTCATCGTCAGCATTGATCGTTGGTTTACCTTCCAAGGCAGCTAGCGCTTTTTCACGCTCGCTTCTCTTACGCTCATCATAGGCCTTGACATAGTGATCTGGACTATACTCGAACTCAGTAGGACTCAGTGGTCGCTGAGACGGGAGATACGGTAGCGTGAACTGCTTCGGCAAAGCTGGCTCTTCTGCAAGGGGCGTCAAGGGAGGAGAATCGGACCTTGGTATTGCAGACCTCAGCGATGATAGCGAGGGCAAGCCATGGGCACCTGGCATAGACGACTGGTAAGCAATGTAGGGAAGGCGTGTTGCAGGCGCATTTGCCATCGAGTGACCTCGATCGGTCGAGGGTTGCCACTGTGTCTTACCAAGTCCGACCCCTGTCTCGCTCTGAAGGCCGTCCAGCATATTGGCGCTCACAACAAAGCGGCCGCCTCTTCGCTTGGCAATGTTAGAAGGGTTGACCTGCCCCGGAAATTCTGCAGTGAAAGGCGTCTTTTCAGAATCGGTGCGAGGAAGCATTCCTGGTCTGGGCAGGGGAGTGGCGATCGCACTTGCCAACGGAGCTGCCGTGCGAACCTCCACACATGGAGGATGAGCGACGAGAACAGTCCTTCTCACTCGTGCTGGGCTTCGTATCTTCGGGTCTGGACCAATATGCACGGAGTACACAACTCGTCTCGAACGTGCAAAGCCCGGAGTTGCAGGTGTGGACGCGGAACTTGCAACGCTTATCCGTACGAAGCGTCGCTGCTGAGGCCGTCTCCTGTACGGCGGTCTGTTCGTCAAGCGTCGGATGACTCTCATAAGCGCACGTCTAGTTCGAGCCCTTGACACGAGTGAAGCGGGCACCACTTGTTCCGGTAGAACATAAGTGTCCGCTGTCAGCTGATGCGGTGACTTACTGGCAACGGTGATGAAGGAATGTCGTGGAGAGGGCGTCGAAATATTGACAGTTGTTCGCTTAGCTTCCACTGTGATGGCGGTAGGGTTCATGACCTGGGAAAGGCGACTTGCTCGGTTTGCCTTCATCTTGAATGTCAACAGGACGTAATAGATGTCGTTGAAGGTTGGTTGTATTTGGTTGGGCAGATCTACTATGAGCGTCTGCAATACAATGCTGGTCCAGCCAGAATTGCAATCACTGAAATGACTCTGAGTAGATCTGTCGAAGTTCTGAGCCGAGGAGTGGCTCGCCTAAGCTCTAAGTAATATCTTCTTGAATCCCATCGTGGCGAGGGGCGCGAACAAAGAAATTCCCTGCTCCGTCCTGGCCCATTGTGATGAGACAAAGACCCGTACTCGACTCAAAGCCACTAGCTCGCTATTGTATCGAGTTCTGACCATACTGCGCGCCGGACGCTGCATTGATCGTGGCAGAGTGCGACGTCAAGGTGTCGGCACGACTCTAGAGCCATTGTTCGTGAGATGTCGTAGCAGTCGTCTCGGTGCTGAACCCAGCGACGGCTTCGCCGTAAACCGAACAACCGAATTAGCTGAGTATGGAAATGTGCGTTTTGCCCTTGCCCAGTCCGATTTCCAATTATTCTTTGGTCGAAGCAGAAGTTCCTCGTGACTGTGTTGTCTCATCTTCCAACCCACATGCCAGCCGTAACTCCCGCCGATCGCTCATTGACCGGTCTCTTCGCAACACGTCCCTGACTCTTGACCCCTTCGACAACTCTGTCCAGCCCAGTCTCCACGACCACCCCACCAACTATCATCTCGCCCAGCACAGCATGTAGCGTCTCGAAGTTGAAGATAAGATCCAGTTCGCAGACATTCTCGAACAATCGGTCTAGCGCTTCCACAAAGACCTGGATCAAGTCGAGCAATGCCAGCGGGGATTCCGTGTTGGTGGATATGAGAATGAAGTAAAGCGTCGCGTAGTGGCGATAGGTCACCAGCGATGGAGCGTCGTTGTGCTCGGTAGGGTTGGCTGAAGAGGATGAGGCGGCGGCGGGCGCGAGGAGAGGAGGTAGAGGGAGGAAATTACACGCGCTGTTTGGACGCGCGGAGACGAGGGTGAAGATCTCGGAGATCAGGCGCTGCTGGACGGCTGTGTCCTGGGTGTAGATGTCAGTCTGCGATCAAGCATAGGATAGTTGTGAAAGTGGTGCACAGTACAAGTTGGGTATAGAATTTCGTCAATCGCGGTTGCCCGTTGTTATTGAAGACCAGCACCGCGTTGATCATCGTGGCAGTGTTGTGTCTGTTGTCTGTGGTAAGTCTAGAGTTCGAAGACGTGCGACTCTTTCACATGCAAGATGCAGTTGCGGGGATGTTGTCATCATGCTTGGCGTGCAGCTGTGAAGCTATTTTGCTCGAACAATCATCTGCTCATATCGCATACAACACATTCATACTCAATACATAGATTGTATGCTCATTTCCATATGCTCGTCAGAATTTCCGCTTGCAAGATGATTCACGCGCTCCGTCATTCCTCCATTTCATGCTCATTGTAGTTGACCTTGCTCTTTGCCGATCGTCTACTCACCATCCTCGAAACCGCTGGTCTCGATGCTGCCGCTGCCTTTACTGACTTTCTAATCACAGGCTCATCCGCCTCGTCATCATCAAGCTCAGGGGCCTCTTCATCCTCACTACTACTAGGCGTGGGAACCGGCTGTGCCTCCTTCTTCACTTTGGGCGTCTTCTTCGCTGCAGCTTTAGCAGCAGCAAGTGCTGCTTTATCCGCGGCTTTGGCTTCTGCTTCTTGCCGTTTGATTGCAGCCTTTTCAGCGTCTGATTTGGCCTTCTTCTTCATTGCAGCTTTGGCTTTCTTGGTTGCGGGCGTAGCCTCTGGATCAGACTCTTCCGATTCCTCCTTGACAGTTTTGCCCTCTCTAGCGGCCTTCTTCTCTGCCTCTCGGGCTGTGTACAAAGCTGCAGCCTCTTGCTTCAATTTCTCGGCCTTTTCACTCGGATCTTTCTTCTTCACCTCCTTCTTCTTTGGGCGCAACCATTCTTCCATCGTGGGAGGCCAATACACTCTGCCCTCTGGCCCGCCCATACCGATGTCCTCTTCGGGAATCAACTCTGGTTCTGGCTCGTCATCCGTCTTTTTCTTCCTGTTCATTGCCTGCAATGCCATCTTATTGTCATCATTGCGAACATAGGGCAAGATATCATTGAATGTATCGTATCCTGGCAGTTTGAATATCCGCATCAGTTCAAACACTGCCTGTTCTTTGTCCTTGGCTTCGATCATCAAATCCATGTCTGGAGCACACGGTGGAAGAGATGCCACGCGCGGACTATGCTTGCGACGCTGCCGACCTGTAATGGCCTGTGGGGTCGGCTCCGAATAATGCATCTTCTGCTTGATGCCCTTACGGGTCCAGGTAGCAGTGATCCGCGGGTAGAGTTCCATGATATCCTTTGTGCCCTCGCGAATCTTGTCGGAATCAAATATAATATTGTGGTGGTGGTAGTCCCTGTTTCACGAATCAGCGCCGCGGCAATACGTGGAATGAAGTTGACGCAGACTTACAAGACCAGCGGGATGTTCAACTCCTCGCATACCGGCAGCAGATCATGCACAGACCAGATCACATCGTCGTTCTCCAGCACCAGACGGTTCTTAATACTCTGTTTCAGCTTGGCATAGTTTTCTCTGAACCTCTGTAGCGTTTCTTCCTTGCCCTCGAAAAGACCTCCCATATGCATAATCATCACAGCGTCTCTGTTCATTTGCTCAGGTAGCTTCAACAGTGACAGTAATTCGTCGTGATATTCCAGGTCTCGGAAGGCATTGTCGATCACAGATGGTCGCGGACTCCCCAGTTGTGTGAACTGTCCTGGATGTGTTGTCACGCGGTGGCCAAGTTGCGCGATGACTCGTCCAGCTTCTGCAAGCGCTTCTGAGGCAAATGGAGCTAAATTGTAGCCATACTCTGGGTGCGATGCGAAAGGGAACATTTCCGAGGATAGTCTGAAAAACTTGATGTTATATCGATCGTTCCAGCGAACCATTTTGATGATGTCCTTCACGTTCGCTAGTCCTAGCTCTTCGACGTATCTCTGTCCAAGAGCGACATCCGCTGGCTTGGTTTTATCTGGTCGATTTTTGGTTGCATGCTCAGGTTGCGTTGGATCTTGCAGAGGGTGGCGATGCTCAAGTATAGATTGTATGCGACAAGTACGCGAGCTGAACTATGCGGTGAATTAGAAAGTCAGCAGGCTTCCACGAGGCGCTTAGGAACGGGATGCACTCACTATCGGTGGATTTGACATCCTCAGATACGTGTTGAGACAGCAGTATCCCAACCTCCCCTTCCATGGCAATGGCAGGTAATCACTGTTCACCGGAGGTGGGCGAGACAATGCCTCCTTGATCTCTTCAGGATCCGCATCTTCATCTCCATCCGCATCAGGGTCACCAGCGCTCTCGACAGGCTTCTTCTTGGTTGTTGTGGCTGGTGTCTCAACATCTGCTGTCGGCGCCTCGGCGGCAGCTTTCTTAGCTCGACCTTTCTTTCCTGGTGTCTTGAGTTTTGAAGGGTCGACATCACCATCAACAGTATCTTCTACCACTTCCTCTGCAGCCTTCTTTGGCTTTCCTCTCTTCTTTGCCACCGGAGCTGGTGGCTTCACTACTTCTGGAGCATCGCTCAACGGACTGTCTCCACCTAGGCCATTCGTCTGACCTTTGACAGGACCAGGTACGATATTTGTGTTCACATCGCTGTCCGGCGAAGCTCGCAAAGCGTCTGGAGCGTCGATAACATCGACATTTCGATCTGGATTCGTGATGGCAGACGTCGTGGCTGTTCGGAACAAAGCTCGTCGTTTGAGAGGTGGTGGTGTTTGCTCACTGCTCGAAAGAGCTTTCGCTGGGTCGATTGATCTCTTCCTTTTTGCTGGTGGCATGACTAAGGATAGATGGCGCTGCCAAAGACGCGTCGAAAGTGTGGTTCGAAAGCTGGAATGTTGTGCTGCTCCTATAGTGCGAGCACGAGCGAACACGAACATACAGAGACAAACAAAGGGAGATGAGAGGATGGAAGAGATTGAGGCATGGCGTCTACACGCCTTCTGGACTCTTACTCGCAGATGCTGCACTGTTCACCTCGATTCAATGAACGCGACTTGGTGATGTCATGGCTGAGATGCAAATCTGATCGGATCTGGGTGTGGATCTCGTCCCTGTTGGCACGCGATGAAGACTGACGAATGGCAGATCAAAGATTGGGTGGCCATGGAAGATGGCATTTGTTGCGGATTAGGTGAGAACGAAGCATTTTATATGCATTGAAGCGTGCTTAGTTCTCATCTTCTTGCTCGGAAACATGTTTTGGAGAATTGACGCCCTCCAGTCTTGGCATCAACGAAGTAGAAAACTTGACACCAGATACTGAGCACGACACGACTTGTCGCAAGAGTCCTCATAGGAACAAATGGCAGCCATGCCTTCCACTGTACAGATATTGAGATTCAATGTCTATATCGGCCAAAGTTCCAGACTGGCCAGCATTGAATCACTACTTTGCCTTAGGGTGCTCCTTCTGAGCTTGCTGTGCTGTCTCTTTCTGCAGTTCCTCCGGGCCTTTGCTATTCTGCTCAGCCTTCACAACTGTCTCCGAAGATGATTCAAGCTCCTCGCGCTGCTTTGGGTCCTGTTGTTGCCGCTTCGCTTTCTCAATCTCTTGCGATGATTGAGGCTTGTCCTCCTTCAGTCGCAGCTGCGCGCTAGAGCTCAAAGGTCGCTGGAATACAACAGATCTTTGCACAGCATTGCTTGTTGGTTGGAGACGAGTGAATGCGCGCATGATTGCTCGTTCGATTTCGTTTGAAGGCGAGGTTGGGCGCTGAAGCTGGAAGTAAGTTAGTAAGGTTTAGCTTCGCCTAATGGAGAGCAAGACTGCGTACAAAGTAATAATTGACAGTGAAACTGCGATGTGTGTGTTGCGCGAATGTCTGGAGCTTGCAGAGATAGCTTTCGCAACCGTTTGCATATGAAGAGCTCCCGCGTAGCAACAGCTTCCTCGAAAAGCACATTACCGCGGATACGCTCAGTTGTCATTGTGACGACATAGCGCGCCGAGAAGAGCGGGTCCAGCTCCGATGGCTGAGAGCAACCAAGAACGAACATTGAGAGCTCGTCTCGAGAGACATTGGACAAGCTGTTGATCGATGCGATAGACAAAGTATCTTTCATCTTATAGATTCTCGAAAATTTTGTCCAAAATCGGGTCTCGTTCCAGCTTAAGCTTCGGCTTGACCACAACACTGATCGGGTTACTGCTGGGTGTGCCACGATTCCTTGCCAAAGGAGGGCAATTAGCAAGACGATGAGTCCGGCTAGAACTATCCATACAGCACTCCAACGCTGCCGGCTCGTTCTTCGATTCTGCTTCTCACGCGCCTCGTAAGCTTCCATCCGATGACGAGCAGCTTCTAATCGATCATTGAGCCGATCCGTCATCTGTTTCGACTCTTGAAGCTGATCTACCAGCCCATTTATGGTCTTCTCCTGAGGCTCGAATTCTGCAAAACTGTCGAAAGTAGTCTTGGTGTTCTGCTCGAGCTGGTCCGATTCGTGTTTGAACTTCGCATGCATGCTTCGACTCTCCTCTGCTAACTGCTGCAAGCTCGAGACAGTGCTCCGCAGCAAAGAAGCCTTTTCGAGTATCGCATAATACGTATCGTCCAGCTGTCGGGTACTGCTCATGGCTACATCTTCTACCTGCGCCAGATCATCGCGCAACACCTTCTCGCGCTTCTCGTTCTCCTTCTTAGCTTTCTCGATGTCCTCGGGTCTGATCTCCCTCTTCTTGGCCAGCTGGGCCTGCTGACGGGTCCACTCATCCACGTCGCGCTGCTGTTGTGATGCTCGATGCTGATGGCTATGCTTGGTGCCTCCGTGTCGTCCTGACTCTACGCCTTTCTTGTCACGACGGAGAAGGGAATCAAAGCTGATCGGAGGCTTCAAATCCATGGCAGACTGTACGGTCTCTTTTGCAGCATGTCGATAGCCATGCTTCTCTCCCCCAGTGAAAGCCCTATTGCGAAGGCTGGACGAGTGTAACCGGCGGTGGAGGTGCGTGCGCTCATCAGGAGGATCTGTTCGCGATCGCGTCGGCGACATTAGGTCGGCAGTAGCGGTGCGCAACTTGGGCAGTGCCTTGAGCGGGCTCACACTTTCATCCTTTTCGTGGGCCATGGTTCCTCAGGAGGCCCGGGAGGGACATCGTCCGCCGAGAGATTTCGGTTCTTGCCCCGGTCGACCACAGCAAAGTGATCAATACTAGCCTGCTGAACGCATTGGCATGGACGAGCAGTTTGTCATCGCCTGTATTGGCGACATTCACATGCGAGTTGCACCCTGGATGTTCTATCGTTATCGCGTTCTGTAACGCCAACTCGGCGCCTGCCTTGGTCGCGCCGACGGAACTTTATCCTTCGAGGCTCGCAGCATGTCCGAACGCCGTTCTCGAGGTGAATGGGGCATGCTCTAGTCGCGAATTATCCAACAACTGAGGACCACAGCGTACGGCCGTACCTCTATGAGAAGTCGCAATCTTCCAACTGAGTATGAGCGCCGTTCCCACACGCCGCGCGCTGCATTTTCTGCTCGCATCGCCTCCAGCGGTTCGCTCGGCTGTCGTTCGGCATTGCTACGAAACCAGCATCGTGACGAGATCTTTGGCGACGATATCAGCACGCGGACGCGCGGATGAACGCAGATTTTGCTCCGGCGCTCATTCTCACAACTCCACGGCAGGATATAGAACACCCTCGTATATAACCGGCGCCCGTTTCCAGTCGT
This sequence comes from Cercospora citrullina, assembly GCA_013365195.1. Taxonomy (NCBI): domain Eukaryota; kingdom Fungi; phylum Ascomycota; class Dothideomycetes; order Mycosphaerellales; family Mycosphaerellaceae; genus Cercospora; species Cercospora citrullina. The sequence goes on from JAASFF010000316.1 coordinate 102,280, forward strand.
CCAGTCCGATTCTTACCTCAGCGACACCACCCGACTCAACGTCAGACTCTCCGAAGCAGAAATCCCGGGCAGGTCGATTTCTGTTCACGTCGACACTCTTCATTCTGTCCCTTGTTGCTGGCGCCGCAATGGCAGCAGCCCCGAGCCTGGATGCCGTCAATGGCTTCATGAAGCCTCCCACCGACGCCGAAACCCTTCACCTCTACGAACCAGATACTCCCACGGCTGCAGAGATCAACGAACACATCGTCAACCACCCTCTCGCCCAAAGGCTGCGAGCACAAGAAGGAATGCGCGAGTCAAGACCTCATTTGAAGATCCCACCTGCGATGCGCCCTCACAACCTGACAGGCGGGACATTACTTGGAGAGAATAAGATCGAAGTGCCGCCGCTCAACTTCAGCGATACAGATGCAGAGCTGCCTACTTTGACCCAGATCGCTTATCTGGGATCAGGGTTGTGCGGGCATCCTGGCATTGTGCACGGAGGGTTACTGGCTACATTGCTCGATGAGGGATTGGCAAGAGCATGCTTCCCAGCACTGCCGAATAAAGTTGGAGTTACTGCGAGTTTGAAGATCGACTATCGGGTCCCATGCCCGGGAAATAGTTATGTGGTACTCAAGGCAGAGACAACAAAGGTCGAAGGCCGTAAAGCGTGGGTCAAGGGTTGGATCGAAGTTCTAGGCGAAGAAGATGGAACTGGAACTAAACTTGTGGAGGCCGAGGCCTTATTTATCGAGCCTAAGCAGGCTAAGCAGATGGCTAGGGTGTACAGCACGCAATAGTGCGGGCCTATGCTTGGGTTGTCCGAGGATTGAACGTTTTTGAATATCACGCTTTGAAGCGCTTGGGTCGCCCTTTTCGGGTAGTCGACCCGCTGTCAGCCATAGACATAGAGCATCCAGAAATGCTGCAACGTAATTCCCTGACGAACAATCTCTCCTTCGCTTATCTTCGACTTGATGGCATGCTGTGTGATCGATTTGATGCAAAGAACTGTGTGAGTAGACCAGCATTGTCCTTGGGTCAAAGTTTCTAGAAGTTCGTGCCCTCAGGAGGCTGTGGTATCTTCTTGTTCTCAGGCGTGCCCATGAATCGGCGGATCTCGATCAGGATCGTCTCCATGGTGAAGTCACGCTTCCACGTGCTTAAAGAACGTATCGCACTAAGATTGACCTGGATAATCTCATGAGTATCACTTTCCTCCTCGAGCAGGGCGTATCTACTGACCTTTCCCGTTCGTGCGTCCACGCATGGCAAGTTGATTTTGCTGATGAAAGTGACCTCCGGTGGTTCGTCTGGGTACTTGTCTCCACAGACGATCTTCAACGAGTAGATACGATTCTCGTGCACGCTCTGGTTCAATACGCTCAGCCAAGACTGCATACGATAGCATCAGAGATGGAGCATACATGAGGCGGCCCTAGGATTGTGCCATTCCAGTTTGTCATCAGAAGATCATCACCTTCATCGAGACCATATGAGCAAGCCTCTGATCGACTGTCAGATTTTCGTACAAGGTAGGATAATTTCAGAAGACAGACCTGCGCCAAGTCCTTTCTCGCCCTTCTCGAGCTCCTCGAGCAACCTAAAGTTCCGAGGCACCGTCGCCATGTCTGCGCTGTGGTGTTTGTTGTCGATGGTGGGATGTCGTTTGCACGATGCGCTTGCCTGATCGTCGACTCGAAGCCCCACTATTGTGCTGGCCTCAGGCAGACATGCCGCGGCACATCCACATACGCATACGCAAGCGAGCGCCAACACTCCTCGTCGCATTGGACTCGACGAAAAGCGGCAGCTGGTATGGCAGCTCTCGAAAATATCAGAGCACGCTTTGAGAACTTATCGAAATCCGCGTTCGTCGACGTCAATTTACCAAGATCTTCAGACGTTGACGTTGCAACGCTCATCCGTGACGGCAAGGCTACAGAGATAGGTCGTATCCCAGCCAGGCGGAATTTGTTCTTTGGTATGTCCCACTGGAGTACTGTAACTCACTACAGCTTACTTAGACGCAGGACTTTAAGACGAGCAAGCCAACATTCTCATTGTCCTGAAGACCACAATCAAGGAAAGCGAAGTCCGTGATATACTGCCCTATCTCGACTTGATCTTGGCAGCTCATGCTACGGATGCGGTACCTCAAGGAGGCGGCAATACCGCTTCGGCTTCCGGAAAGCATGATCTCAATTCCAGGACGCTGGCGGCAGATGGTTTCGACGACTTAGTGGTGACAGAAGAGCACACTTACGTGATCTGGAAACAACAATTGCACTTGTCTCGGCCGCGCGCTCGACTGCAGCGGCCAGCGATTTACTTCACTGCCAACCTGAGGATCGCCGAGCAGCCTCAAAGTCATTCTCAAAGGCCCAAGAAACAGTTGTTGAAGCCCTTTGAACCTCTACCAGCAAATGTTCTTGAAGCTCTCGCATTCAGTCGGGCGCCAGGAGCGGCAGATATTTACATCTCCGAATCAAGAATCACGAAAGTGGCACCCAAAGCCCCAAACCTCACAGATACTGTAAAGCCGATCAGAGGCGCAACTAGACGTGCCTTTCCAGCAGTCCCAGCAGTCTTCACGCGAATTCGATATTCCACATTGCCCGATGCTATCATTGCTAGCCTGCATCTGGAGACTTCACACATCATCGCTGGCACGACAACAATCCATAAAGCAGATCTTAACGTCACGAATGCGGACGTCAAGGATCTGACCAATGTCGCACTACCACTCGAAGCACGTGGAGCAGATGAGACAGTGCTACTTTACAAGGTCACGCCTCATACACAAGCACATGCAGAAAGAAACTCCTTGGCCGAAAGTCCAGTATCAATATCTGTTCGAGCCGAAGCTCTCCTCGACCAAGGCTCAAGAATATCTCTCGAAATCGACTGGCAAGCACACATTGATCTGACACACACATGGCAAAAGCCTCATTACCGCTGGTCCCGTGTCGTGGGTCACTCATCATATCACAAGAAATCACTCTCAGCACATTCGATCACCAGACCATCTATGGACACGACCTCTGGAGCATCGACGGACCGCACAGAGCAGACATCAAATGGAGGAAGCATCGTCTTCAATTTCCGCGCAGCGCCCACAACGCATGAATCTTCGGAATTCAAGATCTCAGTGCACTGCAACAATCGCTCCACACGTGCGAAGAAGTTCGGACTCATGATGCTCCATCCTCGAAGTAGCACCAATACTAAGCTTCGACCCACAACGGGGCACACCACAATCGCCGCAGCCACATTGGATGGCTCAACGACATCCGACCTTCTGGCCAGCTTATTCAATGCTCCGGCACTAGAGAAGGCCAAGCCGCCTGACGTCCTCGATCTCAACGCCGATGCCAGGATCGGTCCTCTACCGCCTGGCGCTTGTTTTGAAACACATATGCCTTTCAAGGCGCTACGGTCTGGTGTGTTAGATTTGGGTGTATTGAGGATCATAGATCTGGACACAAGACAAACTGTCGATGTAAGAGAACTGCCTGATGTGATTGCTCTAGGCAGGATTGAAAGTGAAAGAGGATAGCACAGTACGAGAAAATGATGACTCTGGCAGTCTGCGTGATACGATACTTGAGTGTGTAGGTTTATAGAGTGAATCCGAGCTGGGTGCTGAAATGGAGAAATTTTGAACTAGGAGCCACATCTTTGAAGTGGTCTCAGTGGTGTATCACTCGAGCTTCTCAACATGCGGTGGCACTTGACTGAATTTCGAACAAGGAGACTGAGCGTCTCAGTGATTCGATCGAAGATCTCAATGACACTGGACACCATGGAAGAAGATCTCGAGAGGGAGAAGCGGATGCCTTGTTCAGTCGCGCCGTCACAGCCACGTCTGAAACTTCGTCTGCATGCCCGCTTCAAATCGCATCGAAGGACCTCAAACACGCAGAATGACAGTGCAGCACTATCTCTCTGGACTGTTCGACAGATTAGGTACTCGGCATCATATGACCGAGCAGCACCAGAGCGGACAGTGCTCTGGGCAAAAGTCGACGGTGCACAGCTCTATCGTGAGCGCGAACGAGAGGACATCGGTCTTACGAGCTTAAAATGGCACGGGAAAGGACTCATATTGCGAGGAACATTTATAAAATGTTTGAGCTGTTTCTCCATCGAGCTGATAAATTCGTCGCCATATTGCTGTGGAGGAACACAATGAGCGACCCGAAACCGAGCGACAATCGAGCCATTCGTCTCTCCACCGTGACTACGATTGCAAAGACCTGCGCTTACCTGACCCCAATCGCACTGAACCAAACTCGATTCTTGAGAACTAGCGATGTAGCTGCTGTCTTCCGTCTTGTTTCGACGAATCGAATGGTTGGCATGTTACTATAGAGCGGCTCTCAGTATTGTCGACGTCTAGAGCGATGGTCAGCGTTTGATATTCTCTTGGAAACCACTACAGCAAGAAATTCTTGATCTCCACACTAGTTGGCTCGGAATTGGACTATTGGACGGAGAGGCAATGCAACATGGGTCGTAATTCTTTCTTTCTTTCCTTATTGAGCTCACTACGCATGCCATTACTTCCAATGACGTATTGTTGAGCGCAAATTGTCAACTGATTTCTGCCTAATTGAAGTTTCTGCCTTACTGCTTAGGCAGCTGGGGCTGGAGCTGGTGCGGCCTGGTCAACAGGCGCAGCAGGAGCTGGGGCCTTGGCGGCCTCTTCAGCGGCAGTCTTGGTCTCGCCATCCTGGGCAAGGCGGGGAAGGTCGCCACGGCGAAGCCACAAGTCGATGAGTGGCTGCATAGGCTCGGTGTCGCGGTCGGTAAGGAGGCTGGAAGCGCGACCGACGTTGATGAAGTGAATGAAGCAGGTGTTGAGCTCACGGTAGGAGTTGAGGTCCCAGAACTGGAGCCAGTGCGACCAGTACAGGTGAGCGTAGCAGCGGAACATCTGCTTGTACATGTTCTTGATCTCGGCCTCGAAGCGCTGAGGAAAGCCAGAGGACTTGCCGAGCCAGTTATTTGGGTCGTTGCTGAGTTGCTGTGAGGCAGGAACTGGTGGCGCCTGTGTGAATGTGGTGGTCGGGAAGACAGACTCGTCTTGGATCTTGCCAGCGACCCAGGTCTGAATGTGCTTGATGTACGTTGCGGCTGGGAGGTTGATGGGATTGCGGTTGGTGTCAATCCAGGTGTAGGTGGTCCTGCAGCGGCTGTCAGTGAGGTGCGTGATAGCGAGGGAGAGGGAGCACTTGCCCGCCGGCGGACATGGTTGGGCAAGTCTTCTCGTTGCAGAGGCCCACACCGCTAGCGCGGTCATCCGTCTGCACAATCTTCACCATGCCGGTCAAGAGACGGTTCTGTTCGACGACTGCAAATGGATGTCAGCTTCGCGGTCGGTGATAGACTGTGATGTCAAGTACGTACTCTGATGTGCCAGCCACTCTCCAGACTCAACGTGCAGCGGGTTTGCGGCTAGGGTCATGAAGTTACCCTTGACGATGAAGCCGGCGTACTCGTCGCGGAAGAAGAACGGTGGCTTCCTGCCAGCCGGCTGTGCTTGCTCATTGGCGGTCATGTTGGCTGATGGTGCGCCACTTGACGAAGGCGTCTGACCTTGCTGAAGGTTTGGTGGGTAGAGTGATGATGGACTGTTCGCTGATGGCGACGAAGTGTTGCCGCGACTTGGTGGCTGACTTGGGCTCGAGCGAGTGGGGTTGGCTTGACGACCCAAGTTGCGACTAGAAGATGCAGAGTCATCGTCAGTAGGTGTACGTGGTCCAACATCGAAACGAAACGAGTGCTCGCCGATGATCAGCATGGAGGGCTTCGGCGGAGACTCTGGCTGCGGGGCGCGGCGTCGCCGGTGCTTGGGACGATAACACAGGTGGATGGCATCGACTGGCACGGACGGTGGCGGCGGCGTCGATGGCGACGGCGGTGGTTCTGGCTCTGGGTCCGACATCTTGGGGCTGGACGGCAACTGCAAGCGGATCCGGACAATGTTTCCAACAGGTGTGTGTTGTGGTGAAGCAAAGATGAACACAGCGGCGCGACAGAACAACGCCAAAGCTCACATCTTCACTTCTGTCATGGCAGCCTGGTGACGTGCAGTAATTTCAACACTTGATTGAGAGCGTGCATCGCCTCTGCGCATGTTTACCATCGACCGTTGAGCAGTTCTTCACTTCGCAGAAGGAAGGTGCCCGGGGTCAATGTGAAGTTTGCGTCATGCTTTGGTTCCGGTACTTTGAAGCATGACAACGATGCTCATGCGGACAAAGTATTCGCCAGGTTCCAAGAAGGATCGATTGAGCACGATGATCGCGAGGTCGTCTGTAGAGTTCAAATCCGGCGTCCCGCGAGCATTGATCTTGGTGCGTTGACATGCATCGTCGAGGTCGGCCACGAAATTGCATGATGGTGACCGTATCAAATCGACTTGTTCGATGCGTGGAGGCGGGCCAGTTTATAAGAAGTGAAGTTGACGAAGATGCCACTTCGGACTTTCAAGCGGGCCATAGTCTAAGCAGATCGTGCTCGTGTCCGGATCCGAACCATACAGGTAGACCGAGCAAGGGGCAATGCCTCGAAAACACTCAGGCCAGAGGGGGACGACGCATGTTCGAAGAGAAAATGGATCGTACCTGCGTGGGAGTGCCGCCTTCGCTCACCGTGCCTGCCCGCAGAGTGGAACAAGCGGTATGGAATTGGTCGTCGTGCTTGGGTGATGTCGAGTAGAGGGAGGCAGTAGGAAGGTCCGGATATATCGACCTGGTCCCGCCGCATGCAGGCCCCCGAATTTCGTCCCAGTTTCACCGACTGAAATAGAGGAAAAGCTTATTCACTTACAGGTTGTTCATCCAGGACGACATGTTCCTGACTGCCTGCTGGATCGTCTCGAAAAAGGCCGCCGAGGCCGGGAGGAGAAAAGAAAGAGAAGAAGAGGAAGGGAAAAGGTGGCGGCGGGATGTCTGGTTGTGCGTGTGGCGGCAGACTGGGAAGAGTTGTGGTCTGGGTTCAGGAGAGAGGCCAAACGTTAGCCAGAGACAGCGTGCAGGCAAGAACGCAAGGGTGTCGCCCAAACAAGGTTGGCGGCCCGCGCGCGCTGCTGCAAGAGGAAGTTCGCGACTCGCTTGGCCTTTGAGGATTGATGGACCTCTCGAGCTGCAATTGTTGTTCGTATATTCTACCTACCGACCTCCTCACTGCTGAATCCTGGGCAGACTGAGCTCCATTGTCTGTCTCAGCTGATCCTCACCACCGCCACCCGGATCCGTCCCTGCCCGCCGCGCCGTCTCCTTCATCCACCCTCACCTCACTCGACGAACGCGTCGCGAGCTAAAATGTCCGCGGAACAGTCGCCTGCTGCCACTGGCATTGCAGATGAGCGAGCCAGCTCACCTGCTGATGCTGCGGTGAATGGCGTCAATGGCGATGCCTCGGACGGCGAGAACAATGCGCAAACATTGAGCGGGAAAGTTGCAGAAGACGAAGAGGACGACGCTGGCGATGACCTTTTCGGCGACGAAGATGATGAGGGAGATGCGGGAGATGCAGAAAAGCCAGCGTATGTGCGATGAGGCAATTTCATCGAGATGAGGACTGACATGCCATAGCCAACGCCAGCTGGATGATGAAGAGCTCGATTCTGGCGACGACATGGGCCGGAATGATCGTGCGCAAAACCCGGATGAGGAAGAGCAGCAGCAATTCGAGGAACACGAAATGCTATCATTGGATCTCGAAGTTGCTCGTCAGCCTGTGCCTGAGCCCAGCGACGGCGAGGTGAGATGGACGAACTAGATGCAACGCAATTAGGCCGCTGACATGTTTCCAGATGTATGTCCTCAAAGTACCCGACTTCATGTCAATAGACCCCGATGCATGGCAGGTCACGACGTTCCAGCCGCCCAAGACCGATCACCACTCCAAGAAGCCCGCTTCTTCGACCTTTTCCGCCTTCAATACCGCGATGACTACGATACGCTGGCGACACTCCCCGTCAGACCCATCGCAATTACAATCAAACGCTCGAATCAACAGGTGGTCTGACGGGTCCTTAACAGTCCAGTTGGCCTCTGACCCGAACACACAGTACGAGATTGACGGGAATTCATTGGCACCTCCGCAGCGAAACCCAGTACGGCCCACGCCAGTCAGCGTGACAGGAGGCAATAAGGGAGGCAGAATCGGCCAAGTATCAGGCGAAGGGTACGATCCGAAGAAAGACAGCTTCACATATCTGGTTGCACCGGTCGAAGCTGCAGATTCGCTTCGAGTAACCCACAGGATCACCGCTGGCCTGACAATTAAGCAAAATGAGAGTGGTGAAGACGATGCTATACAGCGCTTGCAAGCTGCTCTTGCCCAAGCAGCAAACGCGACGAAAGTGGGTACCGGTTCAGGGCAGCTTGATGCGGTTGATGTGGATCCAGAAGAGCAGCGGAGGCAGGCAGAGCAAGCGGAGCGACAAGCAATGCGAGACCGGAAGAAGCGGGAGAACGCTCAAGAACGTGAACGCTTACGAACGGATCGCGCACTGGGTCGTGCAGGCGTATCCTCTGGTCGCTATGGTGGACTTAACGTTGGCATGCTGGAAGACGACGAGATGGAGGGTGGACGTGGCCGTTCCGGAGCTGGGAAGCCTCGCGCCAAGCCTAGGCGACGACGAAGACTATGGCCACAAGCGATTTACGAATCGGGAGGATGACTACGACCAGGAGGACGACTTTGTCGCTCCGAGCGATGAAGAGGAGGTCATCGAGGATGACGATGACCCAGATGATGGAATTGTCGACGATCGGAGAGAGAGGACGCCAAAGAGAGATCGTCCTCAACCCGAGTCGAGTGGAATGGGAGAGGACGAAGACGCAGAGGGCGAGATTGATGATGATCTGCCACAAGCCAGGGTCAAGCGGCGGCGTGTGGTTGACGACGACGACGAGGACTAGGGCCGCAAAGTGTTGAATACCGAAGCGAGGCGTCCGGTTGGGTAGGAGAACATGTCGCAGCATGGAAACTGTACTACTATAGGCTTCAAGGAGACTGATGCATTCAGGTCCACGGGAGCCCGAAGCATGAACACCATTTTTGTGCCTCTCCAAAAACTCATCACGCATTGCGCAATCGTTGAGAATGCATATGTGCGACCGTGAAGTTTGCCTTTTCTGCCATCAAACGGAATTCAAAACCTGCACGTGGCTGCCATGCGATCCCGAACGCCGCGCATTCGAGTCGTATTTGCTACGTTCGTAAAGACATGAAAAGAGGAAGCTGAATACGAATGCCAAGGCTCTGCTGTCAGTAGTGCTGACTGCAGCAACTTCGGTGGACAAAACTCTCAGGTACGCCCATAGGACTAAGGGCTCGACCACTATACGTCGTAAGTGACTTCTGCATTCGGTCGAGCAATGGAATGGCTCTCTTACATTACGGTGTGTTGATGCTTGCTTGATGGCATTAGTGATGGGGCAGCCCGAGTTTGTCAGGGTCGTCGTGAAGGGCGTCAGCGGCAAATGGATTGCAGACTTGGCTGTTGTTGCTTAGGAGTTCCGTAATGGAGCGATGGCGGCGTTGTCTTCGTCGGAACCGATGGGGTTGACATATAGAGTGGACAAAGTGGGTGAGTTTTGTTGCACCGCTCTCATACTCAAGCCACCTTTTCCGTCTCCGTCGTTGCGGCAACCTACCTGAGCAGACGCAACCTCGCCATGGCATCAAAGCTCTCTCTTGAGAATAAGGCTGCGCCCGACCCCGATCAGGAGAGGCAATCTTCGGGCGATGAGCTGGACAACGATGAGCTCGCTCGCATCGAGAGACTCGGTCGTCAGAGACCAGAGCAGCTCACATCCATCTGGCAAGAAATCGGTTTCGTCTTCTCGATAACCGTCTCCCAAGCTCTCAATGAGTATATGGTCAGCGGATTCACCATCCTACTACCCACCGTCGCAAGAGAACTCTCGATCGATCCGACTTCACAGACCTGGCCCGCCAGCGTCTTCTCCCTCATCGTGGCGTCTTTCCTGCTCCCTTTCGGAAGAATAGGTGACATGTACGGAGGTTACCCGGTATACATCGGCGGCTGCGTCTGGTATTGCGTCTGGGCTTTGATCGCTGGGTTCGCGCAGAATGAGGTCATGCTCAATGTCTGTCGGGCGATACAGGGGCTTGGACCAGCAGCGTATTTGCCAGCGGGGCTGCAGCTGTTAGGAAGCATGTATCGGCCTGGTCCAAGAAAGAATTTGGTCTTCGCGATTTATGGTGCAATGGCTGCGATTGGATTCTTTAGTGAGTTGATGGAGATGCAACGAGCTTAGGCAAGGTGCTGACGAACGATACAGTTGGACTCTTCTTCGCCGGCGTCGCGGGGGAATATGCCACCTGGAGGTGGTACTTCTGGATTGGAACCATGCTCGGTGCCACCGTGGTTGTCGCATCATTGTTCTGTATTCCAAACGATATGGAGGCGCACAAGCTATCCAATGTGAAGATGGACTGGCTCGGGAGTCTCTTCACCATTACGGGGTTGGTCCTGGTGGTGTTCGCCATCACTTCCTCGAGCCATGACGGCTGGACCGCTCCATATATCCTGATTACATTCCTGCTTGGTCTGGCCTCTCTGGCGATAGCTTTCTGGGTCGAAGGGTGGGTGGCAGCACAGCCTTTGCTGCCATTCGAGATCTTTACCAAGAAGCATGTCCGTCCATTCATGCTCGGCCTCCTATTCTCCTACGGCACCTGCGGGATATACCTACTCTATGCAACACTTTTCTGCATGAACATTCTCGGTGCTTCTCCCACGTAAGCGATGGCTCAGTGTCTGTTAGGAGAATGACTTTTTGGCTAACTTGGGGCAGGCAGCTCGTCGCGTGGTATACACCGAGTGCGACCATCGGTATAATATTGGCGATCACAGGCGGCGCATTACTACACAAAGTGCCGCCAACGATACTTCTGGTCATCACTGGCTGCGCGATTATTATTGAGTCGGTCCTGTTCGCACTCGCGCCGTCCGATGCCTACTATTGGGCATGGATCTTCGTGCCGATGGTCATGATGACTCTGTCCATTGACATAGTCTTGTAAGTTTGGTTACTCTCTTCCCTGCGGGATCTGTTCTGACTTAGCATCACAGCACAGTAGCAAATGTCTTCTTTTCGAGCACGCTCCGGAGAAGCCAACAAGGTCTGGCTGGATCGCTCTCCAATGTTTTGATGCAGCTCGGAATAGCTGTGCTACTGGGATTCGCGGAGCTCGTTGGCTCGGAGACTGCGCATCAGGGCCTGAAGCAGAGTTACCACAATGTGTTTTGGTTCAATCTGGCATGCGGAGCCACGGCGCTTGTAATATTCGTGACTTTTGTGAGGGTACCCCGACAGAAGAGCGATCTGACCGCCGATGAGAAGGCGCTGAAGTTGCAAGCAGAAGCATTGTGAGGCAGTTCAGTTGCATAGCCAGTACTCCCCGCTCCGACTTGTCGAGCGATGTTAGCAGTCACTGTTTCCAGCCTCGCACGCGTGCATGACTACCTGTAAATCGAAGCAGCTGCCCTTGCTGAAAATGCCGACGAATAAAATACTCCGTTCTGAAGTGATCCTTGCCATGCGTTGGAGATATGCACAATCGATACATCTCCACCTCCAAGGCGCAGCAATTGTTATTTTGATCGTAGCGAGTCCGGAGAGGATGACTTTCCGCTGAAGTTGAAGCAAGGAGCGACCCTGATATCGGCAGGGCTGGCTGCCGTTGTGCTTTGTTGTGAGAGCCACTGCGGAAAGGAAAGGTCAGGCGAATCAGCGGGCAGTATTCACCGGATCCAAACACGCCGTCCACAAAGCCTCGTCATTTCTGGCCACCAGCACTCGCACCCCTGTTTGGCCGGCAGACGACTCCGCTGCGGCTATGCCGTCCAGAAATCGTAAGACTATGTATCGTACGTGTGCCTGGTTGATGAATGCCACGCCTTCCGCCCACTTCTCTTCCCCAATTGACACCAATGCAAACCACCAAATTGTCGCGCCCACTGACTTCCGCTCCTCGCGCCCCGTGCACGCGATGGGCCAGCGTGACAATTGACTCAACGATTTGACTTTCTGCATTCAACCTGCACCAGAAACGCGACCGCGACATGGACTCCGCTTGGCGGCAAGGAGGAGCTGCGGGAGGCTGCTTACAGACTCCAACCTTTGGCGGGCCATTCGACGCAGCGCACAATAACGAGGACTGGGAAGAATGGCTGCGATGGGATCCGGCTGCTGAGCCCACTTCGCCCGACGACACCTTCAACTCCGCTTCATCCAAGAACGACTCGCCCCTCCAGGACCCCGTTTTCCCTGCCTTCGGGGGAATCGACGATGAGTCTCTGGCACCACCGCTTATCGTGGGCGACGACAACCTGGGCTTTGGAGACGGCACAGCATTAGACCCCGACTTCGCGCTCTTCGGTGCTGGCGACATCAATGCCGGCTTCGACTTCTCCCAAACCACTGGACTAGATGGCTTGTCGATCATTCCAAAGATTGATACCAATGTCGCCCAATGGACATTACCCTCGAATGCAGCAGCCGATCCTAGTTCTGCCCTGGCTGTCGAAAATGCCCACGTCCCGGCTTCCGCGACCTCATTGACCGCCCCGACGCCGAGCTTGCACCAAAGTCCTGGATCTTCGAATACATCACAGCGGGGGCAGAGCATTGCCTCCACATCACCTTTGCCGCCCAAGAAGAAAGGAGGACGGAAGAGGAAGGCCGAAACGCAGCCCGAACCCAGCGGGGGCGATGGTGACGGCGACTCGCCTGAGGGGGAGGATCATCCCAACAAGAAGATCACCTCACACAATGTCATTGAGAAGAGATATCGCAACAATCTGAACGACAAGATCATCGAACTTCGACAGAGCGTGCCCAGCTTGCGTGCTATGGGCCGCTCCAACAAGGGATACGATTTGGAAGACCTCGAAGGTCTAACCCCTGCGCACAAGCTGAATAAGGCCACCATCATGGCCAAAGCTACCGAGTATATCAAGCACCTGGAAAAGCGCAACAAGACCATGGCTGATGAGATGGCCGCGCTGAAGGAGCAGCTTGCGAGAGTTGAAGCTTCCGTCAGCCAATCGAGGCAGGGCAGCGTTAACAGCAGTCCGATATCTGAGAATCGATCCGGAGCAACCTCTTCTGCAGGACATGGCGCATCGCCAAACTTTCTCAATGTGCCTCAGGAGCAAACGCGCTTTGGGCAGCCCATTGTGCAGCAACAGTATATGCAGGCGCAGGGTCAGCCAACATATGCTCGCCCCCCGAACCCTCCAGTTGAGGCGCAAAATCAGCAGCCAGTCGCTAAAGGCCGTGGCAAAGGCTTCGTGAACAAGGTGATGCTTGGAACGATGGCTGGTGTCATGGCTATGGAAGGGTACAGCGAGCATCAACAGTCCGGCGAAGGCACTTCTGGATTGGCCGCGCTACCTACAGCACTCTTCAAGCGCGGCATGGAAGGTGGCACGTCATCTTCCATGGCAGCCGTGTCACGTCAAGCCCTGCTGCCAATGCTCAAGATCTGCATGGTCGTTGGCACACTTCTCTACTTGCTTGCTCCGTTACTGAACTTCTCGCCACGACGGAAACAGAAGGTGTCTACCACAGTACGCCTCCCCAAGGCTCCCTCGTTGGCTTCGCCGGTAGAAGTTCGCCGGCAAGCCTGGCTCACCGCGATTCAAACTGTATGGGTTCCCAAGCACTTTCTTCTAGAAGTTGCCGCAGTGGGCGCCAAAATGTTCCAGCTCAGCCTGCGCAGATTTGTCGGTCCGGAGGTCTTCATGGCACTCACTGGCACCAACAAGGAAGAAGAGGCAGCACGTGTCAAAGGATGGGACATTGCCATCGATGCACAGCTGGCCGGCGGCGACGCACAAGTTTCGTACTATCGACTATTACTGACGTTGATGGAGAGCGGTACTCTACCCGACTCACCGGCCAGACTCATGCAAAAGGCTGTCCACTTCCGCGTGTTCTTCTGGGAAGTTGCTAATGCGGGTTACGGCAACATCTTGGGATTCAAGTCGTTCACCGAGAAAGTCGGCCGTATCTACTGGGATTCAGCTCGTCGCCAACAAAAGGAACTGCTCGCTGCCAAAGCCGAAGGACGACCCACAGAGGAGGACGACATCGACCTATTACCGGATCACTTGGCACGGCTCGTTGAGCTGGACTGTGATGAAGTACTCAGCGATGAAATGATCCAACGTGCGTGGAACCTAGCATGGAATAAACCCAGTGCCTATTCTTTAGATTCCAACGCGGCCAAGGACAATGTAGTCGAGGATCACGCTATCCGCTCGCCCATCGACGCTGTTGCCGCGTGGTATGCGAATACCACCATCGACGACACGCTTGCGGACACACTGACTGACAATGCCTCCACGTTCGACATTGAGTACTACCTTGGTCTTGCCTTGAGCGTGGCACCGCCAGCATCGAGCACGCATGTGCGCGCACTGACCGCCAAGGCTGTACTGTCAAACACCAACCGTGCTGCAAACATTGTCGTGGCTTTGGACGCACTGCCCGTCATGTCTCCTACGGGCGGCATGAATCTCGTCAGCCATGCCCCTGCGTCCCCTGATGTGCTCACATCTTTGACACTGGCCAAGTTGATTTCACTTTCAACCAGTTCGTCACCGAAAGCTGCCCGCGAGCGCGCACTTCGCGCCCTGAACGGCCTCAAGCTTGCTCCTGGCCAGTTCACACTTCTGACAGCCGTTGCTGCGTATCGTCTGCTTCGCACGTTGACTTCTGGCAATACTGCTGCTCGTGCTATGGGCGTGGAAGAGCTTGCTGGCAGCCTCAGAGTCTGGGCAGGAACGACAACCGGACGGGCCAGCGGACTTGGGCACGTGGGCCGGACTAAGATCGTGAAATTGTGCTTGAGCATTGCGAGGGAAATGGGAGGCTGGGACGAAAAGGACAGCGGATATGCTTCGGCGGATGGTGCTCGCAGTCAGAGCGCCAGTCCGACGCGAATTTTCACGTAAGCACGTGCAGGGCGTGAGGCAAAATGACATGACAGGGGTGTGAATTGATCAGTCTAGCAATTTAGCGAGCTGGAGCATTAGACATGTTCTTCTATAGATGTGCATGAGGCACGTATTTCGACTCTTTCTGAATTGTGCTGTTTCACCAAGCTGTTCCCTTCCGCACATTTGATGGCTTGGCTCTCACATGCATCCCGCAACTGCGTCATTCACCGAGGCGCGCGTGATGTCTACCATCAAGCAAGCAGCTCTACCTTGAGCATTCATCACATGAGTCTCGCAACTCGTACACCCACTTCCATGTACCTGGAGTAGTGCTCACCTCATCGCCGCCATGGCGGACGACTATGCCAGTCCGATCGCCAATCGCGACGAACCCATTCCCGTGATCCGTATCTCTTCGAACGAAGACGACGATTTCGACTCCTCCGGTGCAGAAAGCGAGGTCACAACCCGCAGGCGCGACAGACTACGGGAACGCGCGAGTCGGAGCACTAGCAGACTGCGCGAGAAATTCGAGAGGGGCGAAGGGGGGAGACAAAGTCTCCAAGACCGGCTGTTTGCCAGCGTGCTCTCTCAGATCATCCCATCGGAAGGCCCTCCGACAGACGTCGACGACGATGAGGGCCAACTGCCTAAGGAGAAGGACCGACGGAGTAAGAAGTATGTCGACAAGCCTGAGTTCGGCCCTCGTCTCATGACCTACAACTTCCGCCGCTTCAATGCTCGCATCGGTGTCGTCTTCGTGTTCGAGAACATGCTCATCCGCCTTTTCACATGGCGCCAACCTACTTCGACACTCTCCTTCCTCGCCATCTATTCTCTCATATGCCTCAAACCACATCTACTACCCCTCATACCACTCGGCGTTCTCTTATTCTGGATCATGATCCCCTCCTTCCTCGCTCGACATCCGACGCCGAAGAACGACCCTCGAATCGAACCGAGCTATCGCGGCGCTGCCACCGCCCCTGCGAGCCGCGTCAAACCTGCACCGGACTTTAGCACGGATTTCTGGAGGAATATGAGGGATTTGCAGAATAGCATGGAAGATTTCAGTCGGTTGCATGATGCTGCGAATGAATATATCACGCCGTACACAAACTTCAGCGATGAGTCGATGAGCTCGGGAATCTTTCTCTGGCTCACTGTGCTCAGTTGTGCGGCTTTTGTGGGAAGTGGGTTGGTGCCTTGGAGGGCGATTGCTTTGCTGGGAGGATGGGCCGCGGTACTGAGTGGACATCCCCAAGCGCAGAAGGTATTGCTCTCGACGAGGAATATGAAACAGTTGAAGCAGCATCTGGAGTTGTTGCAGAGGACATTGAGAAGTTGGGTGGAGCAGGATATTGTGATTCACGAGCCGCCTGAGTTGAGACAGGTGGAGGTCTTTGAGTTGCAGAAACATCACACTGACAGCGACACCTGGGAACCGTGGCTCTTCAGTCCTTCGCCCTATGATCCGCTATCTCCAGCACGAATCGCGGGCAACCGGCCGAAAGGCACGCAGTTCTTCGAAGACGTACAGGCACCAAACGGGTGGGATTACAAAGAGAAGAAATGGAACCTTGATCTCTTTACGCGAGAATGGGTGGAAGATCGAATGATTAGCGGAGTCGAAATTGAGACGGAGGGCGAGAGATGGGTCTACGATATTCCTCCCGAAGAAGTGGATCTGCTGGAGCTCCTTGGCAGCCCTGGCAAAGGGAAGAACAAGAGAAGAGTCAAGAGTATTCCCAAGAGTGGGTGGGAAGAAGGCGCAGGTCTGGAGCGGCGAGGAGAATGGAGGCGAAGACGCTGGACGAGGCTTGTCACGAAAAAGGTCGCCGAGCCGGCGGATAAGGCAAAGGACTGAGGAGTGGAAGACGTCCACCTACCAATACCAGCTGTCACCTGCATTCGGGGATCGGATAGCAGGATACAAGTCGCTCTCTGGACATTTGTAACCCTTTTGACGGCCGGTTTAGGGCAGCCTATTAGCAGGACAGCCCCGAAAGGTTCTCGAGCTTATGTTCCTTGCATCCACGTATGCAGATGACAGACTGTACTGACGTCTCTGCTGCGTGCGCGGCCAGTGGATTGGAGGAGTCGATTCGACTGGGCCTCTTCGGTCCGCAACCACATGGATCCGCATTACTCGACATATTGGGCCCATACCTCCGACGGCGCCGCATCGAAAGAGTCAAGAGTCGAAGCTGTCGCGAATCGCCAGTGAGCAGCTCTCGTAATCGCGATTGCGTATCTGCTGAAGGATCACTCTTCGGCTGGCTATGATTCGGCACGAGCTTTCAATCGACGCCTCTGTCCGCACCAACTGTCATGCACTACCAAGGAGTCTTCTGCTATCTTGTTCTATCACCAAGCGTTTCTTAGAAAAGCTTAGCGTCGACCTTATCATCGTTCCAGAAGCAACCCCAGACATTGCCCGCGTTTAGCCTGGCGAGGGCATGCACGGCCGGCTGCTTGCCGCTTCGTCCGACCACCTCAACCTGACCACTTACATGCTTGTCACTACGGCTTTCATGCCTCACTTGGAGGGCATGTCAGAGGGGCGAGACTTGTGTGCTTTGGCAGCTGCCGGGGTCTAACACTTCATACACAAATCTCGTCACTCTCGTGGGCAGCAAACATGTTGCGGGCAATGGCTGCGAGCTAAGCGCCACGATTCTGCAAATCGCTTACGAAAACATGCACAGACTCGAGATACGACATGATATGGAGTTGAGGAGGCACTCTCGGAGTCTCATGGGCCATACCTCGCTTCACTCCATATCTGGTGACGAAACAAGACGAATTGCCATTCGTACAAATCCCTGCAATGCGCAGCTCCCAAGGCTAGCTAGGTGGCCTCTAAGCTCACTTAGCTCTAACACGCTACCTTGGCTTCAATCCTTACCTGAACGCGTTACACACTTGCTGCTCATGTGGCGCCCTTCTATCGTTCTAGAAAAGATACCAGCGACTGTCAGCAACTCCCATCAGACTGGAAGGTCTCGGGAATATCGAGGTTTGTCGGCTGAGAGGATGGTGTGATTTTGTATAAGACCAGTACTGCATGCGCATCCACATGAATCGAATGTTGGTATCTCCTGACTTTTCTTCCTCTTTCCTCTCATCTTGCCCTACCTGTTCCAGCGGTGGTGGTCGAACTCATACCCGCTACTGTACACCTCACGTGGTCGACTAGGATTCTCTTCTACCTTGGAGCTCTCAGGATCACCCTGGTCGTGTTGCGGTATTTGGAGACTTGCTCGGCGTGAAGCACGCCGACCCTGGTTGAAGAGAGGGTCTTGCACATATACCTCTTCCCTACATCGCGTGGTCAAGGTCGTCTGACGTTCGACTTCACCATTCACATTCTGCGCCCAGGGCTGCTGTTTCACCAGCATGGCGGAATCTATAGACGGGAAAAAGGAATATAACATGGAGCATGGGCCTGCTCCAGATTATGCTGGAGAGAGGGCTACCGATGTCGCCATCGGAGAGGCGAAAGCACTGTATGGCGACATACAGGACGCCGAACAGTATGGTTATGTATGCCATTGTCTTGACGCCAACGTAGTCGAGGCTTCTGGTCGCTGACAATTTTCACAGGTCGCCAGAGGGCTGAAGTCACGACATATCCAGTTCATTGCTTTGGGTGGCACAATGTGAGATCCTCTCACCTTGCGATGAAGCTTCACGTTTAGTGATACTGACTTTTCCAAGCGGTACTGGTCTCTTCCTTGGTATCGGCAAAGCCTTCGCACAGGCGGGACCTCTTTCCGTCTTGCTTGGCTACTCGATAACCGGTATTGCTATCTTTTTCATGATGCAATGCCTTGGTGAAATGGCAACCTGGCTCCCTCTTCCTGGTGCAGTACCTCAGTACGCGGCACGTTACGTCGATCCTGCGATGGGTTTCGCTGTGGGTTGGAACAACTGTAACCACCTTCCGCGTTCCTGATACCATGACAGCCACGCTGACTCCAATAGGGTATTCGAACGCTTTAACACTTTGCGCCGAGATCAGTGCAGCTTCTGTCGTAATCGGGTTCTGGAACGATTCCATCAACCAAGCTGCTTGGATTTCGATCATCCTGGTCGTGATCGTCCTGCTAAATGTATTCGCGGTCAGCATCTATGGAGAGGCGGAGTTCATCTTCGCTTCTATCAAAATTATTACGATTGTGGGACTTCTGCTCCTGGCCCTGATTATCGACCTTGGAGGTGCCCCTAACGGAGACCGCCTTGGATTCAGGTACTGGAGGCATCCGTGGGTGCCGATGAAAGAGTATATCTCTACTGGAGATGCTGGACGCTTCTTTGGATTCTTCTCGGTCTTGGCCAATGCAGCTTTCTCGTACGGCGGTGTGGAAATGGTGGCCGTTGCTGCTGGTGAGGCAGAAAACCCCAGGAAAAATATCCCCAAGGCTGTTCGACGTGTTTTCTGGCGGATTCTGTTTTTCTACGTGCTGGGATCTTTGGCCATCGGCGTCATCGTCCCCGCTGACGACGACCGTTTGTTGAGCGGCGGAGCCGGAGCTGCTTCATCACCTTGGGTCATTGGAATCGTGAGGGCGGGAATCCCTGTTCTGCCTCACATCATCAACGCCGTCATTCTCACTTCGGCCACTTCCTCTGGAAATGCTTTCCTGTACACTGGCTCTCGCTACCTGTTTGCCCTTGCACAGAACCGTCAGGCACCACGGTTCCTTCTCACCTGCACTAGGACCGGAGTTCCGATCTACTGCGTCCTTATCACCGCTTCTATTGGTCTTCTGACCTACATGACCGTCTCAAGTGGCGCAGCCAACGTCTTCGGCTGGTTCCAGACTCTTACCACTATCACATCCGTCATCACCTGGGTCAACATCTTAATCGCCTACATCGCCTTCAAGAAAGCGCTTGCCGCTCAGGGTGTGGACCGAAACACTCTGGTGTTCAAATCGAAGTGGCAACCATATACTGCTTACATCCCACTGGCTTTCTTCCTGATTATCATCGTGTTCAACGGCTTCGCTGTCTTCACAAAGGGGCGATGGAGCGCGCAGGATTTCGTGACCGCGTACATTTGTGGTCCAATTTACATTACCTTCTTCTTGGTTTGGAAGGTTGTCAAGCGGACCAAATTTGTCAAGAGTTCCGAGGCGGATATCTGGACGGGCAAGGCAGAACTTGATGCGGAGGTTTGGCCTGATCAGACTCCAAGGAATTGGGTCGAGAAGGTGTGGTATTGGATTGCATAGGAGGGGCATAGAATAGTGAACGATCATAGGAGATTGCAAATATAATGATTTATGATGTGAGGTTGGCCAGGGCGAAGATGGTCTTCTTCCTCTGAGTTTCCCGGTCAATTGCGCCACCTCGTAGCCAAATCTGACTCCTGGAAGACTGGATCTCTCACAAGTGCGTGAATTTGGGTATCATAACAGTACACACTCATCCCCAACCAGCAGCATTCCTCCTCATGCTACTGCCGATTCCATCGCCTCCGCCCATTCTACGATTGCCACTTCTCCCTATACAACCGTAATGAATCACCTCGTTATCGGGATAGACTCTCACAGCACTGGCACCAAATCTCTTATGACACACTTTACAGTGATCATCTTCTCCGATCCTCACTCTTCTATTCTTCCCTAAAGGCTTCTCTTGTGCGAGGTTGTCAGGCCCGAGCAAGAGCGTCCTCTCCGTATTCGCCCGTCTCACGCCCTCGAGCCCGCGTACAACCATTTCTTCCCGTAGAATCGAGGTCGCGTTTCTAATCCGACCTCGGAAATAGTCTTGGAGCTCCTTGACTGCAAGGTCATCTGGCATGAGATCGAGTGTGCTGCTAGCAGGAAGACGAGCACCATGCTTGCTCAAGAGATCAAGAGCTTGCGGCCACTGTTTCTCCTCACTAGCTGGGGGCCGCAAGTACAGCCCGAGCAGGACTGCGAAGATGTTGGATCTGTCATCTGTTTCTTTTGGTTCCACTTGGCGGAAGTGCTTCTCATGTTTCGTGCTATTGCCCAGCAGGCAAGCTTCTTGCTCGGCTTTGTCTTCGAGGTATACTTTGTTGCAATACTCTTCTGCTTTGGAGAAGTCTTTGATTTGAAACACATAAATCGATAATGCTTGCTTATGGTTACCCATGGCGCTGAGGACAATGGCTCGTGATTCGAAGAAAGTGGGGTCATCAGTTGGAAGTTGCTGAAACGTCTTACGTTTACTGTAGGACGAACTCTTGAGCAGAAAGGATTCGAGCTTCGATTTGGTTTCCTCGCGATCGCTTTCTGTAATATCCGGCTGCTTAAGCTCGGCGAGGTAAAGATCGATCAGTCGCTGATGGAACTCGCCATCATTGTCGCTAAGCTCGTGAATGATGTGCTCAAGATACCGCGTCTCCAGCTTCCCGTCGCTCTCCGCCAGGAACTCCAGTACCTTCTGGCGCGGTAGGCGCTCTGCATTGTCCGTATCAGCGATGAAGATATCCATTCCTACATTTGGATTTTCTTCAAGGGGCCATCGTGCATACTCGAGGATGAGATCTACTAGCTCAGGTGGTAGCTGTTTGAGATAACCAGCAGTGCGTTCTGGGCCACGCATGGCTTCGGGTATCGTACCCTCCGCCTGGCCCTTTCCGAACTTGCTCAGAAGTTCCAATGCTTGACGATGCATCTTCTTCCCATGCAGAAAATCAATGAGCTCGCTGTATCGGTCGCCTTCGTAAAGCGCTGATTGAACGACTTCAGGATCACAGAAGTTGTCGATGCGGAACAGAGAGCCCGCCAGTGTCGGTGTTGTGAGCATGTATACGCGAAACAGTGTTGTGTCGACAAGCTGAGCAACCTTCAATAGCTCGCCCGACCAATCGACCTCGTTACTTGGCGCCGCCAGAATCTCCTCTGTAAGCAAATGGCTGAAAGCTGGCTTCTCAGTCTCTGCATCGAAAGTGGGCGGGTCTTCCTTCAAAGTGCCATCATAATTCAGGACATTTTGTACGTGTCGTCTCGTATCGGCCAGAAACCCTACGAGGCACCTTGCTGCTCTTTTCAGATCATCGCTTTCCAGTGGCTTGTCTGCCGTAGTGCCTGCCTTTGTGCGGACACTCATGTTATCAGCATCATTGCGAGCAGGTGAACGCACTGAAGCAGCGTCTGAATCTGTCTTCTTGTGGCTCCCCGTGAGCTTGCCAAACATGCCTTTGACCGGAGTGACTGGAACTGGTTTGGTGCTCTCCTCTGCCTTCGAATCACCATTCTCAGCAGGTTCGGACTCGCTCGACTCCTCTGCTATCGAGCTGAGATCGCCTGCAATGCTGCGAGGATACAAGGAGATCACGCGCTCGGGCGTCGTGCGTGCATCTGTGAAAAGATCAAGCGCAGTACTATACTTTTGTTGATGGAAGAGCGCGATTCCTTTCAACGTCATGATCTCGCGTATGCGGCCAGCCTTGTCATCGATCAATGTGTCTTCGAGAAGTTTCAGTAAGCTTATCGCCTCATCGAAGCGCTGCTTTTCGACTAGCTCTGTGAGCTGCGTTGGATATGAGAGAGCATTCATTCGCCAAATCGTGCGATCGGAGGCCACCAGGAAACCTTTGCCAGCATGGGCCAAGCTAATGTAAGGCTGGGGAACGTGGAGGATAGTCGCGCCGGGAACACTGATGGTCTGCAGCAATGACAAAGTGTCGGGATTGCGTATTTGCAGCGAGCCTTTATCAGGCGGCTGAAGTGCTAAAAGATACGGATAGCTGTACCCAATCTGCTCTGGCGCAAGAGCCCAGGGAACTTGTCGCTTCTCCAGCGGCTTGCCATCGACGTTGACAAACAGAGTGTTCACGTCCTTGGCAAGAAGCACTTGATCTCCAGACAGACTGGTGGCCATCGGCTTTGGTACCCAGCTCCCCATGCCCATATATCCCATGCCGCTGCTGCTCACCGCGCCGAAGCGAACGCCTGCAAGTTCACCTGAGCTTGCATCTGTAGCTGAATTGGCAACACGTTTGCTGATGGGCGTGACCTCTTGCGACAAGATGTCAATTGTGCTGAAGCCTGGGTCCATACCAGCGACCAGATGTGTTCCATCTGCCCATATCAAGCTCTTGATGGTCGCCTCGAGACTAATCTCAGTAACATCTGGGACCTGCTCCATGTCCTGCCACGTCCAGCACAGAATCTTGCGTTTAGCCCCGACAGCGAGTCTCGACACCAAGCCCGGAACGTTCGTCTCCGGGTCCTTCACGACATTACTCGTGAGAGCGAAGCATGCTGCTCCCTTGGTGCGCTCCAGGCGCTCCACCAGCTCGTACGTCTGCAAATCGTGCAGTGATACGCAGGCATCACTCAGACTGACCAGCAGGTTGGCCTCTTTGATAATGGCCAGCTGCTGCACGGGTTTCTTGCTGAACTTCTCCTCCTCGCGCAGCACGTCGACCAGCTTGCTCTTGATCGGGCTCGGTGGCGCATCTCCGTTGCCGTTGGCGGTGTCGGTATTCGCGGACTCGTTCACGAGGAAGACCCGCAGCGCGCCGGTGCTGAGACCGGCCAGAATGCGGTCGCCATACGCCAGCAGCGACTCGACTTTGGCCTTGTCGCGCGATTTGACCTCGTAGATCGGCTGTGCTTGGAATGCCGAGAGCATTCTGTCTCGTTACCGACAGACCATGATCGGTGCGTTGTGGATGCGGACTGAGGTGGAAGCTCCAAGTGAAGCTGGGCTGGTCGCGGTCGGCTTCCCTCCTCTCCACACGTCATGTGCGCGGTGTTCGCGTCTTCACACTCGACACTTCCATGCCACCACCAAACAACACACTCCTTTGACCACTTCAACGATCCTTAGCACATGGAGAACCTCAGTCTCCATGATGCTGGCCCGCCAGGCGGCCCGCAGATGCCACCTGGTCCCCCAGGACCACCACGTATGTGAAGCCTTGCATTGGGCACCTAGTGATTGCTGTGGACAAATCTAATGCTTCACAGAGCTACCACCACAGATGTTCACGACTGCTGCGCAGCTCTTAGACCTTACCGACAGTGAGTGCGGCCGCGCGACTGCCGCTCTGATGTGAAGAAGTACCAAGCGATACTAGCATACGCTCTAGAGAAACTTATGATTGCCCTGCGCGATGGCAGAAAACTCATCGGAGTCTTGAGGAGCTGGGATCAATTTGGTATGCTTCAAGAGAAGCGTCAAAAGTCGGGCGTCATAGCTGATGGGCTGGGACAGGAAACCTGGTGCTGCAAGACACGGTCGAGCGCTTATTCGTACAGAACCTCTATGCGGACATCGAGCGTGGTCTGTTCCTCGTCCGAGGAGAGAACGTCCTTCTGCTCGGAGAGATTGTACGTGAAACACAACTGCACACAGTCTCATATCAATGCCGCTTGCTGATGGGTTCACAGGATCTGGACAAAGACGATTACATTCCCGAGCCATTCGAGCAAGCTTCAGCAGAAAAGGTCTTCCAGCTTAAGAAACAAGAAGAGCAAGATAGGAAGAAGAGTGACAAAGTTCGGCAAAAGCGACTGGCCGAATTTGGCTTCGAAGGGGAGAACAGCGGGGAGATCATCTTCTAGCATGAGAAGACGTGCTAGTCTGCTACTGCTACGTTACATACTCCTTGAACATTGCAGGAGTCAGTTTCCGAAATCGAAGAATGAGGATTTGTCCTTTCCGGTTGCATCAGCGGCCGCGTACAGACGGCGAGCACCATACTGTGCGACCTGCACCACGTGAATGCGACATTCGCCCAATTATGCTTGGCAGTATTGAATCCGAGCCTAAGGACGACTTGCTGTACAGAGCGGGATAAGATGGCTTTGATAGATCCAGAGATCACAGACTCAGATATACAGGCAGCCATTGTCACATGAAATTCATGCGTCGGTGTCACATTCATTAAATCCCGCGAAACGACACTAACTTAGCTCTGAAGCTCGATGCGCGATGCGCTTCACTTCGGGACGTGCACGGCCTGAGCCGTGCGCTAGCGTCATCCGCACCTGCAAACTCACGTCGAAACTTCCTCCCTTCCACATTCACGAGCGCCATCACGAAACATCATCGATTTCGCCTCGATAGTACAAGCGAACGTTCCCAACACAAGCACACACATGACAAGACTGAATTTCTGCACATGTTCACTTGCGCGGCCGCACGTGAGACGCTAAGCCAAGGAGGCGCGCGACTGCAATTGCGCAGACTCGAGTTGGGTGAGTGCCAAGCGTCCGCAGGTTTCGTACTATACCATCACTAGGCAATACAAGGAGACCGAACCGCTGTGCACTTTGACGTGTCAGAGGTCATCCTCCTGCTGTCAGGCACTATTCACCTGTTGGCATGTGCCGCGAGTGAATGATCGCGTGTTGCCAAGAAATTGTGGGGCTCCGAGCAGTCATTCACCTTCCACAGCACCGAATTGGAAATCCAGAGTGCGGCGGATGTCACCCGACAGGCAACAGCGGCAAACACTGCGGACGAGTCCGATCGATCTGCTCCACATCGCTGGCCGTCCTTCGCGCTGAGTCAGGCGACCTTGTTTATATGACGGTCGCCCGCCTCCGTCACTCGACATTGGCCGCCCACGACACTAACGTGACCAGAGCCAGCCAACGCCTCGCCTTGCCAGCGTGTGCCTCACTCGACTGACATTACGTGGGAACACGCACAGAGCATTTGGCTGACCTGCTCGAAACAGGCAAAACGGATGGCGGCGACAACCACCAAAGGCGCGGCGAAAGGCCGCCGCAGCACAAGACTCTCAGACTCTTCCAGCAATGACACAATTGATGTGAAGCCGCGCTCTTCTGCTGGAAAGCTCCCGCAAGCTGCTGTCCAGCCGACCCAGCCACAAGCCGAGCCCGACTCGAGCGAGTCGAATGGGGACATCGGAAAGACTCTCTCGCGCGACAAGGGCAAGAGCAAGGTCCGTCAATCCTCCTTCCCACCCTTACTGCCCGAGCTGACATGAAATACAGGCGCCAGTCGGCGAAGATGATGCCATGCCAGATGCTCCTCAACCAGAACCCGACGTCGGAGATGAGGACGACGAGGTTGAAGAATACGACTTCTCGAACGAGCCTGAGTATGTCGAGGATACTGATGACGAAGATCTCGACGATGATGCGCGCTCTGTTATCACGCTGTCTTCGGAGCCTTCCACCCTCAACGAGCCCGAGTGTCCGATTGAACCTCGCCCTTGGGCACACTTCAGCGAGAAGCAGCGCGAGGTGTGGGAGCTCATGTACTCCAACGTGACTCCGTTCGCAATGAGTGGTAGCTGGGCGGTGACCGAAGAATACCAACGCGAGAAGGATCATGAGATGCTCCGCTATCTGGAAGATCACCCGCTTGACGACTGGGTCATCACCAAGTCGTTGGCACGCAGCGCCCACAACCAGCTCTTGGAGCGTCTGCGTTGGCGCAATTTCGGCATTCCAATCTACGGTAGAGACAGAGTACCTGTCTGGTCGCCAGATGGGTCTCGTCCTCCACCTCTACAAGCTGGAATGCCGCCATCTCGAGGCGCACGCCCAACACCACCCGGTCCCGTGCCAAGCCAACATATCCCAGGGCCACTGTATGGCCAGCTCGTGCCTCACCTGCAACATCCGGGCCCGCAAATGCACCCACCCATGCCGCCGCAAATGCAACCACCTCAGCAACGCATGGGACCGGCACCACATCCAAACCGTGGCCAGCTGCCTCCCGGTGTCTTACCCTCGCAACCATACGCGCACACAATGCCTCCACAGCATGGGCAACCGGGTCCTCATCCGGGCGGCCCTGCTCAGAATATGCCGTACAGTATACCGCTCGGTACATACGTAGGACACCCAGTACCATCGACTTACAACGGTCCCCCGATGCGAGTGATCCCATCAGGACCACACATTCCAAAACCACCTAGGTATGAGATGCTTTCAAGACAGGCTTTCGGCGCTAACAGTAGAAACAGAAAGCCACGCGAGAAGAAAGAGACCCCTATGGCTGGGACGCCACCACCAGCAGCTCCTGTTCCGCCATACCCGGCTCGTACGAAGCCAGAAGAAGCACAGCGACCTATGAAGCGCGCGCCTCGCGGTAGCAATAAGGCAGGCAAGCGTCCTCAGCGCCGCCAGGCAGAGGCAGAAGAGTTCCCGTGGACACGACAGATCGACTTCCCAGAGGCAAAGAAGAATGCCGCTTGGGATGACACGATCTACGACACAGCCACTCTGGACGACATGGAAGACACTCGGCGCCACAACATCCATCTCATAGAGGGTGTCGATTCTAGATTGCAGGAGATGCAGCGTGAGTCTTCCATCACCGTGCATTTGCGAATCGTACTGATCATGAGACTACAGGTCAAGCACGCAACGCGAAGAATGCAAAGAACGCGAAGAAGACCGCAACGGCCGATGGCGATACCACCAAGGCCGATACTGAGGCCACCTCAGAGACCGAGGCCAAGCCAAAGGAGCGTAAGAAGCGTGGCTCGGCCAAGACCGACAACGGCGATCCGTATCACTCCGGTTGCTTCTCGTGGTCTGACGAGGCATCAGAAACGCTGGGTAGGCAGCTAGGTTACGAGGTCCCAGACGACGCCATCGATGCGGGTATGGACGACAAAGTCAGCAACGAGCAGATGGCAAAGCTCAAGATCTATTGGAATCCTGGCAAGAAGGGCGGTCCTGCAGACCTCGAGCAGGCGCGGTTCAGCGTCCGCGATAGCGTGCTCACTCGCAAGCAGCTGTCTAAGACACTCATCCTCAACCGCCGTGCCGCCGAATGCATCGTCGACTTCTGCCCGGACCTGCTCTGGCGCGGCATCCTCCTCCGTGTCTGCAGCGAGGGCGGCTACGGCAACAAGGATGTCCGTGACCGTTTCTGCTACAACGGCTGCTACTGCGACAAGGCCACCATCACCAAGCGCATCTCCGCGGCTCTCGGTCAGAAGCAGGTCAGCCCGAACAGCAGACGCTATAACCAGGCCGAATTGGAGTGGTATGATGCCAATGTTAAGGACTTTACTTGCTACATCGAATACTTCGGTCGTCGTACTGGTCATCGCAACATGCTCAAGATCCAGATGCAGAGCGAGAAGCGCCGCGCTGCTCTTGAGTGGCAACTCAAGGTCGATGGAGGTCCGTCTACTATCGACGAGGCTCCATCTGCTGTCGAGGAGGAAGGCAAGGCTGGCCCCAGCAAGCGTTGTAAGCTCGACGCTGAGGGCAGCCATGCTGCTTCCAAGGTGGAGGATACGGATGAGGGTGAAGAGTATGGCGAGAGCGAGCGCAGCGATGCCGTCTCTGTGCAGGATTCCGATATCCTGGACGAGATGGATGAGACTGAGTAGAATGTGCTGGACGGTGCTACTGGGTGGTGATAAGGTTTGCGAGGTGAAAGGTCGTGAAGCCTGAGCGATCGTGTTTTCTTGTACTCGAGCATGTGTGGAAGCCACACCAGACTGTATTTCGAGGATTCACTGTACTTCGAGTCTGTTCAAAATAAGAAAATTTGAGAGAAAAGTTCCCTATTTTGTGATTCACCTGCAGCATTTCCGCGAATTTTGCTGGGCTTTCTGCCCATTCATCGGCAGGAGAACTCTGAGTCGAGGTCGTATTGATCCTGAACGACCTGCAAGAGAAGTAAAACTCCCTAATTTATGCTTAGGGCGATTCACTTGCACTGGGTTCCAGGTGATTTAGCTGATTGGAAGCCTCTTCATCTATATAAAGCGTCCAAGTCGAGGTCATACTAATTCTGAACGACCTGCACAAGAAAGTCATTTCTTTCAATTCTGCTTAAGAAAAGACACTTGCGCTGCATTTCTGAGTATTTCCCCAATTACAACACGTCTTTATCGGCAGAAGAATGGCGAATCGAGGTCGTGTTGATTCTGAACGAGTAAACAAGAAAGCAATTTCTTGGAATCTTCCTCTAACAAGGGCAACCTACGCCCCAGTTCCGATCAATTTTCCCTTTACCACACATCTGAATCGGCAAAATAAGCCCGAGTCGAGGTCGTGTTGATTCTGAGCGATGGATACGAAAATGAAAATTTCCCTCCATCTCTGCTTCGAAGAGGCTATTTGCATAGGGCCTCAAGCCGTTCTGCTAATTGTAAGCCGCTTTTGTCGGCGAAAGAGATCCAAGTTGAAGTCGTGAGAATTCTGAGTGACCCGTACTAGAATGCAATTTGACCTCAAATTCGCTTCGAATGGGATCACTTGTCCCGCACTTCAGTGTGTTTTGCTAATCACAGTACGTCTTTAACGATAGAAGAAGTCCGAATCAAGGTCTCGTGGACCCTAAACGATAGGTATAAGGTGGCAATTCACTTTGTTTTTGCATCGAATGAATTTATTCAAACAAGGGTTTCGGATCATTTGAGAAATATGAGGCTTGTTCGTTGGCAAAATGAGCTGGACTTGGGATCATATCCATCCTAAGTGACATGGCATGAGGGAAGTGCATTGCCCTGATTTGCGCCTCGAGGAGGATCACTTCTGTTAGCTTCCAGATGAATCTGCTCTTTGCGATGCTCCTTTGGCGGCAAAAGAGAGTTGAGTCGAGACGTCTTTAGATCTGAGTAACGAAATATG
This sequence comes from Cercospora citrullina, assembly GCA_013365195.1. NCBI lineage: Eukaryota > Fungi > Ascomycota > Dothideomycetes > Mycosphaerellales > Mycosphaerellaceae > Cercospora > Cercospora citrullina. The sequence continues at coordinate 131,833 of JAASFF010000316.1, forward strand.
AGTAGTCAAATTTCGTAGCCTGTGCGTAGGGCAAATCTCCTGCGCATGATTCCGGGTTATGTTGTGTGTCGCAATGCGTTTGGGTGGGCAGAAGGCGTGCAACTGGGTCCGCGATTATTCTAGAAGCACATTGGCTTGGTACGTCAATTACGATGAGTAATGCTCTGAAGAGGTCGTTTGTGTGGGAGCTCCGGTTGAAGTACTATTTATTCTGCTGCTCCGTCGCTGAAAGGGTACTCAGTGGACACTGAGCGGAGTCAGAGTGACATTCTGTAGGGGACTACCGCGTTAGATAAATCGCCACCAGAGATATCTGGCTTGAGCTCGAGTCTCGATAGGTATCTTCTCCCTTTCCATAGTACAAAGTTTAGTTTCTCCAATTTGGTTCTTGCGACTGAAGGAATCGTGTCTCCAGTTTGCCTGCAAGATTCAAGAGCCTTGAAATTGGAAACTTCTTGATGCGAGTATAGAATTGTGACAATCAGACTGATGAGTACTGTTCCCGCAGGACAAATGCCCCGGAAGAAGTATGTGGTTTCCTTGGCGCATCTCAGCCTGAGGCACCAAGACACGATATCTTCGACATGCGTGCTGCACCAGCGTCTTGTCTTGACAATTCGATTCTCTGATTATGGTTTCAATCCAGTGTCCCCCAATGCTGATGCGCATCAAGTATCAGCAGCACTTCAGATTCAGCATCGACATCGGCTGGAGCATGTAGCGGGGGCTTTTCTCTCTCTCAGCTACCTCGCTTCACAGCATTTCATACACGCCTCCACTCTGCCTCCCCACTCCAGGGCCACATCGAAGTAGCTGGATGTCAATGGATGTACAGCTGAGGTGGAGCTACAGTAATAAGGTGAGGAAGGGAAATGGCAAGAGCAATCGGCGATGGGATTAACTCTTCACACCACCATTTTTGCAAGGCAGGCTTCCTGATTTTCGATACACTATCAGCTGGGCTCCGCTGTCGATCATGGAACCTCGCTGTACAGTACTGTGTATACAGTACTTCCTACAAGCTTTGCGAATCCACTTCAAGGCTCGGACCGTGGCGCCTAGGATGGGTTTGACAGGCTACTGTTTTGCACCTCATGCCAGCATTGCCCGGATTGTCCGTTGCTAAAGCCGTACGGGGATGTGTTTGCACTGCTGGGCTGAGAGCACTGGAAAACTGGCGCTGGCGTCAGTACGCTGGTACTGTACAATTCCTGCGAATCAGATGTTCCTCACACAGTGTGGACTGTGAGACGGTGGGCGTGTCTGTCATCTTCGCGCGGAAAGGAGACGAGAGCACTGGATGAGGTCCACTACAATGTCATGGCCGAAGTCCGCAGAGCTTTCTACGTTTGCACGTCATCCATCGATCCGGTTTTGGCATCATTCGCGCCGACAATGGTCTGCCCTGACGCGATGCCCGAGGTGCTCGTATAAAATTCCACAAACTTCACGACTCTCGATCGTGTAGTCTGCTCTGGTAGGCACTCAATCGCAAAAGACACCAGGTGCACTTTGATAGTACGATGTTACAGTAATTTCCCACAATCAGTGACGAAACTATGATGTGCCCGGGCACATTGGACGGCCGGGGCTGTAGTGTCTGGTCCTGATCGTGCCACGGTGCCAGCCGTTCGGGGCAAAGCATGAGGGACTCTCACAAGTCAAATTGGACTTCAGCACCACAGAGACGAGCACGTGCGTCACGCACTGAAGCTTCCTTCGCGCGTGCGAGACTCCAAATGGGCAACCTCTACGGGCCAGTGCCTACCACCTAGGTCAAGCCCGACTGTTTCCCACTTTGACAGCTTCTCCATTCCGGTATGCTGCGAGCGTGCCTTTCCAGACTTCAGACTTACTTGCAACGGGCATGGCTCTCGCGAATTGCAGCGCGCAGCTGTGTGATTAAGCTGTATGCGAAGCCCGGAGTGTCAAATCTCTTGGGAGTCCGCCACACTCAAGACGCTCTCAGTCTTCATTTTACAAGAGTGGACTACTAAACATGGTCCATCTTTGCGCCATGTCTGAACAGATCCCACCAGACTGAACGACGGACTTCGTCAATTTCCGAGGATAGTCTCGATGCGATGAACTGGAGAACGGGCAGCATCTTCGATCAGCCGCAGGTGCGGAACTCTGGACAAGCACCAACTTGTTGATATTCATTACTAAACAGATGGAAGCAGAAAACTTTACAGCCTTGCTTCCCCTCCTCGGCAGCGGCAAATGATTGCTATGCCTGTATACAACACGATCGCCTTTGGACGGCCGGCACACTACAGATCACGCAAGATTCTATGACTTTTGCAGGGTAGGGATGTCGATGCATAGGCGCGTTGACATTTTCTAGGAAACGCCGCGCTCTGTCAGCCGACACCTCGGAGCTAGCTACTCTGAAGTCCCCATTGACCCCATCATACACTCGTTTGGCACAAGACGAGATGAAGACCTTGTCTTCGCATCTCACGCCACTCAACACTGAAGTAGGATCAGTGGGCTTCAACACGGTGGATTTCTCAGCGAGAGGTTTTGCACAGGCCGGCCGCAGCGCCATCGACAACCTGAAGAGTCCTGTGACGGCCAGAGGCACGCACTTCCCTAGAACACCCAAGACGCCCGCTGCATGCTCAGAAAGAAGATTCTCTGATGATGGAGAGAGGTCTACCAAAGGGCTCGGTCGTCGCAGAACGTCATTATCCATGCACGCCAACGAAGTGGAAGACACCGAAGCGCTCGCGTGCTCGAGCGAAGATGACTCCCCCTCCGGACTCGGAGTGTACCTAGGCAAGATCCGCGAGCAATCGATCGCTGTTCGGTATGCCGTGTTCTGTCTGCCTGGTGCCATTCTGCTTGTCCTCCCGCTGGTGATCACGGACACTCCTCCGCACGACAAATCCCGTGCAGATGACATTCGGTTGCTGGGGCTGTTCATCTGGATCGAGATAGTTTGGATAGCCTTCTGGGTTCGTAATACTCTTCATTCTATGAAGTCAGGCTGCATTAGCCGCTTCTGCTAACAACATATACGTCGAGAAGGTCTGCAGGCTGGTCGCCCACGCATTCCCGTTTCTTATCCAGAGTGTATGCGGCATTGTGGGCAGCGGTATGTTCGGTTCCGTCCGCAGTCTGCATGCAGCCGTGTAGCTCACGAGATCAACCCTTCCAGGCATGCGCAAATACTCTCTTGTTCTTGCCGAACTGGAGCTACCGACATCTATGCTCTTATGGGCGCTATCCGCATACTCTACGATCGACGTGATCAGCGTCTTCGACAGAGCTGCATATCTTAACGGCAAGGGGAAATGGATCAAAATTATCAAGCACATGGGCCAAGCGAGCATCGTTGCTACAGCCATCTTTTTGGTTGAGAAGGTGTCTACATTTCACACAGCAGGCAGTTGAGAAGCCTCACTGACAATCTGAGCAGATCTTCATCCAGATGATCTCCATAGCGTACTATCGAAAGCAATACGGTGAGTGCAATGATGATTTGAAAAGCCACTGCATTAGCTGAACTCAGATACAACAGCGCGCGATATACGAGACAGCAAAAGATTGATTCGGCTGCTTGTATTGCTCTACGACACCTCGAGACACCTTTTTCCCGACTTCACTCCTGATTTTGCAGAGGAAGATGCAGATTTGCATCGAGTAAGTACTTTCGACTTGCGTGCCCAGCGCAAAAAGGATGCGAGCCTCGGGACCAAACTCGCTGGTGGAGTTGTCAAGGCCAAAACTTATGTAGCATCCACGTTGGGATCAACCTCTGAACACACTGAAAACCTGGATATCCATGTGCCAAATAATTCACACGCCATCGTTACCAAGGCTTTGGAAACTCAACAATCCTCCGAGGCGTTGGCAAGGAGATTGTTCCTGTCGATATGCGCAGAGGGTCAGGATGCGATACTGAAGTGAGTTTCAAACACGCATTGCACTCCACTTGTCGAATTTGTAGCTGAGTCCATCAGGGAGGATATGCTTCAAGTACTGGGAACGGGACAAGAAGCTGAAGCTGATGCATTTTTCAACCTTCTGGATATCGATGGCAACGGAGACGTCAGTCTTGAAGAGATGACCTTGCTGGTGGTCAATTGTGGTCGCGAGCGGAAATATCGTGCAAGCACTATCAAAGATATGTCTTCAGCAATTGGAGTATTGGATAACATCCTCTGTTGCGCCGTGGTGATAGGTATGTCCTCACACACTCCCTGCGGTAGATTAATGGTGGTAGTGAAGACTGACATGCCATGCAGCCGTCTCACTCATCTACGCGCTATTCTTCAGCAAAGCATTCGCGAGCAAGAGTATTCAGCTGTGGGGAGTTGTCAGTGGTCTGTCATTTATGATCAGCAATACTGTGCATGAGTTCTTCCAATGTTGCATCTTTCTTTTCGTGAAACATCCGTGAGTTGTCCCTTCTCGTGGTTACCAGTGTTGCAGTCACTGACTTTTGAGACTTTCGCAGGTACGATGTTGGTGAGTGCACCCAATTCACCTGGATGTGGGATCTCGCTGCTAACCCACAAAGGCGACTGTGTGGTGCTCATGACTAAAGGCGAAAAGCAAGGCCTTGAGTTAATCGTCAAGCACACTAGTCTGTTCTTCACCGTCTTCAAGAAAGTAGACACCGACTCTCTCGTGCAAGTTCCGCGTAAGTGATGCATGTACGTCGAGCGATTGACCATACTTAAGTTGCGCACAACAGACAACCTCGCCAACGACATCTGGATCGAGAATTTCACCCGCAGCCGAGAGATGAAAGAGCGCTTCAGCTGGATCACTTCAGGGACCTGCACCAATATGCAACAACTCCTCACCCTGCGCAAAGAGATGGAGAAGTTCGTGCGCGCACCAGAAAACTGCCGCGACTTCTCCCCAGATGTCGATCTTGAGATTTCCGCCCTCATAGACATCCGCAATCTCGAATTACGCATCGAGATCCGCCACAGAGGTAACTGGGCCAACCAAGCGATCCGGTTACACCGCCGCAACAAGTTCATGGTCGCGCTCTGGGACGCCTGTACGAGAGTTGGCCTCGAGCAACCCGGTGGAGTATGGGGTCCTCACAATCCAGTCTTCACAGCCGAGTATGGTCTCAAAGAGCAAAGCGAATGCGCAGAAGTCAAGAGGGAGAAATACAAGGCAGCTCTTGACAAATTGTACCCTGGTGGTATGCAGAACCCTGAACTTGCGCCGCCGGATCAGAAGCCAGAGCAGACTTTGTATACTGGCCTGAAGAAGAGGAATCCTTATCTGCAAATTCCGGATGCTGGAAGGAGGCCCTCGATTTGGTCTCCTATATGAGAGAGTGAAAGCTGATGTACATAGTGTGCGGCGCGGTCCTTCCTTACATATCCGCAACATTTCGCCACGCTTTGCTAGAGTTGCTCTGGGTGCTTTTTGTTAAGATGGACTCGTGACGGAAGTGCACCACTACCACCTTCCGGAGCGAGTCACGGGTCTGAGCAGGAGATAGAAGGAATGCAGTGGGATGATGTGAGCAGCGTATAGTTAACAAGCACTTTCAACTGCTCTCCTCGTTCTTGCGTTGCTGGAAAATTGTGGCAACATGGAATGAAGTCTTTCGAAATCGCTGGGCTGCCAAACCTTTGACCACGCATCCTTGCTTGATCGATGATAATACCAGATCTCCCCGGTTCACGGTTGCTATCGTTCTATAAATGCAAAATAGAACCAACAAGTGTGTGAGAATTGAGTTCTTTGTAAAGTATAGTTTACAGCCCAGGTCTTGGATATGAGTCTTTTTTCTGCTTTCGAGAATGTTGACACCAGTAACTTAGGGCTCAAGAGCTTCTAAAGCTAACATAAACATCACCGCCCATACCCAAACTGCCTCCAAACCTCAGCAGCCACTCACCACGTCCATCGCTCATACATCTATTCTCGTACACACGATCATAGCCATCAAGCTCTCCCTCCAAAAGAATATGCGCCTCTATCAACTATTTCTACTATCGGTTGCGACGATCGTCGCAGCAGCTCCCCAAAGCCCAGAGGACCTCACTATCAGCATTGACCCCGATGAGGCAGAACAGACATGCCAAGAAGCATACGACTATTGCGTGAGTGTGTGCGAAGCGGTAAGTCTTCACCTCTAGAACCTGTAGTTCAAATCGCGCTGAAGTGTCTACCAAGACTGGTGTAATACCTGATTGCGATTCCTATTGCGGTTCACAGCCTTGCTAAAGCCCCTGTAATGCAAGAATGGCTGAGACTGTTCCCATACTGCTCAGCTTGTGCGATGGTGTGTGCAGGCATAGACTCTGGAAGTAGATTTTGATGGCGGTGCGGCGTCTGTGCATTGAAGTCTCGGTCGCAGGGTGGAAATGATTTCTTGGGTCCTGGTACTGATTTGGGAAACCGTGGGGTCAACAAGCAGTGGATACTGAACCCATCGAAGCTCTTCAATTGTCTTTTCTGTGCTTGTATAGGCAGTGAAACGCAGAGTCGCCGCAGAAGTGTCGGCGTACTACCGTTTTCTGAACGCGGATTGCACGTTGGGGAGCGGTGGACAGACGCTTCGATAATGGGCGTCGTGGATTTGATATCGATGCAGGACGCAACTATGTGAGAGAGGTAGTATGTCGTGAATGTTCGAACGTTTGAAAGCAACCCGCATCTCACGAGGTGCAGAGGACCTGCTGTGCGTCTGAGCATGGTTCCTTGCCTGTTCATATCTGCTGTTTGTTCTCCAATGCTAGTTGCGACACACCAGCAAAGCGTACAGTTCTCGTGATCTGACGTTCCAAAGCCTGGTTGTGCTATCGCATAGACGCGATGTCTTCGATATCTGGTATTCGGCTCCCCTGCAATCCCAGCACCATCTCTACTTCCCGTAGATCCTGCGACTTGATCTTCACGACAGCCGCCTGATCATCCGCCTCCACAACAGTCTCCTCCTCTTTTTTCACTACAACTTCCTCTCCCTTAATGCCGACCTCAACCTCCTTCTTCACCCTCCTCTTCTTCGGACTCCCCGCCACAGCTCCAGGACAAACTCCTCGTACCCCCAAATCGCACTCCCCACACCTCCTCCCAATAGGCAAACAAACCGTCTGCCCCAACCCAACCAACAAATGATTAATCTCATGCCACTTCTCCTTCGGCAACCAACTCTCCAATTCCATCCTCGTCTGCTCCGGATTATTCGTCTTGTGCCAGCCCCATAAATTCGTGATCCGATGCACATGGACATCTACTCCAATTCCTTCATCTTTACCCCACGCAGCCGACATGGTCAAATACGCCATTTTGGGTCCCACACCGGGAAGAGAAACAAGTCCTTCAATGGTATCAGGGATATCGCTATTGAAATTCTCTTTCAGAATCACAGCGACTTGTTTGATGAATTTGGTTTTGTTGTTGTGGAAGCCGACTTTGTTGATCATGGCGTTCAGATCCTCGGGCGAGATATTGAGTAAGGCGTTGAGGTTGAAACCTCCGGGTAGGCCTTCTTGGAGATTTCTCATTGCGACGGCTGTTACTGTGTCTTTGGTCTGAGAAGAGAGCATGAGTGCTATCAGAGTTTGAAGACGTTGGTCTATGGGGGAACGATCCTTCTCGGCGAGGGACTCGCAGCCCATGGTGTCGACTGGGGCCACAATGTTTTTGCGCATTTCTGATGTGAGGTTGTAGAGTTGCTCCCAGTTTGCGGGAGGCTCGACTTGGACTGTGCCATCTTCGCTCTTGATTTTCTTGGAGGGCTGACGTCTGGCCTTGCGTATCCTTTTGACTGGCCCTCCTTCTGCTAGCCTCGCTTTGTCGTCCTCGTCTTCATCCTCGTCGTCCTCTTGCTTCTCAAGCTTGGGAGCTTTGCGTGGCGATCTGCGAACTTCGGTCGTGGATTGTACGCTCAGCGTAGTCGCGGGAGTCGCTGTATCTCCACGCTTTCGCTTTCGTGCGGTGCCGTTCGATGCACTCTCCGATGCCTCGGGACTCAGCGCTGTTGAGTCGGAGAGCTCGGTGTCGGACGTTGTCGAAGCGGTGCTCGTTTGGTTCGCATCGCCATTGGTGAATCTTCGCAAGGCATGCTGCGCGGCAGCTCTCCTTGGTGGTGTCAGCGCATTGACAATGCGTGCCGTATCCTTGGATATACGTGACGTACGCATCGTGGATTCTAGTGACGCGATATTGTTGGAATAGAGACGATGGTTTAGTCCAGTGAGGTGCAGCTCAAGGGTAAGCTGCAGGGTCCGAGGAGAGGTGCGATCGAGTTTAAGTTACTCGTTTTGGCAAGGACTAACTCATTAATCATTGTGAGCCAAGGCTGCAAAGCTGAGAGTTAAGGTATGACAGTGAACAGATCAAGCGCTACGTTCCATCTCTATATACGAACACTCTGGGGTATCTCGCAAGGCTATGTTCATGTGCTACCAAATATGCTGCCTTCCATGCTCTTTATGTAATGCTCTATGCCAGTGGCTTCGGCTTCTCTTCTATGTCCTTGAACTCTCCTTCTGAGAAAGTTCTATTGAGCTTCTTGCTGTCGTCTTCGGCGAGCTCATCGACCTCGCCTATGGTCTCCTCGTAATTGCGCTGACTCTTCTGCCAGCCTCTGGTCTTGTCCATTTGAATCGGCGATCCATTCGATTGTGGAACTTTCTCTCGGGATCCATGAAGCTCATTCATACTATTCATTCGTTTGCGGCCACCCGAGTTCATCATCGGGACATCTTCCGGGTCCGGGTCTTGTTCAACCGGATTCGTGCAGCCAACAGGCACACGGCAAATCTTGTGGGCATGGGCATTTGCTGTGCGCCAGATGACTTCACGCACTTCCTTACCGACCTTTTCGATGGCATCCATAGCCCAAATGACATCCAAATGCTCGTACCCCTCGATGATTTTCTTGTGCACCACTCTAACATGGGGTTCTCTTCCTCTGTCAAAACGGCGGAGTAAACGCCGTCCATCAACGAGATCGTCCGCGCCAGCAATCCAGAAAGCTAAAGGGGGGCACTGTGAATTGTACCATGCGAATTTGCCTCTCTTAGAGTCATGATGCTGGTGAGTGAGCTTCTGGCAATGATAGCTCGAGATGTTTCGCTGCAGTTTTCTTCGCTCTGTAACGTGAGGTTCACGGTCAACGTAGTGCTTTCGAATCATCTCATCGTCCTCTTCGTCTTCCTGGTCTTCAAGCTTGGCTTCCTCGCGGGTTGCCAATATACACTTCTGCTTCGCGAAACATTCTCTGCCGAGCCACCACCGCATGCTTTCAGAGCTCACATACGATGGAGCAAACTGAAACATACGATCGCGAAGGCCTCTATCCCAGCGTGCATCGGTCCAACTGAAAAGATAGCTGAAGACATGATATCCCATCCACGAATATGGCTTCGCCGGTAGATATTTGTGAGCTTCCATCATAATTGGGATGAACGAATGGATGCCGAAGATCATTCGAAAGAACGCCGGGTTCACTGCTCGCATAATCTTGAAGTAAAACTTGCCGATCAAGGGACCAGCGTATGCAGCAGGGGCAAGAGCGCAGAATACTGAGATCTTCTCGCCAATCTCAGGTCGCTGCTCCTTTGCAAGCGCAACGAATGTTTGGGTTGTTCCTTGGCTGTGCGCGATTAGTGCGAGTTTTGGGAATCCAGTCTCGGCCAACACGCGACTGATGAGAGCGGGCAAGTCCATGATGCCCATTTGTCTTATGTTCCAGCACCACATTCTGGGATCACCATACGATAGCGAAGTGTGTTTGGGATTGAAGCCGCATCGGTTGTTGCCGAGCCAAACATCGTAGCCTGACTTCGCCAAGTAGAAAGCAAGTGAATCATCGTCGTTGCAGCAGAACGCGCCTGCAGACTGCAGCAGTCCATGCATCATCAGGACTGGGTATTTCTTGCTGCCATTGGAATCGATGCCGGCTCCTGCGAAGCTAGTATTGCTGCGCTGCGCGCGAAAGACTTCCGGTCCTTGGGATCCATGGCTTTTCGAAGTAGAAGAATCGTAGTCTCTCGGGTTGACGATGTGAATGAGCTCGATCAGAAAGCCATCCTCGGTCTGAACCTCGTGTATCTCAGCATCGAGACCGACACGACGAGCGTAGTATCCCACATCGACTGTAAGAGGATCTGGGCCGCCTTCTGTCGGGACAAATTCCCCATCCTGTGGAATGCCCTTCTCGCCAGATGGAGTCTGCGAGCCCCGCTTAGATTTCATCCACGCCTGCTCGGCCTCTTTTCGTTCCTGTGCCCTCTTCTGCTCCTCTGCGTAAAAAGGTCTCTGTTTCTTGGGATTCTGCAGCATAGCTCGCTTAGTGGTCCTTTTCAGGATCCTTGGAAATGCGTCTACGATTGCGCCACATACAATCGCTAATAAGAAGCAAAGCGATAACACCGCGGAAGTGGCTCGGAAAAACATGCATTGAATTGTTCTCCATACAGTGGGTGGTCCATACAATGGCAGGGGTGGGAAGAGCGGGTTCGTCGTCAAATTCGGGACAGATTCTCGCAGAGGCGCATCACTTGCCTCGTTTTGCTTCTCACTGTCTTCATCGCCATGCTGTATGCCATGTGTCGTCCCATCTTTGCCTTCTCGCAGTGCACTCTCCGGTGGCGGACGCGCCGATAGCCCTCGAGCCTCGTCTCTCAGTCGGTTGAGTTTCTTCGCCTCTTCGACAGATATCCCCGGCAGTCGTTTGCCTTCTGCTGTCTCCACGACCGGATCGAAAGGTGTAACCCATTTCGCCTCGACTGCTTGCGTGGAACCGCTATTCTCATCTTCTTGATCAATTCTCAGGATTGCCAGCTTCTCGGCCTGTTGCGCATACGCTATCGCCTTGTCCTTGTTGTATTCAATGCCGTGTTCCGAGATCTCAGAGACTCCATCGTTGGAAGTATCCTTGAGCACCATGGTCTAACAACCGGCGCCCAGTATCCGACTCTGACGCGTGCGCTTCACAGCGATGGGCGGTTAGAGTCGGGAAACGTGTGTGGTATGCAGGGAGCATGGGAGTAGGAAAAAGTGCATGGGAAATTAGTAGAAAGTACCTGTGCTCGGACTTGCTCTGGGGGGAAAATGGCTCGCAACGTGCTGATCAGGCTGAAGAAGCAGGACTGTCAGCTCCGGGCGATTCGAGACATATAAGGTGGGTGGTGGATGGGGGCGTTGGAGGCGAAATCACGTCTCAACTAATAAGTTGGCCCGTTGTTGACATGCATGTCCGTCTTTTGCGTGAAGAATGACGTACGCGATCGTCTTGTGAAAGCGCTCTTCCCACACGCGGAGATTGGCTGCGCACATGTCAACAATGGCGCCGCGACCTTTGTGTATCCAAATCTCCTGCGCGATCCATATCGGGATGGCGATGGTGGAGGAGATTGGGAGTAGGAGGATGAGTTTGCGGCATGGAGCGATGTACAGTAGTGAGACGAGCATGCTGTCAGCGCTCGCTGGTGTCAGCCATCCGTCTGCAGGGCCGTCGAAGCATGCATTGCATGGCGAGGTCGACAAGCTTTCGCCCGCGCGCTGGAGGAGGAGGCGCGCGCTGCCTTTTCGTGCCTCACCTGACCGTGCCCTCGCCGTCCCGAGGTGTGCTGGAGCTGCCTGCTGCTGATCGTGCTGTCTCGTCTGCGCGAAGAACGCGTCGTCTCGTTCATGTCTCGCTCGCATTCTCGCCAATCCATCTGTCCTTCGTAGCTCCAACGCCCGCCGGACCCACCAAAACACCTCGTGCCGCGCCCAGTGGACCTCGGCAGCCTCCCAACTGGCGTACCCTCGCCGAAGACCCAGCTTCTTTGCTGAGCGATCCCCTTGGTCTGGCAACGTCTCTCTATGCTTGCTCGGCAAGCTTGAGAGCGATTGGTACGTGTCGCTGGCAACAATGGCCTACGACGTGCCCATGCCAGGCTCGCTCAAGCGGAAGCGGCGGAGACGGCTGGACAAGCCGGCCCTCTCTGCCAGACTCTACCTCGACAGCGGCCTGAAAGGGGAGGTCGGAGTCATCTCGAGCGATTTGGAGGAGGACCTGTTCCCGGGGGATGGAACAGAAAAGGACGGCCTAGTGAATAAGCCTTACCATGCTGCCGTCACGCTGTGGACTCCAAATGCCTCGCCCTCCGAATCGAGCTGGACCATCCTGCCTGTCCGCGGCCAGAACCTCAAGGAGAAGCCTTTGCCTGCCTCCACGATTCGATTTCCAGCTGGCGCGCATGGCACACAGAGCTTCGTAAGGATTGTCCAAGCTCTAGCGCCAAACAAGACGTTGCGACAGAACAGTGCGGTGGAAGTCAGAGTCAGCGATGTATTACCAATTCCATTGGACACCGTATTCGTCACAGTCGAGACCGAGGCGATCCAGAGGCTCGAAGATGTGCAAAAGAGATATGGAGGTGGCTTCGCGAACGGCCCTACACAAGCGGCGCGGAAAGCTGGAAAGCGTGCAGTCACCGAAGGGCAAGAAGGTGGCTCTCCAGCAGAGGAAGCAGATTCCAAGGCAAAATCATTGGTCAATGAGGCTCTGAGCAATGTACAAATTGTACATGTCGAAGACTTCTTGCCATTGGCGCTCGCCCACCCAGTCACACATACACCGGCTCCTCCTGCGCGCATCTTGGCGTGCGAGCCAGTCTCGCAGGGCATCATATCCGAATCTACCCAGATCGTGATCGTGCCTTCCTCAGACAAACGAGCCAGCAACTTCGGCAACAAAGCTGTTCTGAGCCCAAGGCTCGATGAAGAGTCGGGCGATGAGGGCGGAGAAGTCTTCTTCTCTGCCCAGGAGGAGAATTCTCCCGCAAAGCCAATTGTCATATCCAAGTCCACCACCGATATGTCGAACTCTGAAGACATGTTCGATTCAAGCGCTGAGGAGAGCAATTTGTCTGACGATTCTGACGATATGATTTCTCTTGCGAAGCCGGGGCTTGCCGATGCCCCCTCTGGACTCAGCTCAGCTTTGACTTCTGCTACGCCCCGACCTTTTGGAGCTCTCAATCGTGGTATCAGCACGCCTGGGTCCGTGTTCTCCAACATGACAGCAACCACGATCAGAGGTGGTCAAGCCGTGCGAAACAAGGTCTTTCGTGCACAGGCTTTGCTCGAGCGTTTGCCAACCGAGCTCCTCCACCCAAAGCCTACCGCTGACGAAGATGATGAGGCAAGGGTGTACGTCGAAGCTACGGCTTTGGCTCGTTTAGGGTGTTTCTCAGGCGACTGGGTCAAGATTGAGCCCGCGGAAAGCCACATACTGCCAAGCTTCAGCGCTTTCGGACAGTTGGATGATTCTGCGACGCTAGCCCGTCCCGTCAAGGTCTATACGCTCCCTGAGAGCCTGTCAAGGAAGCCCGCCCGGTACCAAGTGAATGTCAGGGGTGGGAGGAGAGACAGCATCTCCTCACTGGTGACAGCGTCAGCGAACGTTGCTACCATTCACCTCTCACCAATCCTCTTGGCCAATTTGGGAGATCCAACAAACCTCAGCATGACCACTATCGCGGCAAACAAACGCGCAACTCTGAAGAGACCCATGACGCCACGACCGCCATCTACCTCCGCTCGTATGCCGCCCACAGCGTCCGAGGTCACACTGCGCAAAGTGGTCACGCCGATCTCAACAGAGCGATCACTGAACAACGCATTGTTTGCAAATCTCAAACAGTACTTTGAAGAGAGACAGCGCATTGTCAGGCCAGGCGACTTGCTAGCGGTTCCAATTGACGAGTCGTTGGGTCGATCAGTATATGAGGGAGAAGTTGAACAAGACGGGAGCAGTACTGGTGCCCTGCTGTCTCACCTCGGACCTCTCAACGACGTTCGGGATCACGGCGGCAGGAGAAACGTCGCGTGGTTCACCATCGAAGGCGTCAGCGTGTCAAATGCAGATGATCAGGATGCGCAAGAGGCCGACGCTTGGGGCGATGCAGCTTCGATTGACCCATCCAAGATGACTATGCGGCAATCTGGGGATGACAGACGCAAGTTACCGTCAGCATCGAGCAATCCATGGCAATACTACCTCGGCGTGCGCAAAGTGCAGGCCAAGTCTGCTTCAGCGAACGCAATCGGTGGGCTCCCAGAAGCTGTGCAGCCTTATATCTCGCCCCTTCAGCGACGTCTTCGAGAGCTAATGGCGGTGTCAATAAGTCCTCGCGCCGTTCACCTGGGAATGCCACCTTTGACAGTGCTTGTCACCTCGACGCAGCGCAACATCGGAAAGGCCAGCACTATCGAGCGCGCTTGTGCTGACCTTGGGATGCACTTTTTTCTGATCGACGCGCACGATATTGTGTCAGAAGGTGGTGCTGGTGTCGACACTCAAGTACAAGGGCTGTTGGAGGCTCGGTGCGAACGGGCGCTCGACTGTGGAGCAGATCTCACGGCTATCTGCATCTCTCACCTCGAACAATTGAGTGGTGACAAGGCAGCTACATCTTTGAAGAGCGTCCTGGAGACAGCGCGGGTCCTGGTCGCTACCACGACTGATATCGACAAAGTACCAGATTCTGTGCGCGGCCTCTTCACCCACGAGATGGAGATGTCCGCGCCAGACGAGGGCGAGCGAGAAGGTATCCTCAGAGATGTCATTACTGAATCTGGCCTGCCAGTCGCGCCCGAGGTAGACTTGTCATCAATTGCAGTAAAGACTGCGGCTCTGGTGGCAGGAGATCTGGTGGACGTCGTGGACCGCGCGATCGTTGCCAAGTCGGAGCGCCTCGAGACTCTGGCTCATTCCAAGGGTGGCGCTGTGCAAGCACCCATCACTATCAAGGACATTCAGCTTGCCGGTGGTGCTGCTGCCACCTCAGTCATTCCTGCTGATTTTGAGACTGCTGTAGAGCTGGCTCGTAAGAATTTTGCTGACGCAATCGGTGCTCCCAAGATTCCGAACGTTCAGTGGTCAGACGTCGGAGGTCTTACCCATGTCAAGGAGGCCGTCGTTGAGACCATTCAACTGCCATTGTCCCGGCCTGAGTTGTTTGCCAAAGGTCTCAAGAAACGCAGTGGTATTCTGTTCTATGGACCACCGGGTACTGGTAAAACGCTGCTGGCGAAAGCTATTGCTACGGAATTCAGCCTCAACTTTTTCTCTGTTAAAGGGCCGGAACTGCTCAACATGTATATCGGAGAGTCGGAAGCGAATGTGCGACGCGTCTTCCAGAGAGCTCGTGATGCTCGCCCGTGCTGTGTCTTCTTCGACGAACTGGACTCCGTTGCCCCCAAGCGTGGCAACCAAGGTGATAGCGGTGGTGTCATGGACAGAATTGTGTCCCAATTGCTTGCTGAGCTCGACGGCATGAGCGATGGAGACGAAGGTGGAGGAGGTGTTTTCGTCATTGGTGCGACCAACAGACCTGACTTGCTCGACCAAGCGTTGCTGCGTCCCGGCCGTTTCGACAAGATGCTCTATCTCGGCATCAGCGATACTCATGATAAGCAGGCCACCATTCTGCAAGCACTTACCAGAAAGTGAGTTTCTTCGAGATTGCAGTGGCATGATAAAGACTGACATAGTATGACAGATTCACGCTTGATCCATCGGTCTCGCTGACTCGGGTCGCCGAAGCTCTACCTTTCACGTTCACGGGAGCTGACTTGTATGCGCTCTGCTCAGACGCGATGCTCAAAGCGGTCACACGTTCAGCACGCGAGGTGGATCAGCGCGTAAGTGCTGTAAATGCGGAAAGAGAGACCCGAGGACAGAGCAAAATCTCCGTCGGCTACTACTTCGACCACTATGGAACTGACAAGGACATCA
Organism: Cercospora citrullina; assembly: GCA_013365195.1. Lineage (NCBI taxonomy): Eukaryota > Fungi > Ascomycota > Dothideomycetes > Mycosphaerellales > Mycosphaerellaceae > Cercospora > Cercospora citrullina. Next base: position 147,557 of record JAASFF010000316.1, read on the forward strand.
ATGTTATGGTCACTGAGGAAGACTTCACCATGGCTCGCAAGGACCTCGTGCCTAGTGTCAGCCTGGACGAATTGCAGCACTACGAGCGCGTGAGAAGCATGTTCGAAGGCGCTACCAAGAAGCAAGACAACACCGCCCAGGAAGCGCCATCTGCGCCGCCTCACCCTGGACCTAATGGAACGAGAAATGCTCGTAGCCAGGCTTTGGAAGCCATGAAGCGCGCTCAACGAGGAAATGGACCGGCCACGAATGGTACCGCATCATCAGGCGTACAACACAGCGACTCGAACAGTGCCCAGCAAGACGACGACGATGACTTTGTTATCCGAACTGATCGTTTGACGCTGAACAGCACAAACAATATTCATCACAATATTGGCAGCCCAACAAAATCTTCGCCGAGCAAGGGCAAGGGCAAAGGAAAATCTCGCGAACCTGTTGTGGATGGCGAGCAACAGCAACAACAACAAGACCTCCCTGTCAATGGAAATGGAAATGCAGGAGTCGACGAGGATCTCTATGATTGAGCATGTGAAAGGGGGAATGAAGGTTTGAAAAGCAAGCTCAATTAATTCTTGTACATTGTTGCATATTGTAGACAGATGAGAGCAAGTCGAAAGTTGCGCTCGCAATTTTGTATAGCATGAAATTCTTGTTCTCATCAATGTTTTTGACAATCTCGCTGCTTTGCTTGCTCGCGCTTTCGCGACTAGGATCTGTCCGCAAAGCGCGAGCGATCCGCGGATGCTGATACTGCTGACACTGTATACTGTACCAATGCACACGCGGCTTGTCTCACAGTACACAAACACGTATGCACAATGTGAGTGCTCGCGCTTCCAATACAGCGAGATACGATATCTGTAGAGAACCCGTGGGGGAGGACACAAGCCGTCTTATACTCCCGCGAGCCGAAAGTTGCATCCGAGCCTCCAATGAGCGAGACAAGTCCGAAGATGACCACCGCCAAGCACGCCCGAAAGCGTCCAATGCAGCCATTTGCGTTCCCCCAGTCTGCGTGAGCTGAGCCAGCCGACCATTTCGAGCTTCGCAATTCGCCATGCTTTTTCCTCTTTCCCGCTCCGAGCAAGACTAAAACAATCAATCAAGCTCTAGGCCCTTGCTTTGTCTCTGGCTGGGGGCAGGTCATCACGACTGGCTAGCTCATTCCCCGCAGTTTGGCAATGATGCAGATTGGAGCATGGCTTGCCCGCTTCTTTTGTGTTTTTGTGCCTGCTGCTGGACGCCTCATCTTAGTGGGTTGTGGAGTCTTACAGTAGTTGGAGACGGGGTCGTTCGAAGTTAATTCGGTGAGCTGGGCTCTCCGGCAGCAAAGACGGGAAGCATGGGTCTGGTGATGTGTATACTTTAAATGCGATTGCGTTGGCCTTGTTGTCCAATATTGTCTGTCTCCTGTTGTGTAGCAGTGAATACTGTTTGACGGCGCTGCTATTTCTGCTGGAGGTGCTTCTATCTTCTCTTGTTGAAGCAGTAGAAGAGAAAAGGCAATTGAACCGCCGCTGGACCGCTCCACTCATCACCAGAGGGTCTCTTCGCATTGGACCTGGAAGAAGCGGGACTTTCGGCTTCGTATTAGTACATCACGACTCCATCGCACATACCCTCTGAAGTTTTGAAGTTTCCTCCGCTTCACCTTGTCCTCGAGGCCGGAACGACACCACCTCATTTCAGCAGCCTGCGCAGCTGCGCAGAGAGCTTTCGCTCAAACCACGAGAAGGGAACCAGAGCAGCGCTTGGACAACAACAAGGCAGCCCAGCATGTTCCTCTCGTTCCTCTTCACGCCATGGGCGATCCTCGCGCTCCCAGTCCTCTTCTACCTCCTGCCGTACATTCGCAACTGGTCCATTCACGACATCCCAGGTCCGTTCCTGGCAAAATTCACGAACCTCTGGTACATGTACGAATGCCGCAAAACCAGGCGCTACCTCACAGTCTTCAATCTGCACAAGAAGCTAGGCAAATTCGTTCGTGTCCAGCCTGATCACGTCTCCATCGCGGACCCAGAGGCGATTCCAATCGTGTATGGCCACGGAACCGGATTCTTGAAAGCGCAATACTATGATGCGTTTGTGAGCATCCAGCGCGGACTGTTCAACACCAGAGACCGAGCCGAACATACCCGCAAGCGAAAGACGGTTTCGCATACCTTCAGTGCCAAATCCGTGGGCCAGTTTGAGCAGTACATTCATCACAATTTGGACCTGCTCGCCAAGCGATGGGACGAGTTGAATGAAAAGACTGGACGAGGAGAGTATACGGAGTTCGATGCCCTGCACTGGTTCAACTATGTGGCTTTCGACATCATTGGAGATCTTGCTTTTGGTGCTCCATTTGGCATGCTTGAGAAGGGAGCCGATATTACTGAAGTGCAGTTGACTCCAGATGGACCTCCAAGCTATTCTCCCGCCATTGAGGTACTGAACCGCAGAGGAGAGGTCTCCAACGCTGTGGGATGTTGGCCTTCAATCAAGCCTTATGCGAAGTACCTCCCAGATCCATTCTTCAGTAAGGGCATGGAGGCGATTGCGAATCTTGCAGGTATTGCTACTGCGCGTGTGAACCAGAGACTGGCTGCTGCTGAGCGAGGCGAGATCGATCGTGTGGACCTTCTTGCCCGACTTATGGAGGGTAAGGACGAGCATGGCAACAAGTTGGGCAAGGCCGAGCTCACTGCTGAGGCCCTTACGCAACTCATCGCTGGGTCGGATACGACTTCCAACACGTCTTGTGCGCTGCTCTTTCATTGCTTGACGAAGCCCAATGTGGTCAAGAAGTTGCGAGAGGAGCTGGATGCTGCTCTGCCCTCTGACGATGTCCCAAACTACGAGCAGGTCAAGGACTTGAAGTACCTGGACTGGGTGATCCAAGAGACTCTTCGTATCCATTCGACTTCTAGCCAGGGCCTTCCTCGCGTTGTGCCAGTCGGTGGCGCGACCGTCGCTGGTCGTTTCTGGCCGCAGGGTGTTGTACTCAGTGTGCCCGCATATGTAATGCACCACAGCACCGAGATCTGGGGACCTGACGCTGAGGAGTTCCGCCCCGAGCGCTGGGAGAAAGTCACTGAAAAGTATGTCCCGTCCATTCTGTAATTCCCCGTCCTACCCAAAGCTAACGATGTTGTGCAGGCAAAAGCTCGCGTTCATCCCCTTCTCTTACGGTCCTCGTGCGTGCGTTGGTAGGAATGTGGTAAGTCTCGATCGATTGTGCGCTGCGGTAATTGCGACTGACGGTTCGTGTGTAGGCTGAGATGGAGTTGGCATTGATCGTTGCGACTGTCTTCCGCCGGTACGAGTTCGATCTCCGTCAGGACAAGCTAGAGACGCGTGAGGGTTTCCTGAGAAAGCCTCTGGCACTGAAGGTGGGCATGCGGCGGCGCAACTGGAAGTAGTGACGGCTAGGCTGTAAGTGAGCGGGCGTCAGTGAGTTGATTCTGTACAGTATGGCGAATTGAGCGCATTGAATCGAAGAGTTTACCCGATCGTTTCTTCCCTTACCATCTCTAGAACCTACGGGCACCATTCTGCCCTTTGTCAACGCCCATGGTCGTTGACTATGGGTTGTACTGCTTGCTAGGGCAGCAGTGGGACCCAATGGCTGACAGCAACAGAGAGGCACCTTCCTCACTGCGTCTGGAGCGTCAGTGCTGCCTGTCCCTGGACTTTTGCTTTGGCTCCGCTCAAAGTTCATCTTCGCGCACACAAACACTTCTTCCATCAACAACATTCGACCAACACATTCGTCCACCATCAGAATTCCCATCGCTATGGACACAACCGCCTTCGAGGACACTCCGCCCGACATAGGCAAGGAGCTGAACCTGCATGACCTTCTCCTCCGCGCCGACGACGACCTCAACCTGCCCGTCAGACCTCCACCAACCACACCACTTCACCTTTCTCTACTAACAACCATCCAGATCTCCGCCGCACTCGCTGCTGTTCGTCTGCTAGCATATTTGGGCCTTGCTGTCGCCGCCTTGTGTGTGCTCGTTGTCGCCTACTGCTTCACGGTGACTTGGCTGGCTCTCCTGTGGCTCCAGATCCATTTGCTGGTCTTCCACCTCCAACTGCTGCGCCTGACCATCGATACACCGCTACCTGCACTGCAGCTCCGCCGCACCGAGGAGGCGAAGAACGAGGCGCCCGGCACTGACGGACCCTCGACTGAGCCACTGGCCACCGAGACATCCTCGCAGCCTCTTGTTCAAGAGGTTGCCACTGAGAAGGCAACAGAGCCTCTCAAAGACCAGGTATGACACAATGCAACCCACGAGGGATAATGCTGACGTTTATCAGACTGAAGTAGAAGCAAGCGACGAGCAGACTCCCGTGAGCCAGTCCCCAGCGAGGGACACCACGGTCGCTCCAGTGGTGGCACCTCGTGCCAATCCATTCAAGTTCGCTGCCGCTCAACTCGACGAAGCGCGCAACTTCTCGAGAGCGGTCAAGCAAGGCAGCAAGAGAGAGCGAGACTTGCATCAGCAGAGCCTTGCTATTCAGGCAAATCAGGTGAAGCAGCCTACGGGCACGTCTGTCTCCGCTGTGCCGACGCCTTCCCAGCTCACCAATGTCACGAACGGCAGCCGTCCATCCGTCGACTTCGTGCCTCCACACAAGCGGAAGACCATGGAAGCCGAGGCGAGGAGAGCAGCAGCTGCTGCTGCTAAGACCCTGAATGATCGCGGCAGTATGTTGGACACTCAGCAGCCTTAGGAGGGCTTCGGTGATACCGACACACTTCCAGCGCCGCAAATGGACAGCTGCAACAACAGTATTGCTGCTGAGAATGATCTGGACGCTGCCAAAGACAAGACTGAGGAAACTTCTGTTGAGCCGTCGAATGTCAAAGACACCCTGATCGCGATTGACCTCTCGAAGCGCCCGCAGACTGGCGAGGAGATCATCATGCCGGACTGTCCATACACAGTATGCAACGATACGGATGGCAAATACGATCACGGTCCCCCATACGCGATCCAGCCCCCGTCGTACAACCACAGGGCCACAATGGTCAGTCCGATGGAAGAGATCTTCCAGTCTGCCCGCAGCCAGCGGTACCCGAACGCAGCCATCTACACCGCCGACCCATGGCAGCCACAGGGCCGCGAGGGTCTCCTGATTGAGATTGGTCCGCCATTTATCGAAATAGATGACACGGCTCAGAACGATGTGCAAGAGTTCAACGCCTCCAAGGGCAAGCAATCCGTGGCTCGCGACTATCCGCCCAATGAGGACACACCACGCGCGCTCTCTGCCTTTCCTGATAAGCTGTCTTCAACAACACCAACCATAGAAGACAAAGTTACAGACGATGGAGAGTGTGATCACTGGGGTGTGCTGCCGAGGCCAACCAGCACTGTCGTCAGCCGTACGCCACCTGGCCTTGGACCAGCTGTTCTTGATCGTCAGACTTCATTTGATGCTCTCCTCCTTGGTCCAACATCTCACCTGAAGCAGCCCACAGACGATAACGACAACGAGAGTCCAGTCACCGAGATTTGGAGCCCACAGTCGGACTCCATCGCTTCCAAAGCTGATTCGCCTCACCTCTATCACGACGATGCCATCTCTGGAACACAGTCTGATGATGCGTCTTCATCTGGCTCCTCTAATGAGGACGCGGGCGATGCGTCTTCCTCGGGCTCCTCTGAGGGCGAGATGGACGAGGGATCTTCCTCTGGGTCGCCTGATGAGGATGCGTCCAACGAAGCTGCTGCTAGCTCGTCTGAGGAGGAGGATCAAGGCGATCTACTTGAGCTTTCGTCCATATCTTCCGTCGTCCAAGACCAGCAAAACGTGGGTGAAGATGAGCCGGGCAGCAGTAAAACTCTGGCAGTCCAGTCAGCCGCTGCATATAGCAATGATACCAGCCAGCAGGCCAGCGGAGAACAGGAGACAGAGAGTGGCAATACCACGGAGCTGAACAAAAAGGCCGCAGCGAAGGTGAGACGTGAAGCACGTCAACTGCTGAAGCGCAAGTGGGTTGAGCGTGACATTCTCCGAGTGAACCTCATCAGCACTTCCTCGATCGAGAATATACGGCGACTGGAAACCGCGACCGCTGCCTACTTGGAGCAGCGCACTGTGCTGGCCGGCCTCATGCCTACTGGTACTCTCAACGAGCTGGACAAGGAGTGGTTCCCTGTGTTCCCGTCTATCGATCTCATGCGCCCAGCGGTCACCCCAGACGGGGCGCAGCAAATGCGACAGGATGTGAAGCGCGGTAAGCAGCGCCCCAGTCATTATCGATGAAGACACTTTACTGACCAACAGAACAGAGATGGCCGCTGCTGCTGCCGAAGAAGCTATTCGCAACCCCCCTCCACCTGAGCCTACCCCTATCGAAAAGGCCACCAAGTCGCTTCAAAGCGCTTTCGATCTCCACTCGAGCGCTCTCTTATACTCCCAGACTGTGGACAAGGGCATACCATTCAAGAAGTGGAAGGAAACTGCGGACAAGAAGCTCACTCGTGCACACAAGTACTATATGGTCAAGCGGCAGAACTTGATCGATCTCTACGGTGATGCTGGACTGCCGGCCGCTGTGGCTGACTTGTATCCATCGCTTGATTGAGTAAGAGACCAGCAAGATACGGAAATATGCGTCGAAGGGTGCGTGTGTTGCATAGGTGACTAAGTCGTCATTATCGGGAGCGAGTGGTCAAATAGGCTTGAACCACGATTTCTCCTCGCAACAGATTGTGAATTAAATCGTATGCTTCTAAGCATCACAAACTATGTTTTACTTTCCAGCCCCTTGCTCAGTGCCGTTGCCCTCTGAGCGGCCTGGCAGAGTGTTTCATGCTTCTGCCAAAGGGGATTCTCTCGTTTTGCTTTCGGATGTAAAAGTAGTGCCATTGATATGCGGCACCTTATCAAAACGACTCCATGCTTCCACAGCGTGGTGCGATCTTGTCAACGTCCCATTCCCGTATTCTTCGACTTTGTCCTGTCGAAAAACTTCAGAGCACTGCCGTGCTTCCTCAGCAGCAAGAAGATCCGTTTCGGTTGCCGTTCCACCCGCCACAGCGTGGGTATACGCGCAACTTTCAAATGAATGTTCATGCTTCTGGCTGGTCAAAAATGCCCTGAATCTTTCCATTCCACCTTGCGATGGCTTTTTATGAGTGGAGGGCTTCAGGACGATGGAATATGATCCAAAGTCTCTGCATATGGGTTCACGAATCCTTTAGATATTCGTTGGCACTCAAGAGAAGGCGTTTCAGGAGCGAGGCTGTGTTGACATTGCTGTAGGATTTTGATCTACGGTTCAGTTTCGTATTGGCGTGCAAGAAGAGATTTTTTTTTCAGAGCGATGGATTGCTTCTGAAGCTTCAGATTTTTGGAATTCGATTCATTTCCATGTTTGTTGCCTTTCACAGAGGGTGATTCTCGGAGGGGCGGTGTGCTTCCAGGGCTTTGGAGTCTTGGATTTGCGACTCTTTTCCATGTCTGTTGCCTCTCTGAGAGCGTGATTTTCAGAGTCATGGCGTGCTTCCAGAGAAAGAGAATTTCATTTCACGTTCCAAATTCACATTCGTTGCCATTCTATAGAAGCATTTCTCAGAGCGATGAGCCCAATTGCAAGCTAGGTCTTCCCACAATCAAGTCCCAGAAATCCTCGCCTCTCCATTCTCCCCGATCTCCACGCCATCGAATAGTCCCCCAGCATATTCAGCGTCCTCCGTTCCAGCTCCAGAAACGTCGCCGCCTTTGTCCCCGTGAGGCACCTCCACAGCTCCCATTGCCAGCACCCCGTACCGCTCCAGCAAGCTCACCACACCACCCAAATGCTCCCGACTACTCTCTTTCCAGGCGCCAATCAATTCTGCCACATCGGTAGCCACAGCGGCATTACCGCCGTGGCCGGATCTGGATAGGACGACCCCGGCATTGGTGGCGACGGCATCGAGTGAGGTTTCGAAATCCGAGCCCAGGTCTCGAAGGGTGGACATTACCACCTTCGCTTCAGGGGACATTTTTTCGTAGACTTTCCCCAGTCCTTCGTTTCCCTCAGCTTCTTCTGAGGCTTTCTGCTTTTTGGCACGCGTTGGCTTGGTATTCTTGCCAGCTTGCGGAGAATTTGCCTGTGCCGTCTGAGTAAGCGAAGTGCTCTTGCGCTTCTTGGCTGGTCGTTTTGAGCCAGGCTTAGGGATTTCCTGCGCGCTGTTTGGCGATTCTGAAATGACTGGCGAGCTAGTCTGGTCTGGATTGGTCGTCGAAGCCATCACTGAGTCCTCTTTCTTGTCAGGTTGCCGGAAAAGCTTCAGCTGGGCATTGAGTAGCTTCATCTGTTCGTCCTGTTCAGTTTTGTTCATAGGTCGGTGCTTCTTGCGTTTTGTCCTCGTATCTGTAGCCTCGGGCAAGGTCAGTGCAACCTCTTCGCTGCTAGATGGCCGGTTGCCTGGTGTCTCTGTATTTCGTGTCGTGTTTCGTGATGGGGATGTGGTTTCATTATCAACCTCTGGTGCCGGTGATGCGTCGTCGTCGTTGTTTCCGTCCTCTATCATGGCACCGCCCTCGTCGTCAAGTTCACCGTCAATCAGTGCATCCCCGCCATCTTCGCCAACTTCCCTCCGTGGCACTGCGTCATCGTCACTGTCAACCTCCAAGCCAGTCTCAGGCAGCGGCGGAGGCGATCCGCGGCCTCCTGTCTCGACGTGCTCTGGTAACTTCTTGCCACCAATGGAACCATAAGGTCTCCGGCCGGGTAATTTCTTCCCGCTGGTGGACGAGTGCTTAGGCAATTCCTGGTCGTGACTGGATGAATGCTCAGGTAGCCCCTTATCGCCAGTGGACGACTGCCCCGGCAGCCGCTTGCCGCCAGTGGTCGCACGTCCAAGTAGTCTCTTGCCGCCGGTGGTTGGATGTCTTGACAGTGTGTTGCCGTCTGTCGACACATGTTGAGCGAGGCCGTTTGCGGAGGACATGTTGAAGAAGTCCCAGTCTTTGAGTGGCTTTGTGGTTGCCAGGCTGTTGATGTTCGAGTTTAAGTTACGGGCAGTAGCTAGTCGTCGGGCTTAAATCTCGCAACGAAGTGAGGTTTACCAGTCAGCTCTGGCGAGCTCCAAAGTGAGCTTGTCCGGGCTACGCAGCGCAGGCAGACGCACGCGAGAGCTCACTTCGCCGTCGATCGTTCTGGGCCTCAGTAGTGGCAAGTTCCCTGTAATGGTCGAAGGTTCATGACGCCGAGGGTTGTTTCGATGAGCGAGACTGATTGAACCCTTGGGAAAGTGCCTTTACTTAGATGATCAATACTGCTAGAAGTATATCCTTTTTGGTCGGGTGGCATCGTTCGTCACGCAGCAATGTCAACAGGGCTCCACGCCAAGCACGCCCGTGCAGATAGCGATCGTGACACATGGCAGCCCGATAACGTGAACTTCGTAATGGTCGAGCTTCAGCGTTGCCTACACCAGTCTCTGCCATGGCTGACTTGCCATTGACAGAGTGCCGTCTCCATACCGGCTCCGAGGATGCCCGCGCAGAATATGCCCGCGCTATCTGACACTGATACGGCGCCCAAGGAGAACTCCCGCTCGTCTTCCGAGACATCCTCGCGCACCGCAGCAAAGGTGCTGACATAGACCAGACCGCCAAGAAGTCCTTCCCACAGAATGATGGCGAATATGAACCAGACAGTCGGAATGAAAGGCCACAACGCTTGTGCTGTCAGAGCAACGAGATTGAGGACTTGCAGCCATGTCGGGATGTACAAGCTCCGGATTCGAATGAAGGGTAATGACGACCGCGAGATGAAGACGCCGAGCTGGTAGATCGTGCCATACGTGGGGTAGAACTCTCGATACTCTCTGAAAGGAGATTCGTCAAGTCGAAACAGAAGCGTGGGCGCCACGCCTTGGTTGATGGTGTATTCTGCTAGGTAGACCAGGAACAGTGGCAGCATGTAGGGGATCACCAGGCTCTGAGCACGAATCAACTTGGACCTGAGATCGGCAAGTCCTTTCGATAGCCAATTCGCGCGGTGACCATATGCTGGCGAGGAAGGCCTGACACCTGGCTGTTCCAGCAAACCAGTTTGTGACGTGTCGACATCTGCATCCTCCTCTTCTGCTGCTACGCGCTGATATTGAGATTCTTTGCGGTGTGTTGCCTTGAGCGGGCCTAGGGGCAAGAGTAGGAAGTAGGATCCCAGCATGGCAAAGCCCAAGACGCAGCTGGACAGCAATGTCGCGTGGACGCTGAAGCCCAGGGTCGTGGTTGCCAAAGTGTACGCTCCTGCTCCCACCAGACCCGCTGCCCCGGTGCCCGAGCTCCAGCTCGCCAGACTGAAGGGCCCATAGAAGTGCGTCAAGGCGAGGAAGTTGACTTCCCCCGCGCCAGAGCTGATGTTGGCCAGCACGATGCCCGCGATCTTGCTACTGATGCTGCTCGCATCTGTCGTGCTGGGCGACAACGCCACAGCCAGCATGCCACATGTTGCAAGGCCTACGAAGACGATGATGCGGAGGTGGTACGGGACGAGGTGAATGAAGTACGGCGTTACGATCTTGGTCGCGAGGCCTGGTATGATACAACTGAGCAGCACGGTGGCTTTGGGGATGGACGGGCCGACGAGGTCGAGCGCGGCGGTTAGGATGATGACATAGAAGATGTTGTTGATCAGGCCTGTGCAGCATTAGCTCTCCGTATCCCCCATACCGTTGCCGCATGCACATGTGCACTCACCGAACAACCAGAAGGCGATGCACACGCGCGCCGAAGCACCCTCAAACTTTGCCGCCAGACGGGCCTTGGTCAACTGCCACGACGAACTCGGCGCGCCAGGCATGGGGAGCATGTTCGCGCTGCGAAAGCCGGCGCCGACAACGTGCACACCGACAAGAGCGTCGTCGGGCGGGTGCGTGAGGTGTCCTACACTCGACAGAGGCCGGCCGCAGCAGCAAACGCGATGAGGTCAGCTGGCGCGAGTGTTCACATGCAATTCCCGCCCGTCGGCACATTCGCAGGGAGCAAGGGTGCAGCGAGCGAGCGTTTGCCCAGGAACGCCGATCATGGGCCATGGCTGCTCTCCTGCGCTGCGCGCTTCCACAACCCACTTCCCCGTCCGCTGTCTCTTTTCCCTGACGACTCGACGACTGCTTGCAGCTGCCTTGCGACCGCCCTCTGCACTCACCACCACTGCTACGCAGCATTCTTCGACCATGTGGCCGTGTTGAGGTATGCGCCGGACGTCTTGCGGGCACAGCATGCCCTCTTCGCACCATCGCAGTCTAGTCCACGCAAGCCACGCGAGCATACGGCAGCGTCAACAACGTGTCGCTTGACACGCTCCCGAGACAAAGAGGTCGACAGGAAAAGGACAGCATGGAACGCACATCGTATGGCCGTCCGGGCGAGCGCCTGCCAGGACAACATCCGCCGACGACATCGTCTTCGAGTCACCCATCGCCATACATGCCGTCGACCGCTCAACCTCCGATGCAAATCCCATACTCCGACCCTTTTCACGCGAATAGGGATCCGTTCATGCCCGGTGGAGACCGACGAGGCAGTGCAGGACTGTCGTCAAGAGCATGGCAGCCGACGCAAGGTACGTGATACAATATCTCTCAACACAACGCCGGAAGAAGCATGGGCATATGACAGCTGGCCGGCGGGAGACGATGCGCAAGCAACTCGCATGTACCAGCTATGGTACGGTGCTGTCATCAAGTATACTTGGACTCTGCCCGGAACCCTCGATCGCCTCGTGATGCCGTCAGCAGAACCACGGCGAGGCTACACATTCCCGATAGCTCCCTGCTGTGATGATGCCACATCGGTGTGGCCATGACCAAGAGCTGCAGCGAACACCGTTTGGGGAGCAGGGGCACGCGCACCATGCTTTGCCCTAGCGCCGGCAACAGCTCTGCTGCTGGGACAGCTCGCCAGAAGAACTGGGCTGCATGCATCATCACTGCAGAGCTCTCTCAACACCAGCTGCGTGTGCGATGGCAGTCGCCGGGCGACGCGTCTATCGGGCATCAGAAACGTGGAGAGCGGTCTGCCGTTGTGTTTCACACGCACAATACGCTTTCAGGACCGGCTGCATGTTTCGTGAGTGACAACAGAGAACCAAGGCCTGTGTCTGTGTCTCTAGCAGGGTTTCGGGCCACAAGCGAGGAACCAGCCCCACTCATGCAGCTAGCGAACTCAAACAGAGCTATGAGCTCAGACGATCTCGACTCGGCTAACTCTGCGCGTTTTGCGCTTTCCAGGTAATACTTCGCAACAGCACTCACCGCTCGATCACGCACCTCCGCCGCCCCCTCCACCGAGCCAGTCGGCGCACCCCGCCCCTCTGAGTGCCATGCCGATGCCACCGCCCTACGATCAATCGCGAAGACGGTCATTGGGCAATGCGGGGAGCCCGCAGTATGGAGGTGAGCAGTGGCTGTCGCTTCTATCGCAAAATTACGAACTCAATACTGACAATGTCATATCAGCGCCGCTGGAATCGCTACCACCGCCGCCGTCATACCCAACCCGAGCGATGCCACCACCTTCCTCGCCGCAAAACGCCCCTTCGTCTCATCTAACTTCTGCGCCTCGAGGGCCTCCAACTGCGTCACCATTCACTGGTATTCGCGACCTATCGAGCTCACATCATCGCCCTGGAATGTCAATATCGGCCATTCTAGGTGGTAGCGACGAGCGCAAGCCGCCCGGTTCGCCCCATGGCTCTGCAAATGGCCCATCTTCGACCCCTCGGCCAATGCAACCCCCATCGCCAGGAAGGGCCAGGTCATCGAGTATGCGCGAAAGTGGCGATCGTGGAATGAGGCGACATAGCCCGTTGAGAACATTTGGAGAACCTGCACGCATGGGATCGGAGCCACGAAGAGACGGTATTTTTGGCTCTCCACAATTCCGCCGCGAGCCGGCGCATGGTTTTAGGGCCTTCCCTCCTCATGCGCAGGAGCCTACACAACATTTAAATGGGCATGGCGCGCCTGCAAGGCCGAGCAGTCAGCCAGCTGAAGCGGATCGTTTACGTGGGTTGGAGGAGGCAGCGCATCGTGAAAGCATGTTTGGAGGCAGGGCCACGAGTTTTCGACCTCTGGGCGATCCACAGCCCCCTGCACGCAGCGAGCCACCATTTCGGCCGGAGCGACAACCTTACCACAATGGTGTGACCTCGCATCCACAGGAGCGATCAAGATTCAACAGCCCGCAAACAGAGCGCGACAGAGGCGCACCTGCTCCACCACGTTATACGCCGTCTGCAGGAGGACCTTTTGGAGGTCCGCCAAGGGAAGACGCAGCTCCCTTGTTCCGACCAGCATATCCGCCTACATCGCACCCAATAGTGGAGCCTTTGAGGGAGTCCATTGAAGGGCGGGCGCAAGAGATGCGACGGCAATTTTCACGGCCATCACCACCCCCAGGAGACTTACATGGATATGACAGACCACGGAACGGATTCACGGAACGACCCATGACACTTGAAGAGCACCAGAGAATGGAGGCTTTGCAACGGGAGCAGCACCGCAAGGAAAGCGAGGGCTCTCTCCGCAAAGGCATTCTCAATATTAGCCCAGAGTTGGATCGAAGAGGACGTAACTCGCCACTCCCGCAAGCTGTGCAGGGCGCACAGCCTAGACACGTGGGTCCTGGCGGCGACAATCCGGGGATTAAGATGGAGTTTGGCCGCATGTTCTCCGGACTGGGATCTGGTGTCGGCAGTACACCTCACCCCGGACACCCTGCCAATGGAGCCAGCACACCCACACGCATGAGTCCCGCCGCTCGAATGTTGGACGGGGGCGACCTCAGGCGAAGTGCAGAGGTGGATGTCCATAAGGGCCGAGGCAAGGCCGGTTCTAGGTTGGGTCGTCGCAACAATGGTCGAAGATCGAGAGACGAACTCGAAGAAGCTGAAGGGAGAGACACGCCCGACGCTCAGCGCGGAAACAAAAAGCCGAAGACCGCCGCTCAGAATCATCACCACCACCATCACGTCCACCCACACCACCATCATTACCATCATCACGAAAACGCGGAGGCTAGTAATGGTTCCCATGCTGTCCGGCATCCATCGAACCCACTTCCGCACGTGAATCCGATGGCCAACCAAGCGCATCATCACCACCACCATCATGCACATCCCGTAGGCCACCATCACCATCACCCACCTAGAGCGATGCCGATGCCGCGGAAACCAACATTGACTGTTGACAACAAAAAAGTGCTTGACGAGGTTGCGAGCAAGGCACGCAAGCATCTTGGATCGCATCTGTACACGACCGAGCTATCTACTCCGCCTGCCATGGATACTCCAGCCGATGCCAAGATCAAATACAGTAGCAAGATGAAGCCAATACCGGTGTTCACGGGCCACGAAAATTCCACTTATACTGTTCGTGTGCCACGGTACTACCTGAACTCCGTGGAAGGTGAGCCGAACGGTAATCATAGCCTGGAAGAAATCTGCAAACGGCGACAACTATGGGGGACCGAGGTTTACACGGACGATTCGGACGTTGTTGCAGCAGCGGTTCACTCTGGCTGGCTAAAAGGTGATTGGGGTGAACTCAATGACGATATACGAGAGCTTTTCGATGAGACCCCGGGGCAGACCAACGGAGACGGAATGCCTTTGTCACTGGTGGAACGACCCCCCAAGCCGGTCAAGGTCCCAGATGGCCACGATGCTCATATCACTGTACTGATTCTTCCTCCGCTCGACTCGTATGCTGCCACGACTCAACATCATTTGGCTTCCCGAGAGTGGAAGAAGAAGCATGATGGCATGTCATATATGATACACAGCATAGAATTTGTGGACGAAGGGCCAGCAAATCGCTTCGTAGATCGCAGCGGGGCTGCGAGGAAGAAGAGAATCGCCATGGAAGAGGCTGCAAGGAGGGAAGCCGCTGCTGGGCTTTTACTATTTGCCAGTGGCGGCTCAGGCACTGTGCGAGTCGGCGCATAGGATTCGCATGGAGCGATTCGAAAAGCGAAGAATGGTACTCCGTCCAGGCAGGGAGAGGAGTTGCCAAAGCCTCTGCAGGAACCGTCGAGATGCGCGCATGCAAACTTACCACTCTCCGTCGCGGAAGCAGCAGTACTCAGCGACAAATGTGCGTCCTGCGCGGAGCTTCTGTGACGAACTGGCTCACGGGGAAGACTGCACAGGACGCTTTCATCCAGCGGAGTAATGTGTACAAGCTCCACTGCCTACGGGACGAAAGACAGTTCAGTGAACAGCATAGAGTGAAATGGAACGAGGAGCCCTGCAAGGGAGGGAATGACGGCCGACGACTGATGCCGTGGCATTCCTGTATGACCAGCATGACGGCAAGCATGTGTTATAGAAGATATATTATTATGATAATGAACATCGGATTGTACAGACTGCTGTTCGTCACTTAGCTGCGCATCTGTCTGTGTCGGGTCCATGACTAATCCCGCCTACCCGCTCTCCAGATACCCTCCACACTCTCTATTCCAAACCACCCTTTCATGTTTCTTGACATCCACCAGGGCAAAAGATGCAAGCGTGCAGATGTTCAACGAGAGCACTGGAATTGGTCGTCCGAGATCTTGCTGGTATTCATTTGCGTCGCCAGCGGGCACAGCTATACTTTGAACGATGTCGGTCCCTCAGCACACGGACTTCGTTGCGCCAACACGAGACGACAAGAATAAGCACGACTGAAGATGGCTCCGTACCATTCGAGACGGCAGAGAAGGTGAGGAGAATCGAAGCGCAGGACGCTGGAAAGATAGAATTGGTGGCAGAGAGAGGGCAGGGCGGAGAAGTGGTCATAGAATCCACGCTCACTGAGACACAACATGAAGAACCGGGGAGTCCTGCCGTTTTACAAAACGAAGGTGGTGTCACGGCATTACCGGCAATTGCAGGGAAAGAGAACGGAAATGCACAGGAGACCATTGGGCCGACACCTGAGTGGGTTAAGCCAGCGGAACAGAAACGATCTTCTCGTGAGCAGAACGGAGTGCCTCGCAACAACGAAAAGATTGGGAAAACGATCTCGGAAGCTAGAAAAGCTCGCAAAGAGAGGAGACTGGCAGAGGGCAAGCTCGATCAAAGCAAGGCGAAGCAAGCTGCGATGACCTCAACTCAGCAAGCAGCACAAGACGAGGAGCACCACGAAGAGGAAAATGAGACTGATCAAGTCCAGTCTGTCCTCGCTAAACTCGACAGCGATCTAGGAGGGCCCTCCATCATCCAAGCCCAACAATCGCGCGCTGAGAAACTGGCCACCAAATCGGCCGACAAAAAACGCAGGACCCAACAACTCGCAGCACAGAAGCTAGAGAGCGAACGTCGTGCGGCATCAGACGCCGAGGCCTCCAAGAAGAAAAAGCTCGAAATCTGGCAACGCGATAAATCAGCGCTTCAAAAGAAATTCGGCGAGAAAGCGTGGGCTCCGCGTAAACGTCTCTCTCCAGATTCTCTCGAAGGGATTCGCGCGTTGCATGCTAGTGATCCTGGAACGTACACCACGGAAATGCTCTCTCAGCATTTCGAAGTCACGCCGGAAGCGATTCGGAGGATTTTGAAGAGCAAATGGAAACCTACTCCGGAAGAGGTCGAGGAGAGGAGGGAGAGATGGGAGAAGAGGGGTGTGAAGAAGTGGAGGGAAATGAGTGAGGTGCATGGGATGAAACCGCCGAAAAAATGGAGAGTGTTGCATGGCGTGCCGAATCCGAAATTAGAGGGCAGGAAGAAATGGGAGGATCCTAATAGTGAGAAGAAGGCGAAGGTCATTAATGAGAAGACGGGAAAGAAGGAGAGGTGGAGGAATCTGGGAAAGACGAGAGATGAGGCGGGCAATGTGAGTTTGGCAGACAGGCTGTAGGATGTTGTGGCAGATTTGAGAGCAGAAGCCAAAGAGCGATTTTGATCGCCAAGCCGTGAACAAGGCTTTCTTCGACCATCACTACACATTTAAACATCATTCCCACTACTCGGCAAGCCCTCCGTCCCTCTTCCCAAATCTTCCCCGAATCTCTCACCCTTGACATACAACGGCTTACAATCCTGCAACACAAAAATCATTCTCGCCCACTCCGTCTTACTCGGATTCCTCCAAGCATGCATCGTAGCCCTCTGCACCATCACATCCCCCCTCTTCATGACCTGCACTTCCCCAGAATCCAGAACACTCTCAATTGTCCCCTCAATCACAATCCCATAATCCACCGACTGTGTCCTATGCATCATACACTCATAATCCGGAGCGAAATCTACGTAGCGAAGAACTGTTCCACCGCCGGAAACGAGACCTAGTTTGCCCAAGGCGATTTTCTCTTGGTGGGCTGTTACGTCGGCGTCGTTGTTGAGGTCTGCGGGGAATTGGGTGGTGAAGCCTACGGACATGGCGAGTTTGTCGTCTTCGAATTTCGCCCAGTTCACGGGGTTTCTGGCGTGGATGATGGCTTTGCCGGTGTTCTGATCGTGGCCTGTGAGGTAGGTCGTTGGGCCTGGAAGCTCGGTGGCGAGTTGGTTTGGGGTGGGCTTGCGGTCGTCTGCCATTGTTGGTGTTGATCGTGGGGTTGTCGACGTGACGGCTTGAGTTCTTCTAGGAGACTTTGCGCTCTTGTATTGCTTTCGGCTTCTGGTGAGAGGGGTTGACTGTTTTGTAATCTTTGGAGCTTCTGTGCGAGCACTTGAGCTTTGGACGCGGGTTCGGGATTTGGGGAGCCTTTGAAGCATTGGGGATCAACCGGGAAATGTCTGTTAGGGTGGGGTAGCTTGCTCTTGGGCCGGAAAGGCGGTCGCTCTCCGAATAGCGATCATTGGTGTAACAGCCCAGGTAGGCAGGCTATGTTTCTTGTGCTGACACTATAATGGCCTCTTTGGCTCTAGGCTGTCATGAGCAGTTTTCCTGCAGAACTTCGGGACTTGACGCTTTTCGCGTCAATCAACAGGTGTGACAGAAAGTCTGCTTCTGAGACTTATTGTACAGTTTATCTGCTGTATGTGTACACACTTACGTTTCAATATGGCATTGGCACTGGCGCCAGGTGTCCGTCTTTATCATATTTTGCTTCTGCGTAGACAATTAGCGTGAGGCCTACCTTCGGCCAGGAGTCACTTACTGAAGAAGGTATAGTTCAACGTGATCGTGTCGATGTTCCTCATTGTAGGATCTTTGAGGAAGTCCGGATCAATGTAGAAGAATACTGGCATATCCACTGTTTCTCCCTTATTCAGACGTTGTTCCTCAAAGCAGAAGCACTGAATCTTGCTGAAGTATGGCGCGACCTGCGCAGGTGTCACACTGTACGTTGCCACTCCAATTATATCCTCATCCTTGCTATTGTTGGTGGCTGTGTAAAATGCCAAAGCTGTCTCTCCGGGCAGCACTCTTACTTCCCTTTGCTGGGGTGTGAACTTCCATGGCAAGATGTCTGATGTTGAACCTGCGAACGTGATGCGCAGTCGTCGAGAGGATGTGACTGGCGTCAATCTTGACGCCACATCATCGTCGTCTGTCAAAGGACCTGAGTGCGCTGAAGACTTGATCGGCTGTCCTCCCCAACCAGTCTGCTGGCATATCGTCTTGTACAGCGGCACGCTGCCGTAGCTGAGCGCGACAGTCCCGAGAATGATAGATAGCGTGTAATAGAGAGTGTTTGCATTTTTCTTCTCGAAAGGCTTGCGCATCTGCTCCATGCTAGGTACAGCGCCAGGCCGTGTAGATTGTGCGGACTTTGGGGATGTCTGAATGCTTCGAGTCGTCGGCGCATTCCATTGCGGTCGTCTGGCAGATCTTGTGCACGTCGAGCACAACCATTGCCCTCGTCGCGACGCTAGGTCCAGCAAGCTCTTGTATCGTGCAGGCGCCATTGTGTGTGGGCGTTGTGTCTCGTGTCGCTCCAAAAGTTCAAGTCCAGTCGATGATGATGCGCGGGAGTCCGCACTGTCCACTTCTCGGTTCCGCTTTCCTTTCCTTCCTCTCCACATTTCTTCCATCACATGCAACTCGCTTGCATACTCCCAATCTACAATTTCATGCATCGCCAACGACGAGACTGCAGCGATGCCTGCAATATGTGGCGTATGCCACGAGGCTGAGTCGAAATATCGATGTCCAAAATGCGAGACAAGATAGTAGGATCAACTTACTCATTACAGATCGAGCATCGCTAACAATTCGGCAGCTGCTCGGTCGCATGTAACAAAATTCACAAGCTGGTACATGAGAACGAAGCATCCACGAACCCATCGCTCACCGCTGCAGAGGCTCCACAAGAATCGGTAGTCCAGGATAGCAAATCGAAAAGCCAACAAGATGACAAGCCGAAACCTCCAGAAAATTCCAAGTTCGACGGCTTCGAGAACGATGCGGAGTTAAGGCGACTATTGACCAGATATCCTTATCTTCGATACCAGATCCAGCTCGTTTACGGCATCACGATAGAGCCTGGTCCAGAGGACGCTTACTCCTGGGGAAAGCAGAAATGGTTCGACGATGGCAGCGCTACTCAGCGACCCAAGGCATTCAGGGGCCGCGGTGGACGAGGTCGCGGAGGGCTCAGAGGTGGCTATCAGGGCGGACGTGGTAATATCGCGGACGAGCTGCCTGTCGATGAGAGACAACATGGCCCGTGGACGCAAGTGAAGGCTGATAAGCAAGGTCTCGATTTGATCAAAAAGCTGCGAGAAGTGAATCATGTCGAGCTTTCGGAGGGCATGCGCGAATTTACGAAGCTATGTGCGATCAGGTTTGGTGGATGAATTGACCGGGTGTGAAGTGACCGACACTGGCAATCACCAGTGAGCAAGGGGCAGCCATTGCGGAGGGACCGCCGTCTTACTAGCTCGACGATGGAACAAAAACATGAGCGATTCCGCCACGAATTGAACGTGGGCCTTCCAGACACCTTTGCAGATGCTACAGCGGGATTGAAAGGTCCGGAGCCCAGGGGGCTAACAGCCAACACTGCCGTTTCGACAGCCCACGAGGGACTGTCGGCGACCCTAAGCCGAGGTCCTTTGCAGGGCGACGACACATTCTCCCTCATTGATGCTGAGCGTGCTTACCACTGCACTACGGAACCGTTGTTGTACTTCATTTCCACATGAGGCAATGTATAAGCTCAAAGTAAAGGAGGAGGTGAAGTGCCCAGTTTCGAATATTATCTTTTGGAAGACGACAAAGAGAGAAAGAGTTCCGACACACGTGCGAGGTAAATCAAAAGAAGACTATAGCTACCTTGCCCTATGGCACTGTCAGGCTCAGTCGCTGGGAGGTCGCGGTGGATGATAGCAAAAAATAACGTAACCCGGCGACAAAAGTTTACCTCGCTACGAATCGAACGTAGATCTTCCATGCGCCCTTGCGGGACATTGCGACCGTTCAGGCGAAGCGGAAGATCCACTAAGGGTACCTGTACGGCCTCACCAGAGCTGGATGTGCTAGTCATTGCACCACGAAGCCATGAATACGCTTGGATTCGATGTGCGCGAATTTATAGCTAGCTGGCTGTGCTGAGCAGAGAGAAAGGGTGAGACATTTAGTGATCAAGGAGCCCAGAGTGAGATGTCAGAAGTGAGAGGATCATGGTTCTATTCGACTACGATACGCTCGCTGTCTTCTGCTAATGGCGAAAGCAATGTCTCGCATAAATGCTGAAGATTATTGGACCGACAACAAAAAATTCGAGCGGTGCAAAGGAAAACGCCCAATGTTCTACTGTTGCGGCTTGACAATAGAATATGGGACGCTCAGTCCATCTGCTTCGTACAAGCCATTGGGGCAGCATGATCAAAAGAGGCAAAAAAGAATGGCTCCACCACGAATCGAACATGGGTTTTCCAGTCATCACTCCATCCTTCACAAGGCATGAGTATGGTCCCAACGAATCCCAGGCAGAACCACGTTCTCCCCGCAGACTCTCCTTGATATTGGACGTGCTGGCCACTGCACCATAGAGCCAGAGTTGAAATTGATGTGAGGGCAGTGAGCAGGATGTATTTAGCCGCTGTTTAGAAAGCCTGCGAGGAGGGAAGGGACGCCGGCGACCTTGGAAGATTTTGTGTCTACTGCTACCTTGATGGGTTGGCATACGACGATAACACGATGCAGTGATAAGCTCGGAGCCCTCACAAGGAGCGATTGTCGTTGTGAGACCTACACACTCGTAGTTTTGAATATAGCAGAATCGATTGAAGTGGATAATGAACTTCAAGTTCTCCCTCACCAAGGCTCAACCCTTGCCCCCGGCGTCCTAACCTCCATGACCCTCCTCTCCCCACGGCCCATATCATCCACTCCCTCCGCATCCTCCCTCTCATCCCTCCTCGGGTCGCCCTCACCTTCACTCTCGCCCCTCTTCTTGCCATCTCTCCAAACTCTCCTCCACCCAAACTTCGCCACAGCCCAAATCAAGCCCATCGTCGCGCCGCCCACGATCCCTGTAGGTGCGACTACAAAGCCCACACCACTGACCACTGACCCAATAGCAGTAGTGGCCAACGCAGCCGTAATGGCTCCTACAGCCGCATACTTGGCATAACGGACCAGCCGCCAGAAGATGAAGATGGTAACGTATCGCAAGCTGCGAAGCAGGGCTCTAGTGCGGAATTGAGAGGGCTGTTGAGAAGCATTCTTTGGGTCGAAGAGATATTTGATATTGGATTTCGTGTTTGCCAGGCGAGAATCTTGGGCTGGTCTCGCGTGGACGTGTTCTCCAGTCGTGGGTGTGGCGTCAACCATCTTGTCTTGCCAGCTCAATGGTGTTCAATCCTGTCGGTTCTGTTTTCTTCCGTTCTTGGGTTCGATGTAATTTATCTGATCATGTTTGTGTTCATGGTAATTTGTCTCAAAATATTCGATATAGTGTGAGTAGTGACGACAGAGTGAAGCGATCTACATGTAGCAGATTTCGGGGAAATCACCCGAGGAACGGCCGAGGCTGTGCGAGAGATGCGAGGAGAGACTTGAATCGGTCGAAGATACATTATTTCACGTTCTCTTCTTACATGAACCGTCTGCAATGCGCAACTTGGGGTATAAAATAATACATGCTCCAGAAGCTGGCTTGCGCCGCTTTGCCTTTAGACCAAAAGAACGCCTCATCGACTCAAAGAGATTCCAAAACGTTACTTCGTTCTCCACATGTCCATTTCTCTCACCCTCGCAGGTTGAAGGAAAACTCACTGGCAGATGCACTTGTCAGATGATGTGGCTCAGGCCCTCCTCGTTCCCTGGCGCGTGTTGGGCTCGCAAGATGGTTCACGCTCGCCGCCGAGCTATGGATGCCACTTCGACTCGCTGGTCGATGGAAATCAGCTTTGCCAGCAGCGCCTCTTCGCACATCGGTCTTATCGTATGCGTTTTGCTGCCGTCGCTCGCGAGCACTTGTCGAGTCCCATTCCTTTCCGCCGATATTTGACGATACTGGAGGCGCTTGCCTAAAGCGTCTACCGGATGAACCGCCGGGTAATGATCCCTCCTCATCGACAAGGACCACCATCCAAACACCCACAGCGCCAGAATGGCCAAGAAGCGGGGTGCAATGTATCCAGCGTGGACGACCTTCTCCTTCACCAGCTTCGTCAGGTCGGGTGAGCCATCTGATCTTGGCTGTTACACCACGACCTTCACCCAGAGCAGCTGCCAAGTCTGAGCGAACGCGACTTGAGCCGCCAATTCGGTTTAGGAATGGAGATTGCAGGATTCCGGGCACTCGCAGTGACGGCGAGGTAAAGAGGATTCGCAATGAGGGAGCAGGTCGGATGAGCAAATACTGTGAAACGTGTCAGCTCATGGGCCAGAATCAAATTCCGCTGATTCTTCCAACTTACGTTTTGATACACTCCTTCCAGCCTGCCATTGAGACGCTCCTTGAGAGCCGAAGAGGTGTCGCTGGACATGTTGCGCTTCTTTTCCACCTCTTCCTGACTAGGATCTTTGAGTAACAGACGAGGACGGTGTATACTTTCGCGATCGCTGTCATCCACGTATTCCTTGTGCATGCGGCCACCGAATTTCCGCACTGTGTCAAGCTCAGCGCCGTTGAACATTTCGCTGAGCTCTTGGAACTCGTCCTTGTGCTCTTCCTCGACTTCTTGGCCTTCGCGTTCGGCTTGCTCCTTTTCTAGTAAATGTACAAGCCCCTCCATTTCACTGCAATCCTTGATTAATCCAGACACGTCCACTTGAGCCCCAATAAAGTATCGGATTTTTCCGCGGCTGTCCATCAAAGGCGCAGTCATTAGCAGGTTCATGAACGGGCTGCCATCTCTTCGATAATTCACGAATACCTCAACGTGCTCTTTGCCATTTGCATTCGCAATGGCCAACCTGCGAACTGCATGCGGCGAAGACCTGGGACCTTGCAAGAAGCGACAATTCCTGCCGATCACGTAGTTCATGCCGTATTGCGTTGTCCTCGTAAACTCCTCTGAGGCGAACACGATAGGATTGTCCGCTCGACTTGGATCCGTAAGGCAAAAGACCTCGGCGAGTCCTTCACTTGCCTCTCTGAGATGCGGAGCCAGCGTGCCGGTGATTCTTCGCTGTATGCTGACACTCACTACTTGAGTCCAGATGTGTGCGATGTAAGCAGGGAGATCTTCCTGCACCAGTGATTCAAATGCGCGATTTGCCTTTTCTTCCAGTGTGACATTGAGCGTTGGCTTCGAAGGCTCGTCAGTGAAGCTCTGGCCCTTGATTGGCTCTAATGCTTCCGAGATTGCGTTGGCATAATTGATTGCTCTCAAGGCCTTTAGGGCATCCAGGTAATATATCAATACAGGAATGCTTTGCGGTCGGTGTGAGTTCAGATACCCAGTGAATCTGAGGAGCAGACGCGGGTCTTCAAAGATAATCCTCAGATGCTCAGCGCTGAACAATTGATCTGCTCGCTTCTCAAGACCGTATTGCTCTTCTTCTTGGCCTTCTTCAATAGGTGCCACGAGATCCCACGATCTCGGATCGTCTTCCATCACCGGCTCCAAATACGTGGGATCAGCATTGTCGGGTCCTTTCGTCTGCAGGGGCGGAAGTGTGTGAACTGATGTCGCTGCTGTTTCCTGGGAGAACATGGAACCTGCACTGCTACGTGCCCCAGCGTCGTAAACCGGCTCGTCTGGGCTGTCGGGCGAAGGTGGCACGACTTCGTGATTTGCATCTTGCCATGTCGCTGGCTTCGCTGGCGTAGGCTGGAATGGCTGTACAATGGTTGATTTGTCATTACTGCTGCTACATCGCAGGGTATCAGCACAATGTGCGCCTCGTCAGTGACTTAATACTATACATGCAGGGACATACCTGGTTCTGGTGGGGATATGGATGCCTCGTTTACTGAGCTCAGCTGGCGCGGCGGCCACGCCAGGCGCATCGTCCATATCGAAGTTTGGTGATTGTGGCAAATCGGTGTCGACGCTGTGTATACTCTTTGATTGCGCTGCAGTGCCGTCTGACTGAGTCGAGCTCCGTGCCAGCGAACGTCGCGCGTGCCCAGCATCCTGGCTGGTGGTGCCATTGGCCAGGTCGTTGAGTACTGCAGGTGAGTAGATGGCAGTGTCAACAGTGTCGACACTGTTCATCTTGCTGCGGTCGCGAGATAGCGATGTGCCGGCCTGCGGGCGATCCTTCTGGTTCTCCTTCTCCATTGCGCGCAGTTCTCGTCGACCGCTGGACGACTGTTGCGGGTACTGTTTCACATACTCGTAAGCGGAACTGAACGCCTTTAGACGAATCTCACGCGTTGGTTTGAAAGGCATTGGGCGCTCGTGCGCAAGCGTTGGAAATCGGCGGTGCGGGGAGCGCGGTCCAGATGTGCAGGAACGCAGCAGAAAAGTGATGGGCTATCGGTCGCGCAAGCGGCTGAAATCGATCCAGGACGCGACAAAGCTGCTTTGGTGCCCATGCAGCTGCGAGAAGTATATCTCGGACTGCGACTGGGGTGGTGATGAAACTCGATCGGAGCAGTGGAGGATGACGGATGGTGTGTACGGTAGGGTCGCACAGCAGAAAGTGAAATAGAGTGCGGCATGGGCTAGTCGAGTCTCGTATAGGCAAGGCTGAGGACAGCGAAGATGGTGACGTATCTTACCAATCTGTAGACCGGAGCCATCGTTTCGTGACTCGGGGATTGCGAAGTTGGTCGTTTCAAGGATATCTTGCGGACGAAGCCTCCCAGGCCGATGGCGGAGTCGCGTTTGGTGCTGGACGCCTTCGAAGCGCTGCTCTCATTCCGACCGAGTATTAACGGCAGTGGCAGGACTTGCTGCGTCACCGAGGCGCGCGAGGAGTGCATCGGTCATTCGAGCATGTCCCGTTGGGTCGGTGGTCCGGTTCGAGGCTGACGGGGCCGATAATGCAGAGCAGCAGGAAAAGATGCGACAAGGTCTCGCGCAACGCCCGCCTGCAGGGTTGGCCATTGCTCTATATCTGGGCGTCTCGTAACCCACGGCGAGTGATCGATCCTCCTTGCTGTTGCGTCCAGCTGCATGGTGGGCGTGCACCGTTGCTCGCGCACGCAGATCTGCGGCCAGAGCACCGCGTTCCTGCGTGGAGCGAGGCGACCGTTGACAGACTAGAGCGGTGGCCTGCGCAAGTGCCACTGCGAGGACGACAGTGGCCAGTCGCGACGCTTTCCGCACACGAAGGGAGAGGAACAGAGTTTGGTCCTGCGTTGCTCAGCGGCGCCCGGGCGGCGGCGCACGTCGTCTGGGGAGGTCTTTCCACCCCATTATTGACTCGTGCGCGCAGCTCCACCGGGCGGCGCATGGCATTACTCGCCGCACGTTGGGCACATCAGCAGCCGGATCGCAGGTATTGCGTGAAGAGGTGAAGTGCTCGCTGCTGCAGCTCCCTTGCGCAACAGCGCGGCCGGAGCAGAGGTTCGCGACAAGCGAGGAACAGCCGTGCGATGCGCTGCGATGCGACGCAATGCTGGCTGACGATCCGGCTTGCAGCTAACGAAAATCACCAACCCAGCGTGCACTGTCCATGCCCCAATCAGGTTTCCTGGACGCCTCTGGAAGCCGATGATGCTCGATGGACGAAGTGCCTTCGGCTTCGTGGTGCATTGCGCAGCATGCTCGAAACTGCCTGGCGCGTGCTCACGGCCATCTGTCACAGACAACGTGGACAACAGCTCCCAGGCATCTGCCGCGCAGCTTATCCTGGTACCTGGTTGTCTGAATCGTAAGAGCTGGGCAACTGTTCTGCATGCTGCAGCCTGTGCAACAGCATCAGGGGGCCTGGCTCGCTGAGGGTAGACGACAATGGGCCGCCTCACACGCGACGCTTATTCTTTGGCTCCACGCAGAATACATGTTGGAGCGTCAACCCCTCTCTTCCGCACTCCCAGATATGTACCGCACAGACAGACTCACCACGAGGCAAGATGCCGTACTACTTCCATCGTACTGTATCGCACGAAGGGAGATATCCATTGAACTTTTTTCGAACCTTCCAATCTCCAGGCGTGCTGCGAACCGATTCACCCGTGGCATTCGACAATTTCTAATCGTCTGCCATACTGCTGCACGGTGTCACTAAATAACTCTGCAAGCCACGACATGCGGCGAGCACAACGTGAAACATGCCGAAGCTTTATGGCCGCCATTGTATCTAGTCTCAAAGCTGGCCATCGTTTCGGCGTCGGTATCTAGCTTCCTCAAATACATGTCTATCCAGGTCTGTCACAGTAGTGCCGTGTCATCTGCTTCTGTCGGGCAACAGCGCTTCCTCCTCGGCTTCAGACCGCTCCCTGGCTGAACCATCGGGGACTGGAGTCTCTTCGACCGGTCCAAAAAGCACATAGTGCTGCAATATGAAGATGATGTCGAAGACGAGTGAAATATTCGCCAGGCCAAACTTGAGAGGGTTGCCCGTCAAACCACTCCAATCAGATTGGAGGCTACTGTCGATGACCAGTTGTGCAAGGCTGAGGGTGCCACCAGTGAAATCCAGTAACTGTTGTTCGATAGACCATCCTAATGTCGACCTCCTGCGGAAGTTTGACACAACTTGCGGAACATATTTGAAGATGGTGTACATGAGCTTGATGTACTCCAGACCGTAGACCACATCGATCCATGCCCATCCGCGACCGGTCTGGTCGCCGCCCTCTCCCACAACGATAAGGACTAGGATGGTCAAAGCTAGAAAGCCACCATATATCAGGCCAAGAGTGACCTTCGTGGCATGTCGGTGAACTGTAGCTTTTGGATTCCAACCCCAGAGTCGAGGCCAGAATTGTGAATATGTCACAAAGCTCATAATCAGAGCGAGCAACCCAAAGGCAAGGTCATTGAAGCGGACTGTGGGCTCCGGAGAGGCAGGATGTCGCACGGCATATTGGTCGCGGATCGTGGGCGAGTACAGGAAAAGGATGGTGCTGATAGTGTAGCACGAAAATCCAAAGCAGTTGAGCAGAGGGAAATCTGGCATTAATCCATGGGTCGTTTGTCGGCGCCAGTTCAGAACAGCTTGTGGGAAGAATGAGATCGTCCAGGCTGTGAAGTAGACCCAGCCAAAAATCCTATCCGCCAGTTAGAATACACCAGAGGCGCGATCTATACTTTGGTGTACCAGGAAATGATATGCGCGAAGTGAGTGAGCTCGCCGGATGCCATCTTGTCGTAATGCTGTCCTCGCGGCACCGCCGAATGTGAGTGCATGCGAGACTGTCTACGGAGAGCTCGCTATCGCCTGGTGAAGAGAAGAAACGCCATATCTCACGCCTGTGCACGAACGCATTCCGTCATCGCCCATGTGTTGAGAAGAAACAGCACGCGTGCTCTGAGCAAAATCCCGTGACCCCCCATGTGGACGCGAGTGGAGACGACCGGATCCTTGCTCACTCGTGCCTGGCCTTAGCTCGGGCCGCCTTCCCACTTCATCGCATCTACGCGTATCTCGCTCGCCCATGGGGGAAGGCTATCGCCAATTCCACGAACTTGCCATTCGAACACTCACCTACGCGTCGATGTCCCGATGATCGCATTCGACTTGATAGCCGGACCTGTAGCGCCAGCGCATGCGCAGCAGTGGAGCAGCCAACAAGCGGCATAGGACGCACGTTCACCCGCGCTTTAGTGACAGCACCAACGACGGCCAAAATGGCGGGCTCCGACACCTCTCCGCGACGCGCTGTACGGACTCCACGCGCCCTAGCGTCAATCGAGCCCACCACGGAGCCCGCGCAGAAGAAGCAGCGGTTGCGCTTCGAGCCAGGAGGACCAGGCGGCGGAGGACGGTACATCGATGAGCAGGGCAACGAGATGACACGCGCCGAAGCTGTCGAGCGCGGCCTCATCTCCAGCGCGCCAAGAAGTCGCTCGAGGAGGCCAGTGGGTGCAAGGCCCAACATAGTCGCCAAAGCGCCCAAGCATCGCACTCCGGCTGCTACTGATGGCCAAACCCCTTCGGTGACGCGCTCGTCCATGACCACGAGACCGCGCCGCGAACGACCGGAACGATATGCCCCACCTCCGACCACACCACGCCCCCGGTATAGCAATGCTGCAGCTGCGGCAGCTGCCAGCCAGGCTAGCGATGGATACAAGCCGCGAGAAGAGAGGAGCTGGGATGAGTTCCACCCAGAGCTTGATCTGGCAGCAGGGCTTATGGTCTTCTCCGCAGATGAGGTAGATGGGAGGACAAGCAAACATGATCCGAAGCTACAGAACTTGAAATTGAACGGACTGGAGGCCAATGGAGACGTAGATATGCAAGACGCCTCAGACGACGAGAAGTCCGGTCGAAATGGCACACCCAACAGACGTAGACCTGGACGGCCACCGAGGAGGCCGGAGTCCATGTTGAGCGGTCTAGGTTCTCCGCCAGCACCACGCATACAGCCACTGGCCACACACAACCCCAAGGAACGTCTGAATCTCCCGAAGCCGTCTTACAGACACTACAATCACTTTCTGCAATACGAGGAAGACCAGTTACAAAACAAGGTTAACTACGTGGACCGCACGATGGCGGGTGTGGGATATCAAGAAAGCGATCGGTTCGAGCTGCCTCCGAACGTGCTGATACGCTTGGCCGAGAATCAACATGTGGAAGATGAAGCAGATGTCAGTTTGAGATTAGCGAGCGACGGACCTGCGGAAGTCGGTTTGGGGCACCCAGTTGTTGGCAAGGTGGAATACGACATGGACGAGCAGGATGTGGCTTGGCTGGAAGAGCTCAACGAACACCGCAAAGCCGAGGAGCTGCCAGCAATCAAGCCAGCAATCTTCGAAATCACCATGACTCAAATCGAGAAGGAATACCACGCGCTCGAGAAGCGCATACCTAAGCCGCAGCCCCGACACGCGCAGACGCATCGACCACGGTCCAGCTCGCAAGCTGCAGTGAACGGAGATCCTAATCCTCCGGGAGATGAGCCGGACAGTAAATGCTCGATCTGTGACGATGGAGATTGTGAGAACGCCAATGCGATAATATTCTGCGACGGCTGTGACCTTGCAGTTCATCAGGAATGTTATGGCGTGCCTTTCATCCCGGAGGGCCAGTGGTTTTGTCGGAAGTGCAAGGAGATAGGTCGCGGCACCCCTACCTGCATCTTCTGCCCGAACGTGGACGGTGCCTTCAAACAGACGAGCACGTTGCGCTGGAGTCATTTGTTGTGTGCTATCTGGATCCCTGAAGTAAACATTGCTAACATGACTTTTATGGAGCCGATCCAGGACGTAGACAAAGTGCCAAAAGGACGATGGAAATTGAGCTGCTATATTTGCAACCAGAAGATGGGCGCTTGCATCCAGTGCGGAAACAAGAATTGCTACCAGGCATTTCATGTTACTTGCGCTCGTCGTGCGAGATTATTCCTGAAGATGAAATCGCAGACTCAGGGCGGAATCGACACTAGTGCACTCAAAGCGTTTTGCGACAAGCATGTTCCGCAGGAGTGGCGGCGCAACAATGACACGGAAAACGCTACAATTGAGGCTAAGCGGTGGTACAAGCATGCCTTCAAGGACCGAAAGTGGGCAGATAGTCAGACAGCTGCTCTTGAACTTGGAGCCCCACCCCCGCCCGACGGCGGATTAGGTGGTGACGCCCACGGCACCGAAGACACTATCGCTGTCTCCAAGCGACGCAACAAGAAGGACCAGAAGTGCAGTTGGCGTCTTGCTTCGGGCGCACCGGTTGTGCCTCAGGTAGTCTACACCACGGTCGAAGCGAGTCTTACGCGCTTCACGATACGCAAGAAGAAGGAATTTGTCGAGAAGGTGTGCCGGTACTGGACACTGAAGCGAGAGGCAAGGCGCGGAGCAGCTCTGCTGAAACGGCTACAGCTGCAACTGGAAGGTTTCTCTAGCATGGAAGTCACACGTCGCAGCTTTGCCGGCATGGGTGCTGCTGGTGGTCCCAGGCTTCAGAGGCGTATCGATTTTGCTGAAATGTTGCAGAAAGACATGAGCTTTTTGAAGGATCTCACGGCGAAGGTCAAACAACGAGAAGAGCTTCGTCTCAGGGAAGTCGAGCTTCTCCGAGAACTGGTCGACACTGTATACTTCCCCATCCCTCCTCTGCTGCGGCCTATTCTACTACGAGCACAGAAGTGAGTAATTTTGACAACAAGGCCACAGAAGCTGTTTACTGACTAGATCACAGGTTGGACGAGAAGACGCGGTCCTTCCGAACCGGGTTCGACATGCTTGCGCAGAGGCTGCGAGAACGCTACTACACTTCTGTATCTGACTTCTCCCGTGACCTGTCCAAAATCTTCGCAGAAGCGCTCGCAGCGGTCGGCACCTCTGGAGAGCCAACTGAGGCTGACATTGAGGCTATTCATAACCAGCTCAACGAAGTCAAGGTCGGTAGTGCTGCACACATGGCTCTGACACAAGAACAAAAGGACCTGAAACGTCTCGCCAAACGAATCGTCAAGGCGGTCAAGGAACCACTCGAAGCGGCCATGAAGAAGGAAGCCGAACTGAGAGGCCTCGAACTGGAAGAACAGCTCAGGAAGCTGGACTCGATGGGGATCTTTGCTTCAGCGACATCCAAATCCGGCGACGTAGATGGTGAGGACGAATTCCAAACACCACAAACGCATCGTAGGACAGGTTCTGATATTTCGGTTGTGGCAGGTGCTGAAGAGCAAGACAATGTCGACACCGATATGCCGGATGCTGGAGCTGTGGAACAAGAGGTCGAGCCGGCCATTGCCAAGGATAGCATGCTTCCCTTCGCCAATGATACCCATACACCTGCTTCAAAGGCTGGCAGCCATGCGTCTTCCAACCTCAATCTTTCGAACAAGACTCACAGCGACAAACCCACGACTGAACCTTTATCCCCGCCGATCTCCCGATCCACCTCACGCCCTTCAGGCGCACCAGCTTCTGCAAGCGGTGAGTCTAGCAATGCCAATGGCGAGAACCACGATGTCTTCGCTCAAGGCGGTGTTCCGTGGTACCTCGAGCCGTTTGATCCCATTGGCACCACGATCCACGAGGAGCGATATACAGGCCGAGCGGTCTTGCGTGCCATGTCTGAGGAGCTCTCGGACATGGATGAGGATACTCTAGGAGAGCTCGCGGGGATGAGCACGGATGCTACGCCGAATGAGAAGATCAATGGTGGCTCTCATGCTGCGGCTTCATCTGTTTCGGGTTCTGGTACGAGGGCTCGAGCTAATAGCAATAGGAAGAAGAGGCCGAAGCGTTCGCATTGGTCTCGTTGAAGCGAATGCGACGGAGGAGCAGAACGAAGTATGAAGGCATAATGCGAGCCAGCACACACGTATTTGTATATGATAGACCAGGATTGCAGCAGATGATACTAGCGCTGGAGTTGGAGGACATTCCGAGAGAATTTATTTGCGCGGACCTCAAGAGTGTGAGATGCTGGCTTGCTCAGGAGCGAGAATGTTTTTGGCACAGGATTCTGTATGAGTATACAAGGTTGCTAAGGCAGATGACGCTGCGGTAGATGGGGGTTACACAGTACCCGATTGTCTGCCTGCGATGCGGCTGTACCTTCGAAGCCTCATTTCTGGTCATTCGTTCACATTGATCTGTTCGAGGCTCTTAGATTGCTGTTTCTGTCGGGCACTTGTGGCCTGCGCCTCGTCCTCCCCTGTAAGCACTTTTTCAGCGTCGCAAGCGGTGTACATGCTCATCGTACATCCTCGTCCCTCCCCTCGCGTTCCGGGTCGCTTTGTGGCGCATCGACACTCAAAAAGCGCGTATCCTGGTATTCGATTCGATCTTCGTGCCTAGCGTGTTTCTTCCTATCTCCTATCCTCATCTCAGTGAAATATCCAGTCTATCCTCGATCACTCAGCCGCCCGCCTCCAAATTCGCAACCTGTTTCGCCAGCGTCGCAAAGAATGGCTGGCCATTGGCCATTTTATCTCCTGCAGCTTTTCCGCCTCCTGAGGATGGGGAGCCCGAGGCTGGTTTGTATGGCGCGGCAGCAGGCTTTTTGTTGATCAGTAAGTTCTTGGCGTCTTCGATATTGAAAGTGCTGATCTGTTGCTGCGCGGGCTGCGGCACTGTAGGTGATGTGCTGTTGACGGGAGAGGGGCCGTTTGAAGCAGCGCGTTCTTGCCGTTTGGAGAGCCAGATGTTACGTGGTGGTGGGTTGCTCGTTTCTTGGGGCTTTGGTTGTTGTGCTGGGGGTTGTGTAGGATTGGAGGCCTGAGTCGGCGAGGCTACGGCGCTGGAGCGGTTGCTACTGCTTTGGGGTGCGTTGCGCGAGGCAGCATTCTGATTGTTGTTGTTGCGGAAGTTGGCGCTTCGGGTCTGCCACACGCTGTAGGGAACGGTGATGTTAGCTGGTGGTCGTCAGGCTGCGGCTCTCCCGTGTGAACTGACTTCTGCTGTGGAGCGGACATGCTGGCGGAGGTGCTGTCAATGTGCTTTGTCGGGATATCAGTTGACGGGCTTCCTCGCGTAGTCAAGAGGATGTGTCGAAGTGGTGTTCATGACGCTTTCTGGAGGGCGATCGGCAACGGAAGCTAGAGCAAGAGCTCTGACAGGGACGTGCCCCGAGGCATCCCAACCAAGCTCATCAGGCTGAGATTCTATCACACCGGCCTTCTCCCCGTCGTGCTTCACAGCTTCACCCGGACAATTCTCTCGCCCTCATACTGCACTGCTCGGGTCCAGCAGGATGAACGATGCATGGCTGACCGGCGTAGAAGGGAGAAGGAGGACAGCATGACACCGAGTGGTCATTGATTTGATTGTCACTATATCTGAGGGCTGATTTGGTGGCTGCCGCCCACTCCACGCGACCAGACCCGCTGGGCTCAGCTCGCGCCTGCTGGGAGATTGGAAGACTGCTTTTCGGCCAGCCCGTGCGGCTTCATGCGACGGCTTGGCCCATCATCCATGCTTCTCGAGAACAGCTCAATGCCTGGTCGGCCAGTCGCTCTGTTTCTTGCGCAACCTGAGTCTGGATATACGGCTTCTCTCACTGCTGCGAGAACATGCTGCAAAGCGGCCCCTTCACACCACACATCTGCATGGCTCCGCGCTGTGGGCGGGAGGCTGCATTGTGGCGGAAATATTGGCTGCGAGATGAGTGGATCTGCTGCTCGACCAATCACGCGAAGTGGCGTCCGTCGAAGACAGCGTACATCCAAATCCACCGCGATGCGCCCTTGCATGATCAGATCCAGCAGCCCGAGATCATTCGATAGTGTAGGAGCTGGAGTGCAGCTGGAGCGCGCCAGCTGAGGAACTCGCCCGCAGAGAGGCTCGATAGGGCACGTCGTTGGCGGACGACATGGCCCGACATGGTTCTTGCCAGCGCGATACCATGCGGGCCCGCAATGGGAAACGCGCAGCCCCGACAACTGTCTCCTGGCATTTCGCGATGGCCGTGAATGCACTTCCAACGAATGAGAGCCCCCATCAGCAGAATGGCGCAGAGTCCGCCATGCGTTTTGCTCTTCACACAAAGAGCCTGGCTCGATCCCTGCCGCTGGCGTGCACCACAGCCGCGTGGTATTGATTTTCAGGCGCCCGTAGGCTGCATTAGCTGGTGATAGTGTTATTGCTCCGACCATTTACAGTAACCGAAGATGGTTCATGCGCCCCAAAGGCGAGCCCTCCGCGCACTTTCATAACAACGGCACTTCGCGACAATCATCATCTCTTTCTGATCGTCGTTTCTTCTGGTCAGCTTCTTCGACAACACCTGTGGACGCGGGCACACCCTCCAGGGATCTGCCCGAACGAAACATCCGGACCGTCAACCGACACACGAGGCTGCAAGGGATCCCATTAAACGCCGTTCTAGGCCTCTTCCGACTCGCGCACGTGTTACACCTATTCCAAGACGCTTGACCTCTTTGCTTTCAGACCATAACAGTTGATTTTGGTCGGCTTTGATTTCTCCTTTCGCAGGACTGGACCTGCAGACTGGACATGCGACGGCAGCACGGCGTATGGAATCCAGTGCGATGACAACGGCCACATGTGCCTTCTCGTCCCGCAGCTCCACTACTTCTCCACTCGCTGCTGTGCAGCCAACATGGCGCGGTCGGCATCAGGAACCGGCCTGGAATGGATTCAATCTGGCACAGTGTAACACACGAGCTTCAACGATCCGACAAAGACGGCAGCAATCACGAAGCCCTTATCGAATATCAGGGAAAGCAAATCTCGTACAGAAGTTTGTCATCTCGTTACTTTTCTGTTTACTCTTGCTATGTCGCGCATCTCATGCCCATCAACTACTGGACCAGGACGACATTCTTCCAAAGGAGCTGCTCTACGACCGGAGAGCACCGCCACCGCCACCTCGGATGCATCTCGAGGTGAGAGATGAGGCATCCGTGCTAGCGTCGACAACCATGCGACCCAGTGGCTCTGCTACGGCTACTGGCGATATACAAGTCGCGACGGAGACTGCAACGACATTGCCCAGGCCCTTCGATTCGAACTTGGGCAACAACTTCACAACAAGCACCTGCCCTTCTTTCTTTGAGCGCTTTCTAAACGACCAAGCTTTCGCGTCTTGTTTACCTCTATCATTACTTCTCCAGGTATGCACCACAGTATCTCCGGGCAGAAGAGCATCACTAACAATATGCACCAGACATCCAGTGGCTTCTTCACAGCCTCACGGTCTCTCGTACGACTCACGACCATTCTCGACAGCACATGCAACGTCGACTTTCCAACGTGCTCGGCCTTGATGGCCAGCTATGCCCAACAAGTCAAGCAGACCGCCAACTGCGGCTCTGACCTCGCAATGGGCAACCCCAGTGTTGTGCAAGCATACAATGGCTTCCTAGCTTACGACACCTTGTACCACGCCGGATGCCTCAACGATAACAGTGGTAGTTACTGTTACGCCAACGCCGTCACCAATTCATCATCCCCCACGAGCAGCTACATTTACTACCTTCCCCTTGGCGTTGAACTGCCCGGAGGTTCACGGCCAGCTTGCACAACGTGTCTTCAGAATACCATGGCCATTTTCGCTCAGACAGCGAGCAACCATACTCAACCTCTCAACGGGGATTACCATTCTGCTGCGTCACAGATTCAGATGAACTGTGGACCTACTTTTGTTCAAGCCACGGTACAGAATGCAAGCTCTGGATCAATGCAGTCCAGGCTGCCGTCTCTGGCATTCCTCGTCACCATTTTGACTTTGTTGTTGAGCTTTGTTGGGTAAAAGCAAAGCGGCGGATCGAGCGGAGACGAAACGTTGAGTGGAGGAGATCAAGCGCTGATCTTCCACTAACAAGGGGGAAAAGTGAGATGCATTTGCATGGTACATGGCAACGACAGACGACTCTTTTATTTTCCACTTCGACCACCGGGCAATTGGATTTTGATATTTAGCGCGGCGTACTGGTACAGAAAGACTCTTCTTCGGCGGAACGGATACTTTCAATTAGATTTATTGCATCTAGTGTAAAAGCGACAGCGCACCGAGACAGATAGGAAAGCGAGAGAAAGAGAACGAACGCAGCAGAGGATTTGTGGATGGCAACGGAACACTGCTGTTCCCAAATTTTTGCATATGTGTGCTTCTAGCATCAGCATGACTACTTTCATACAGAACCTATGAAGTATTAATAATAAGTATCACCATCTATTAATGACAAAGCTCTCCGATTTACCTTTCCCTGTTAGACATCACATCCCTCACATCACCTTCGTCACAAACTCTGTCTGTACAGGACCGCATCTGCCGGCAGAAGAGGTGTAGAGGGTGGCAATGGACAGCCCTAACTGCCTATCTGCTCGGAGCACTACGAAAGTGCACCCGCGACATGGTTCTTCTCCCGCAGAGCTCACACATCTATGGAAGTCTACCGCTTAGCTTACTGCACGCCCCATCGAAACACTATTGTAAGCTCTGTGCCAGAAACTATCCACTTCAACCCGGCACCGAACTGCATCGCATCGCTCAAAGCCAAATAAGGCTTGCGAACTTGTTACATGCACAGAAATGCCCACATGGCACATGCGTTCGAAGAGAAGCTCCGCGGCAGCAAGTATGAAGTATAAATCCAATACCTACCCTTGAGAATCAACTCTTGCTATACATATTTTCATGTCCAGATAAGCTCACGTCAGAAGTTTGATTCTCCGTATCTGGCGGGTAAGAAAGCTTCCTCAATATTGGAGAGAAAATGCGAGAACCACGATAATTGGATCCAGTAATAGTTCTGATGAAAGTGTTTCATTCTTTCCTCGGAATATATACAAAATTCCTAGCGAAAAATCCCCGCTGGGGTTCTTCGCCATTTCTCCTCCTACAGTATGCGCATGGGAGCTAGAAGTGGTATCTCAGAGATCGAAAAGCGCAGTCGAATTCAGAGCTAAAGAGAATCTCGTTCCTCCTTTTCGTTCGGGTTGAGGTGATGATGCGATGATAAGAAACAGGTATCAACAGAATGCAGATGATTGATGCATGCCACTCTCCTTTCGCGTCCAGCGAATGTCATCATGGTCGTGGTAGGTCTCCTGAATGCGCCGTTTCGGTGAGAGATGAAATTGGAAAAAGATAAAGAAAGGAGCGAATGCTAATGCTCGGATGCCTTTTTGCTGTGATGCATCGTGGGTCTCATTAAGGTCGTTGTAACAGTTTGTCGTGTTGGTGTCTGATCTCGTGAGAGAAATCTGGAGTCTCCCGACGCTCAAAAACAAAACACCACGCCATGCACGTCTGTTGGACTGGTGCCCGCTGACGTTGTCTGTTGCATGCGATGTGATTTTGATTCTTCTTCATTGATGGTGGTCGGAGATTGTGCCGTGTGTGCGGCACCTTTGTCTCCCGCGTGCGTCATGTTGGAGACCAACTTTGTGAGTTGTAGCGCGTCCATTGAAGTCTCCAGAGGGAGGATTTGATCACAGCCCTCGAGCATGGAGCTAGAACATTGTGGCTCTGTACTCTGGCCCGCGGAGGCTGAGGAGGAGCGTTGAGAAGCGGCTCGTTGGAGCTCGTTCGTGGTGCCATCGCTGAAATTGTGGGCTTTGTAGGTTGGTGGCTGTAGTTCCCACTGCTCAAGAAGCTCCATTCGCCAGTTCAATTTCATGCGTCGGCCGTCTACGACGATGACATCGCTTGCGCGTGGAGCATCGGCGTTGAGGATGGGCATGCATCTTCGAATGTACCTCAGTACTTGCTGTGGCGTGCGCAGATGCGGAGGCTGCCATTTTCCGTCTTCGTTGAAATTGGTACTGGGCGTCGCATACATCATGTCTGTGCCTAGCAGTGAATTGATAGTGGTGCTCGTTGTCTGCCTCGCGTTTGGCGGACGTGTCGCAGCATCCACAGTACGTCCGCTGGCAGGCGCAGGAGCAGCAACATCTTCGCGAATCATCGATAAATCCACTTCGTCTTCTTCGCGCCCAGGCGTAGGTGGCATCGTGGTCTGTGTGTCCATCCGTGGAAGTTCAGGCCGTGTGGGATTCATCGCGGCGAAATCGGGGTACATCTGCCGGAAGAGACGTTCCTGTTCGGCCAGGAACCCGGGGTCGGCCATGTTGCCGTTGTAATGCGGCCGATTGCGTCTTCTCCTCCGCGGTACAGTGCATTGCCTCGGTATACTTCGCTCGTCGATAGCATACGAAATATCAATTCCCGCGCTGATGATGTGGACCAGCTGGAAAATGATGTCCTCGCAACTGTCGGCCAGAAGAATCTGATCCGTCTCAAGGCGCAAACGCAGAATCGTCTGGGGTACGGGTTTGTACAGGTCCGGGTCTTTTTGCCACGCCCTTCTTCTCGCAGAAGAAGGTATCAAATGCGCAAATCTCGACTGCGGGACCAGAATCGTGTGCTCGGTGTCAGTCGCCAGTCCGACTTCAGCGTGCTGCAGTGTGTAGGATTTGAGCAGCTTCCCAGCCTTTCCGTCCTTGACTCTGTGGAAATTGATCATGGTACCACGTACCACCACGTAAACTTCCCTCCACTCGCCCTCGCAACATCCATGCAGTGGGTTCATCGACTCCAGGTTCAATAAAACTTTGGCCTCTGCACCCACAGTGCAAGTGTAGCTGGGTAGCTGTTCTCTGCCATCCTGCGATGTTCGCAACGGTCGTGCAGGAGTTCGTGCAGCGGCGGCGTAGCCTGGTGGTGTGTCGTTCGAGACGTCGCATTTCGTTTGGAAGGTGTTGTAATAGCTTGTGGCTCGCCGCGGTCTTCCTGGCCGAGCTTGTTCAGCAGGCTGATGCTGGTGATCCTGGGGGGTAGCTGGCCGGGCGAGCTCGGCACCGTCCGATGTCACTCTCCTCCGCAGCTCCCCCAGTGTCGATGCCATGGCCATGATTTCCTGTTTTTGCGCTCTCACGCGCGAAAGGCAAGCGCGTTGGTGAGGTTCGCAACTTCTAGTACCCAAGCCCAATGCCTCAAGCCCAAATCATGAGGATCTTCAGTCGTCGGGATGTCATCGGCTTCCGACGCTAGAGCTGCCCGAGCTGGTTCCGCATCGAGTAATGTCGGCGGTGTTCCCGGTTTGCGATCACAATGATGTCGTCGCTCTTGACTCTGCGTTTGGGCGCAGATGCGTGCGTTTGGATAGAAGAAGGCAGTCGTCGGAGATGGGTGTCAATGTGTATATTGTCGAGAGACCGTCTCCCGCCGGGCTAAAATCGGTAGGAGCAGATCCAGGTCTGGTGGTCTTAACAGCGTGCCGCGTGCGTTAGTGAACGGGTCGCAGATTTGGTGAATGAGGGGGATGGATGGTGAGGAGGAGGAGGAGGAGGTGCAGAGAGAGACATGTACGAGCAGCGCACAAAGACGCTACCGTCCCCTCTCCGCCGTCCCGCGTGTGCATGTGCACTCGTGGGCAGGCGATGATCTAGAAACGCCACGGGCAAAGCCTGCTGAAGACCGGGTCCGTAACGACTCAACTTGGCGCCAATCGCGCTGTCTGCACCGCGCACCGTCACAAGAACACTGGACCCTGCAGGCGTCGCGAAGTCGCATTCTGCAGGGCCCGCGGACGATGCCTCTCATGTCTGCGCGCATCTTTCGTCTCCTCGGTCAGCGACGCATTCCTCATCGCACCCAATCCAATCCAATCCAATCCTTCTTCGCCTGCTTGCTTCCATCGCGCAAGTCCGCCTGCGCTGAGCAATGCATACTCATCCGCGATACAGTGGTAGAGTACAAAGCCACCAAGCATCTCACCATCTGGAGCGGTTCTGGAGCCCGTCCGGCTGCAATCCAGTCCTGTCTCATGCACGCCCAGAGACTTGCCGAACCAGCTAGCTCTCTTTCCTGTTCGTGCGCGCGTTCGCCAAACAGAACCTTCCAACGCGCGAGAGTTCGGCCGGACTCACGCACCGCAGCAGCGACACATGGGCAGAGCTGCAGCTGCAGTGGTGAGCTGATGCGCTGATGACATGCTCTTCCCACACATCTCACGTTATCGGCCCAGCGCGCGGCTGAAAGAAGAAGCTGGCCTGCCTCTGCATGCATGCCTGGATTCGCTGCGATGAATGCATGCGGCTAGTCCTCCGCGTGGATTCTTTTTAGCATCTCACTCGCGTGCATGCTATCGTCGCACATGTTGCACCAACCTCCTCTCGCGCTTACGCAACCGTGATCGCAAGGCCCTCCTCGGCGCCAGTATTTGCCTTGCACCAACAAGCTTACCGTTGGCACCTTTGACCTCTTGTCGCTCGCTACTCCTGTCTTGTCTCTCAACATCGCAGCGCTAAGTAACGGCCGCTCTGAGACAACGCACAAACCAATCGTGACCGGGATGCACCACCGCGACTCACAATCACACGGTTGACGAAGCAGCGAAGATGCTGTCTAGGGAATCAGCGACCTTTTGCAATCTTTGTGGAGTTGGCACTTGACCCACGCTCCACGCCATACCCTAGCCAGCATCACGCGACAGTGATGTAAATGCAATATGGAGCAGAGGCTCATTCTGCGCCATGCGCAATGCGCGTGCATACTCGATTTTTAGCATCTTAATTTCGTCCACGGCATGCAGCGACATGCGTGAGTGCCAAATCCCTTCTCATTGGGACCAGGACACGACCAAGTCGTCCAGACGTGATCGTGTCGCTGTCCTCTCCATTCTTACAAGACACCGCCGAGCACTCATATGCTCCAGCGTCCCAAAACGCTCACGGACGCCGTTCCAGAACGCCGCGCTACCTGAGGTTGCCTTATAGCACCTCCGCTTTCAGTATAAGCATTACATTTACAGTAGGTCGTGGTATATCGCACTACGATGGCTCAGCCACCGAAGACTGTGTTCGTCTTCTTCTTTGCTTGCCAACCCCCTCTTGCCGCTGCGCAAGCACCTCCCGAAGCGCCGGATCATCGCGATCCCTGTCAACGTGATGGACACGAACGTGTCTAAGACTTGTTAGAATCGTCATCTTCAAAGCCACGCGAGCCCTGCCTCACCTTTGTAAGTTGTCAGGCCTGGGATATCTGTGCTCGCGGTCGGGACAGAAAGGGCAAATGTAGCCAGGACTGTTATGCACAAGTCCATGCCGAATCATTTCATTTTTGCGTTTGAAGCCTTTGCCACCCTCACTGCGTGGGCAGTCTTTCACGGGGCAGTAGTGCGGTCGATTCTGCGAGTGCACATTTCTGTGCGAGCTATATGGGGTCAGCCTTCGTCCAGAACTACACTAGAATCTAGACACACCTGAGAAGATATTGTGTCTGGAAGGGCATCGCCGTACATCCAGGATAATCGCACTTGAAGCCACCTATCGGGACAATGGTCATTCCCGGAGGTGGCGGCAAAATCGGTCTCTGAACTCCTTCTGTCGGTATAGGTCCTTCGGTTGGCGTCGTCTGCGCGGTGCTGTATCCGTCCGTGCTTGAACTAGTCTGCCCATGACTTTCGCCTGAAGAGGAATTGGTTGGTATGGTTGGTAATGAAGGTATCGGCGGTGGGAAGTTGGGGTTTGCCTCAGTGGCTACTGACGATCGCCTTCGATCTGTGTAATAAGCTGATACGGCATATTGCTTTGGCGATCCGTAATGATGGCTTTCACCGGCACCACTTGTCGGGGACCGTGGTCCGGGAGGATAAAATGCGGTTGGCGATGTCTGTGCACTGTTTGCGTACGGCGGGAAAAAGGGCATCATGGGAGACTGTGATGTGGCGGAGCTGAAAGATTGACTGTGATGATGAGCGGCTTGTGCTACCCGAGAGTCTTGTTGGGTTGCTGCTTCGGCCAGCTCTGTCAGTTGGCCTAGCTGTCCGGTCAACTGCCGGAAGGAAGGCAAGCTCTGACCGGTCGGCGATGCTGCAGTAGTTTCCCTGCTGGGAGACGAAGGCTGCACAATAGGCAGAGTGTTCGCAGTGCCCTCCTCGACTGGTATGGCATGTTTGCGCAATGTGGGAGAGTTGGCAATTGAATCTCGAGAAGCTCGATTTGGCACTTGGTCCAGTGCAGGAGAGGTCCTGAGCTCGAGAGGAACGAGCACATCGCTATCCTGGGACTTTTGCGATGGCAATTGGGGTACGCTATCGGCACTGTTCTGTGCTGCATCGATTCTAGTCCGCTCCACGAGACTTTTCATTTCTTGCTGAGGTTGCGACGCCCGGTCGCTCTCCTGCATCGCGGCAGCAGCAGTGGCCTTCAAGGCATCACTGGTGCTGTTGCTGTGCTTTTCGCCAGCATCATTGTGCGAGCTCAGTTGCTCAGGCAAGTCGGGTCCAGCTTTCACAATATAAGGTCTCCCGGCGGTCGCATTAGATGACGACTTGTCGGACATTGTGTTCCGCGTGGAGAATGAAAGAGAGCGGCCAGGGTTGGTGCCGGAGATGGCCCACTCAGCCGTAGGTGAGGCTCGCAGATCTATACTGCTGCAGACTTCGCGGATGAGAACCAATGCAGGATGAATTGAGACCGGTGCTTCCCGATGGCCTTGGACTTCTCGTGCTGCCACGCCCGGTGCTGTGCAGTGACAAATGATACGCGGCTGACTTTCGAATGGGCAGCGAACTCAATCCCAGGATGTGTGCCGCGTCGAGGCACTCGCGGTCGTGTGGGCAACCGGGCTCAAATCAGAAGAAATGGTATTGTCGTGCGCAGTAGGCTAGAAGTACCGTTCGCGGTCATGCAAGATGACTGTCAGCGTTCGGACGCCGCCTTCGAGTCCATCCACAGCACTGCGATCGTCCGTAGGTCAGCTTGGGGCTTCCTGGGAACGAGTCAGTACGCTTTGCCGGCTGAACATGCTGGTCGCACAGCCCGGCGCAAGCAATGAAGTTGGGCGATGCGGCTCAAGCTCTGGCGGCAAGCACGAGAGCAAGCTGCGAATGCATAAAGGGAGGCGTGCTGGGAGATGTCGGATGGGCCGCGATATGACCCGGCGGCTGAGCAGGCTCTGCGAAGACGAGTGTCGAGAACATGTACGGCGCATGGATACCGGGGCTGGTCGACTTACCTAGGCACCATGCCTCTCAGCCGCGATGACGTTGCGTTGTCCCAGTTTGGCGAGCGCGCGGCAGAGCAGGCGGATCCGTCGCAGAAGAATTGGTGTGCTTGCAGCGTGTTGCGCGTGCGATCGGTCTCGCCAAATGAAGTCTCGTAGCTGCCAAAAGACCACCAGCTCGGCAGAGATGTCGTGGTGTGGGCCTAGAACGTCCGATCACCACCCGCACCTC
This sequence comes from Cercospora citrullina, assembly GCA_013365195.1. Taxonomy (NCBI): domain Eukaryota; kingdom Fungi; phylum Ascomycota; class Dothideomycetes; order Mycosphaerellales; family Mycosphaerellaceae; genus Cercospora; species Cercospora citrullina. The sequence goes on from JAASFF010000316.1 coordinate 190,616, forward strand.
CAGCCACGCAGACGTCGTCCGAGCATAAAAGGGAACAGCAAGCAAGCTGTGGGGGTGCCCGATGGGAGCCTCACGTTCTCGCGCGCGGCGATCGAGCACGAAGCAGCGCTGCTGGCGGTCGTCCGTCCGGCGGCCAGATCAGCGCGATGGTGCGGTGATTGTTTGCGCCGCGTCGTGGAGCGAGGAAGCTGACGGTGGTGACTGAAGAATACGATGTGTTGTACTGTCCTCGAGCGAGTGAGAGCGTGGAAGGTGCCGGGCGTGCGAGGCTGGAGCTAGAACTAAGCCGCTTTCCGCGTTCGCCATTTTGCGGACAGCACCTTTCTGCGGTGCGGAAGCAGGGTTCCCTCCATCGTCACGGCAGCCATGCACACGTCTGCTAGACTGCTCCAGGCAACCTGTGCGAGTCCAGTTGCAGTGTGGTGGGTGTGGTATGTTGTGAATGCAACCACAGCCGCCATGCGTGCAACCACGCGTAGGGCTGATGCGGATGATGATCGAATGACGAGCACAGGGACGACGGTCCAGCCACGATGCACGTCGAAGAACGTCTCCTTTGTCTGCTGCTGCCAGTCTAGCATACGCATACCCCACCACTGATGCTGCTGAGAAGGCGCTTCTGCCTGCCGAGTTGCACATCCCTCATTCGGACTGCTCCCAAGCTCGCCTTGCCCTCGCGACACAGCCCTCCTGCCCTAGGCACCGGTTGCGCGCGGCAGATGATCTCCTCCAAGCGGAAAGCGCCTCCAAGCCAAAGCACCACACCCGCTAAGAAGCGTCCAAAGCCCGACATCCCAGAATATCACACGACTCCTAGTGTCAAGGAGGACGACGGAAGCATCCAATGGCCCGCCCCGCGTTCACAAATCGACGAGGCCCGCAGCATCATCGTAGAATCTGCCGAGGCGAAGGGCAACATCGTGCTCGTGCCGGATAAAGACGCTGATGGCTTATCCGCTGGAGCAATACTGCAACACACCTTGTTGCTATTGGGAGTGTCGCCAGAAAGAATAAAAACTCATTTGTTGACCAAAGGGAACACGGTGCACAGTGATGTTGAAAGGCAACGCCTCGCCTCGCTCAATCCTGAATATGTCTTTGTCATAGATCAAGGCTCTCGACCTGGGCCTCCAATTGTGGATTCTCCTCACACTGGCCTAGTGATAGATCACCATTTCGCTACTCCCTCCGACTTTCCAGAGGGCTCTAACTATGTGACCGCGTGTCAATCCCCGCCAGTTGCTACTTCTGCGCTGTTGACGTACCACATCTGCGAAACGCTACATCCTGAAGTCGCCTCGAAATGTGATTGGCTTTGTGTAGTAGGCACACATGGCGATCTGGGAACTACACTCAAGTGGTCGGACCCCTTTCCAGACATGAGCAGTGCCTTCAAGAAATATAAGAAGAAGGTGCTGAATGACGTCGTGAGCCTGGTGAACGCCCCACGGAGGACAGCAACATGTAAGTCACAGCGATAGCATGAATCGACGAGTGACATTGACTGATATTTTCACAGATGATGTCAGATCAGCTTGGGAAGCGCTCAGTGAGACTGATGATCCTGCCAGCGTTCTGAAAAATCCCCGCCTTCTCGATGCTCGAGCTGAAGTCAATGCCGAAGTGGAGCGCTGCACACATGCTGCACCCGAATTCTCGTCTGATGGCAAGGTCGCCGTTTTTCGAATCAAGAGCCAAGCACAGGTCCATCCAGTTATCGCCACTCGATGGGCAGGTCACCTTCAATCAAACAAGCTTGAAATTGTGATGGTCGCGAACGAAGGATATCTGGAAGGTAAGGTGAATTTCAGCTGCCGCATAGCTCGATGTGCACGAGGCAGGGAGAGTCCAGTGAACATCATCGAAAGTCTGAAGGCGTATGCCAATCTGCCAGAGATTGTTTCTGCAGAGGGGGATGGTACCACGGAAGAGCCGCCTTCGACGGCAACGGCAAAACCGACTTTGTTGGAAAGAATGGGGGAGAACTTCGCGCGTGGGCACGTGCAGGCTAGTGGTGGTATCGTCGCAACTGAGGACTTCGAAGAGCTGATGACACGGATGGAGGTCGGCGTGAAAAAGGCCAATGACAGCAGCCCGAGCAAAAACAAGACGAGGCAAAGCCCTGCGAAGCAAAAGAACACGCTATTGACGTATTTTAAGAAGAGCGAATGATGAAGTGGGAAACTGCCGAGAAAGATTCAATAAATGCTGAAGGCCATGTGCAGAGGATAGGCTGTTCTTCCTTATTTATGCAAGATTCTAGCGCGTGCATGCCACCGAGGCCGACTCGGAATATGTCGTTGGGTCCTGATCCGTACAACAACAAAGAGTTGATAATGAACTGAACATCCGATCAGAAGAAATATATCCATAGCCAAGACCACTGTGACTGCCATACGGACATCGGATATTCTAAAGTTTGCGTGTGCCGGGTCGGGCGGGCTGTCCAAAGTTACCCGAGCTGTGGATTTTCGGACCTATGGTGATCCAGTTTCAGCGCCACCATCGTTGTAGGTTCATCGCATTGACAGCTATGTCTCCACCTCCAGTTCACGCACCGACATCTACGCGAATAATCCTTTCGGATCCATATCATTGGGATCTCAATCGCTAAAGCTACACATTGATCCAACACACAAGCGGACGCCTTCACTGGCCGTACATCCAGAGCGGTCCTGTGCTTTCAGCACGACCGGTCTTCCCGCGTCATGGCGGCTCAGCAACACGATGTCCTTCCTGACGATCGCTCTCCGAATAACTCAACAGACAACAACGCGACGATGAAAGCAGTGGACCAGGAGCGGCGTCCTGCTGCTCCTTCGCCTCCAACCTCGGAATCGACAAAGAAGCCAAACATGTTCAAGAAGCTTCGGCAAAAGCTTGACCTCGATGTGCCGACTGTTATGCTGATGTTCAAGGCATCTTTGCCGCCTACAATTGCGGTCGCAATGTATCAGAGCCCAGCAGTCGCGAGGGAATATACCACACTGGGTTACCTGATCGCGATCACGTCGGTGCTGGGAATGTGCATCATGCCAAGGGCTATGTTTGTGCAAACGATGTGAGTGATGCTGAACTGTTGATATGGTCTTGTCTTCGCTCGATCACCCCAGGACTATGTCGAATTGACAGGACAAGAAATTAAATCAGGTCAAGCTCGTGTCGTGTACTGTACTAACATGTCGCTAGTACTCTGAATGTTCTGGGTGTATGCGTTGGTGGCGCAATGTGTCTTCTTGCATTGTACTCTGCCATTCAAGCACGGATACATACAACGCCAACAGGTGCTCCTCCGACTGGGTACAACTCGAGTGCTTCTGCTGTCTTGGCAGTGTGGCTCTTCTTTTTTGTCTATCTTGCCAACGTTCTAAGAGCTGCTCTACCTCAGATGCAGTTTCCTGTCATCATTTTCTCCATCTTCATCTCGGTGTCAATGACATATGGTAGGAAATAGCGCCTCTTCAAACGATGGATCATCTAATGCTTTGCAGGCACACAGTTTCCTACAATGGACTACGCCCTTAGTTTCATGCAACGCCTCATTCAGACCTTCTTAACAGGCTTCGCTCTAGCAGTGGGAGTCTCATTCTTCGTCTTTCCTATGAGCTCGAGAAAGGTTGTGTTTAAAGAGATGGAAGGATATCTCAAAGGCATGAGTGGTCTGTTGAAGCTTCAAGGCGCCTACCTTGCGAGCTTGGAAACCTGGGAACCAGAGAATGACAGCGAGAGACCAGGAATGGACAAGTACAACGACAGGAAGCAGAAGGGACCAGCACCATTACTAATGACTGAACCTGGTAGAAAAATGAAAGCAGCTATGCAGAAAATACTGGAACTGCATACGAAGTTGCCGACGGATATCTCCTTCGCGAAGAAGGAAATTGCGATTGGAAAACTTTCGCCAAAGGATATTACCGAGACATGGAAGCGAATGAGGTTCATACTGGTGCCCATCATTGGTTTGAACTCAGTGCTGGATATCTTGCAGCGACGAGCTGAGGAAGCGGGTTGGGAGAAGCCGAACAACACCGAGGCAGACGAGCGCTCAAAGAGAAGACAAATTGACGATCTGCACGAGCTTATGAAGTCTCTGCATGAGCCTTTAGCCACCCAGGGTGCGCATCTCGATTCCGCCTTCCAGCATGTTCTCTATACATTGGAGCTCTCGAAACCTCCCAAGAAGAAGTCCGGTGATGAAGAGAGTGCCGACGCTGGACCAATACCCGGAACAGCCACATATGCGGAAGGATTTCGAAAACAACTGGACGAATTTTACCACTCTAAGAAGCATTCAGTCGAAGAATGGTGCCATCAGCATGGATTCGACATTCCGGACGACTTCTTCGAACCTACTTTTGAGCAACAAGAAGAATGGAGCGATGATCGCTCTGAGCATGCACGTGAACGAGACCAAAGACATCTATTCTTCGCTCTCTATGTTCACCATCTTCTCCACAAAGCCGGCGAAGCTGCCCTCGAGTTGGTTCTCTTTGCAGACGAGCGCAAAGCATCTGGCACATTGCAAAGATCCCGCCTCATTGTCCCCGGGCTCAAGACTTTCAAGAAATGGCTTTTCTCTTGCTTCGGTAAAGACGACCTTCACGATGAAAACCTCCTGACAGCTGATGTCTCCACCGGCCGTGCTCTGGATCTGGGAGAGTCTTTCGGCAAGTCGAAAGATCCAGAGCATTTACCACCCAGAAATGCGTGGGAGAAGGTTGGAGAAACGATCAGATTGATTCCGCGAGCGCTCAGAAGTGATGCCTCAGCTTTTGGTTTCCGTGTTGCGTGTGCCACGATGACAGTGGCCATTATCTGCTTCCTGCATGATTCACAAGCATGGTTCCTGAGGCACCGGATCCTGTGGGCGATGATCATGGTGCCGATTAGTATGACGAGGACAGCCGGACAGTCGACATGGTCTTTTGCGCTGAGAATCATGGGGACCGCGATTGCGATGATCGCGGCGTACATCATATGGTACATCGTGGACGGCAGAACAGCTGGTGTGATCGTGTTCTTGTGGTTCTGGCTATTCTTGGCCTTTTATATTCTGCTGAAGCAGAAGACACTACTCATTGCGGGCATCATCTCTGTGAGCCTCGTTGTCAACCCCTTCGCCGGAGATACTTGCTGACAATCGTGTAGGCTGTTACCGCCATCTTGATTATTGGCTACGAACTCCAGACCCGCGTCGTCGGCATCGAAGCAAGCGAATCCAATGGCCAGCCCTTCTACGAAACTTACCTCCTCGCCCCTTACCGTCTCGCTACTGTCTGTGGTGGTCTCGCCGTAGCCTACATCTGGACCATCTTCCCCTACCCTGTCAGCGAATCGACTGAACTCCGCAAAGACGTCGGTGGCGCCCTCTACATGCTCGCCAACCTCAACTCCGTCGTGAACGAACTCCTCCGCGCCCGACTCCAGAATATCGCCGGCGATGAAGCCACCAAAGGTACCCGCGCATTTCATCTCGAAAAGGCGCGTAATTTGGTATTCACCAAAACCCTCACCCTCCTCACCACTCTCGAACAAAACTCCGCCTTTTCCAAATTCCAAATACGGGTCGGCGGCCGCTTTCCTCATGAAGAATACACTGGCCTCATTTCCAGCATTCAGCGCGTGATGCAATACATCACACTCATATCCTACGCCTCTCGAACCTTCTCCCACCCGGACGACAACGAATCATCTTCCCGACATACAGCCTGGTCGCAGGATTTCCGGAAGCTACTCACGTCCGTGAACGCCACATCACACAAACTCACCTCTTTGCTATCGCTCTTGTCTTCCAGTATCACCGACGCGAGAGCTCTACCTCCATATTTGGAAATCCCGCAACACGCAAAATATGTGCAACGCATGGAAAAGATTGACAAGGAGATTTTGAGTGTGAGACATATCGACGAGCCGGAGTATTCTGCTTTTGCGGTGATTCAGATTTGTGCGCAGTGTATTAATGATGATGTGGTGAAGATTACGAGGTGAGTCAGTTAAGCTTTATGAGAAGGCTATCTTAGAGGTTTGTGGGCTTTGCTAACTGGTGTCTTTCTGATAGGCATGTCAAGACTCTGGTCGGAGTCATAGATTTTAGCTTCCATGTCAAAGATCGGGAGCCGGAGGGGGACGAGACGTCGATTGATAGTGGTGCGGATGAGAAGAAAGGTGGACAGTAGGATTTGGCTGCAATAGCAGAATATACTTTTAATTGATGATCTCGTGCTCGAGAATCTACAAGTCCTCTGATACAGTTCAACGCCATGGGGAGCAGGCCTTTCTCGCCCATGAAGATCTAATGAACGCATGCTCTCTGATATGCTCTCCCTCGTAATATTTTGCTCGCACTCGTAAACATGGTGTCGGACCATGTGGCGGCACATGCCGTTTCTATACTGTAGAGTCATCCGCTGTAGTGTCATGAATAAGGCACCTCCATATGCTAATCGTAAATCCATCCTCGCAGTTTAGGTAGCCAGGTCTTCCGCATCATTGAGTCGTCAAGCCATCAACCACGTTCAGTCATACACCTCCGAAGTGGCGTCCATGTACGACCAACTGTGTCGCCTTGAGATGGGCCGCCCGTGTTGCAGCTGTTCTTTGCGCTCTTCGAAATCGTTTGCGGCTATCGTCGAGGCTTGACTGGCAGCGGCAGAGTACGACTCCTTCACATTGTGGCCCGCAACTTTGATGTCTTTGAGTTTCTCAGCCCATTCGTCCACGCAGTCGAGTGCCTCTTCTGGAGACTCTCGGTGCGAGAGGAGGAAAGCCTGGATCTCAGCGGGTGTGAACAGGTTGGCTTCGACCTTTGCTGCGAATGCCTTGGCCAGCACGTCAATATCTGGCTGCGAATCGACCACCGTCTCGCTGTCGTCAAATTCTTCATCGAGATCCGTGTAGATCTGAGTGAAGAGGATGTTGGCAACTTCTTGGCTGGCATTTCCCATGAAGATTTTGTGATCGATGCGGCCGGGGCGGACGAGAGCAGGGTCTAGGCTGTTGGCTGAATTAGAGGTCATGATCAGCAGGCGACCTTCTGCAGCGCCGGCGCCGTCAATAACGTTCAAGAGGCCGGAAAGAGTCACGCGTTCCTTCGGGGTCAAAAGGTCACTGCTGGGCTTCACAATGTTTTCGCGTTCAACACCAGCAGAATCGACATCTTCCATGAGGACAACACACTGTGTTGGGAGCTCCGCGAATAGAGTAGCGAGTTTACCGTCACCCATCTCGGTGCTCGTGAAGGAGAGAATGTAGAGGTCAAGACCGAAATGGCCGGCGAGCGCTGTGCTGAACGAGGTCTTGCCCGTCCCAGGCGGCCCGTGCAGTAAGATACCTTTGCGCAATGGGAGACCGCGTTGAACATACCAATTGCTTGTCTCCGGTGCCAAGTACTTCTCCACGCTCGCAATGATGGCTTTCCTAGTGTCCACCTCCATTGCGACAGTATCGAGAGTCCGTACGGGGCGAGAGATTGGTTGATCCCAGACATCGTTGTCGCAGGAATAGCGCGACACACGATAGATGTAGGTGTATGACTCGTCCTTGTTGTCGTCTTGGATGTGCTCAAGAAAGTCTCGCAGGAGCCCGTTGTTTCCAGTAAGCGACAGGCAAGAGATTTTCAGATCTGGTTTCGCGGGCAAAGAGCGACCTCTCCGGCCATAATCATCCGATTCGGCGGGCTTCTCAGCCACTTCTTGGTCTTCGAAGCGAAGCCATCGGCCATCGTATTTGAACCAGGAGGTCTGAGCGCTAGAAATGTACTTGTATGGCGTTTCTGAGGAGCGTCCGTACGTGCCCTCCCGGACCAATGTGACGGAGCGGCCTTGAAGTGAGGAAGTCTGATCAGCGATCCAGTCCTTGACGTGTTGACGAACGGTATCGTTGCCCTCAACCACAACCTCAGCGAAGAAGAACGACGTGACGTAGTTGACCGCGGTTTGCAGGCGCAGGGGTTTCCAGAGATAGAGGTATGATCCATATCCGAGGAAGGCGATTGGTACCAGCGTGGAAATGGCCTTTGCGAGGAACGGCGACCGGCGTTGAACTATGCGCAAGGCATTTTTGCAAACCTTCTCAGCATTGAGGTCGAAGATCTCTGCCGTCCCGGAGCGAAGGCCTGTGGCCACTTCGAACAAGGAGAGGGACAGGTGGATCGGCATCGGCGTTGACTGGGCAGGCATGGTTGCGACGGTGCTGCCGATGCCGTTCGACTGTGCGCTTGATCACTTATGCCAGAGGATGGCCGTGGAAATGGTAATTTAGAGTGGAGTGGTGGTTACGATCGAGTGTGGAGAGGCTTGTGATAAGGTATTTTCGAAATGCACAAGATGTGCCAGGCAATCACGCGGCCTCGGGAAGCTTGTGAAAGGCAGTAGTAATAATCGTAGTCGTTGAATGTGGGTCCGGGTCAAGCAAAGGCAGATGTTTGCCTTCAGTTGTATTGCTATGAAGCATGCTGAGGAAGGGGCAGGAGCAGAAGAGATGTAGGGGAAGATGGCAAATGGTTGGAAATAGGGTACCCGAGGCGAAGTCTGGCATACGAGCCTTATGCAGTACCGCAGGCAGGCGAGCGAGTGGGCATTGCGGCGTGGTGCTGCAGTGAGTCAGAAATAAACGGTGTACACATGCAGCGGCGTGCGGTGATGTTCAGCTGGGCCCGCTGGGAGGCATCGCTGCCTGCGCCTTCTGAGCTGCTGCGCGTCGGCTGAACCGAAGGGCCGCCCACTGCGGGACGCCGGTCAATCCTGACGGTGATGTGGCTCCATTGAACAGTCGGGAACGCAATGCTGCCTGATGGTGCGAATGTCCTTCTGTTTGACAAAATGGTAGGTCGAAGAATGCAACGAGGGAGGACTAGTTAGAGGGAATGGAAAGAGATGCAAGAGTGCTTCCGCGCTCAACCGCCGAGACTTTGATCACCGCCATATCCTCTGCGAGCGCCGGTGTCGTAGTTGGCCATGGAAACCTGCGACTGAACAGATGCTCGTAGATGTTTCTATGAAATCGTATGCGGCTCTGACAGCTGATCGGCAATGGAGAGCAATGTTGTCTGCTCTGCTCTGCTCAGTTCCAGAGCGGCAGTAGCCGGCGCTAGTGCAGCTGGAGTGATATGGAAGGTACGAGAAATCGCTGGAGTTTCAGTGGAGGCAGGTGCGCATGGCCGAGCTCCAAACTATTTCTTCACAGCTACACGCACCTCACCTTCTTCTCTGCAACTGAGATACCCCATTGCGCTTCACGTTTCCCGCGCTCTTTGATCAAACCACCCTCCTCACGACACACACACTTTGACTAGACTGTGAGTCTCTCGACGCCACCGTTGCTATAGGCGATCTGAGCCCGCGCTCGCAGCTCTTGCTGTTTGCTCCCACGAACATCCACTGACCACCACACAAGACATCCAGCGCACCTCCATCACTCACATCACACCACCGCAATCATGTCCGGCGAGACGTTCGAGTTTCAGGCGGAGATCTCGCAGCTCCTGTCGCTCATCATCAACACCGTCTACAGCAACAAGGAGATCTTCCTGCGAGAACTCATCTCCAACGCTTCCGATGCACTCGACAAGATCCGCTACGAGGCTCTCTCAGATCCCTCAAAGCTCGACTCGGCGAAAGACCTGCGCATTGACATCATCCCCGACAAGGAGAACAAGACGCTGACCATCCGCGACACCGGTATCGGCATGACCAAGGCTGACCTCGTCAACAACCTTGGTACCATTGCCCGCTCTGGCACCAAGCAGTTCATGGAGGCCCTCTCAGCAGGTGCCGACGTGTCCATGATTGGCCAGTTCGGTGTTGGTTTCTACTCGGCATATCTCGTTGCCGACCGCGTGACCGTCACATCGAAGCACAACGACGATGAGCAGTACACCTGGGAGTCGAGCGCCGGTGGCACTTTCACCATCTCGCAAGACACCGAGGGCGAGCAGCTCGGCCGTGGTACCCAGATTGTTCTCCACCTCAAGGATGAGCAGACCGACTACCTTGGCGAGAGCAAGATCAAGGAGGTTGTCAAGAAGCACTCCGAGTTCATTTCCTACCCCATCTACCTTCACGTGCTGAAGGAGACCGAGAAGGAGGTCCCAGACGAGGACGCCGAAGAGACGAAGGAGGAAGACTCCGACAACAAGCCAAAGGTCGAGGAGGTCGACGACGAGGAGGAAGAGAAGAAAGAGAAGAAGACCAAGAAGGTCAAGGAGAGCAAGATCGAGGAAGAGGAGCTCAACAAGACCAAGCCCATCTGGACTCGCAATCCACAAGACATCTCACAAGAGGAGTACGGTGCCTTCTACAAGTCGCTCTCCAACGACTGGGAAGACCACCTTGCCGTCAAGCACTTCTCTGTCGAGGGTCAGCTCGAATTCCGCGCCATCCTCTTCGTGCCAAAGCGTGCACCATTCGACCTCTTCGAGACCAAGAAGACCAAGAACAATATCAAGCTCTACGTCCGCCGTGTCTTCATCACCGACGATGCCACCGACCTCATTCCAGAGTGGCTCTCTTTCGTCAAGGGTGTCGTCGACTCTGAGGATCTCCCACTCAACCTGTCCCGTGAGACTCTCCAGCAGAACAAGATCATGAAGGTCATCAAGAAGAACATCGTCAAGAAGACTCTTGAGCTGTTCCAGGAGATTGCCGAGGACAAGGAGAACTTTGACAAGTTCTACACTGCCTTCAGCAAGAACATCAAGCTCGGTATCCACGAGGACAGCCAGAACCGCTCTGCTCTTGCCAAGCTCCTCCGCTACCAGTCCACCAAGTCTGGCGAGGAGACCACCTCTCTCCAGGACTACGTCACCCGCATGCCAGAGCACCAGAAGCAAATGTACTACATCACCGGCGAGTCCATCAAGGCTGTTGAGAAGTCGCCATTCCTTGACGCCCTCAAAGCCAAGAACTTCGAAGTGCTCTTCCTCGTTGACCCTATCGACGAGTACGCCTTCACTCAGCTCAAGGAGTTCGAGGGCAAGAAGCTCGTGGACATCACCAAGGATTTCGAGCTCGAGGAGACTGAGGACGAGAAGAAGAAGCGCGAGGAAGAGGAGAAGGAGTTTGAATCTCTCGCCAAGTCGCTCAAGAACGTCCTTGGTGACAAGGTCGAGAAGGTTGTTGTCAGCCACAAGCTCGTCGGTGCTCCTTGCGCCATCCGTACCGGCCAGTTCGGTTGGTCTGCCAACATGGAGCGTATCATGAAGGCCCAGGCTCTCCGTGACACCTCCATGTCCAGCTACATGAGCTCCAAGAAGACCTTCGAGATCTCGCCTGCCAACCCAATCATCAAGGAGTTGAAGAAGAAGGTTGAGACCGATGGCGAGAGCGACCGCACTGTGAAGAGCATCACTACTCTTCTCTACGAGACCTCGCTGCTTGTCTCTGGCTTCACCATCGATGAGCCAGCCGACTTCGCCGAGCGCATTCACAAGCTCGTGTCGCTCGGCCTCAACGTCGACGAGGACGTCGAGACCGAGGCAGAGGCTGCTGCCGCACCAGCTCCTACCGAGGGCGCCACCGAGAGCGCCATGGAGGAGGTTGACTAGATGCATAGATGTGTGTACAGTCAATCGTAATGTGTCATGGGTTCACGCGCGAATTGAAGAAGGCATAACGGCTTAGAGACAAAGATCAGGCAAAACGGCGTTTTTTTCTGTGTCCTCTTTTGGGTGATGCACAAAAAGAGGCATTTGGCATGCATCATGGGGAATTTGAGTGACGACTTTTTCTGTATCAACAGTTATTAGCAGTTCTGAAAACAGAGACTTGTTAATCTCCTGCTCGCTTTCAACCTTTCCAATTTCTCATATCACCAAAGTGCCTGCTCTTGTGATCATGCATACAATGTTCTATGTGCTCGTGAACACTATAACTTCGCGCCTCTATCCTTCCTAATCTCAGTACTATCCACTCTCACGCCCTCATCATCCTGCTCCTCCACGCTCAAATCTGGCATCTTCTTCGGCATGATACGTCTAGGCTCCGTGCCTTCTACCAACGCGTACTTGTCAAAATTCATGACTCCCTCGTGATCTCGAAGGAAGTCCTCATCGAGAACGAGTTTGCCATTGACGTCTTTTGCAGGCGAGCGGATGATAGCGAGAATTGCATCGGAGAAGATCTCGGGTTTGCGAAGGGCGCTGCGGGCTTCGCGAGTGCGGTTCGCTTGGGTTGCGGCGGAGTCGATTGCGGCGGCTGGCCAGATACTGGTGATGGCCATGTTGGATTTTCCTTGTCGTTGGAAGTCGACGGCTAGACCCATTGTGAGGGTTGACATGCCGAATTTGCCCACTGTGTTGTGAAGTCAGCTGGCTGCTGTCTTTCCGATCGTTGCTCACCCGAGGAAGGGAGGTACTCACTCGCATACGCTGTCTTCCCCTTCACGAATCGTGAATAGATCGGAGGACTAACGACCACTATCCTTCTGTGTGCATTGTCTTTCCCATCATTCCAGACTTTTAGGACTTCTTGTACTACGGCATATAAACCTTCTGGGTTGATCTTTTGCATTAATTGGAATCGCTTCAGGTCGGTCTTGTCGACTGAGCTCCACCAAATTGCACCAGAGTTGTATACCACGACATCGAGACGTTGCTTCCAGGCAAAAGACTTGGTTATGAGGGTCTGGATTTGATCCGGAAAGCGGTTATCGCAGGCGATGGCGAGGGATTCGTGGCCTAGTTCTGAGATCTCCCGGGCGACTGTGGTGATTGTGGAGTCGGAGGAATTGGGGTTGGGTGGGAATGAAGCAATGGAGGAGGGAGAAGAGGTGGATTTGGCGGAGACGATTACTGTGGTAGCAGGCTTAGCCGCGTATAGTCGGCAATCAGTGTTATCTTATCTTACCAGCGTAGCCATTCTTTGCGAGGTCTATTGCGACCTGTCGTCCTATACCTCTCGAAGCGCCAATCACGAGGGCGACGGGTTGGTTTGGGGCCATGGCTTTGGAGCTTCTCTGCTGGGATCTGTGTTTGTGACGCTGACAAGAGTTTGAGTAATGAAGAGTATGCAGACCTACTGAATGCTGAAAGAGAAAGGGCTGGACTACTGTCGCAAGCACGTACGGAGGTATATGTGTCTGTGAGCTGGAGAGTAATCATGCTTCTGTGAAGAGGTCCGAGGTAGCTGTGGTAGTACCTGCAAGCGGCGGCCTTTGCTGATCAGTAATCCGGACTCACCAAAAGGGCCTTTCAACTTTGAAGCAGGGCGTCCAATTCATGCGTCGCCCCTTCGACTCGTGCGTAAGGCATTGCAGTGGTACGAGACCCATCGGAGCCAAACACTGCACCATTTCTGGTGTTCCAGAAATCTCTTTCGGCTTGCACTGAATGGCTCTTGGTGACGATCATACAGTATATATGTACATTTGCAGAAATGGCGAGTCTCTTACTGTCTCGCTTCCCTGTCCATCTTGCCCCCGGTGAGCGACTCAGCAATTCTCCTGATTCTTTCCTTGTTGATACCGCTATGTCCAGCCACATCGTCCATTGCTCTATCCGATGGGGCATTCTTCGCCCTCCTGAGCATATCCTGTACACGAGCTGGCCTCCCTTCTGCCCAAATGGACTTCCCTGTTCCTACACTATCCCACGCGCCCATGCTGGCACCGAATCCGACGGGCTTCTCGGGTGTACCAAATGCCGCATCGACTGCCTTGTCCAGCTGTTGCGGAGTGACGATGAAGTCACGCGCATTCATGTAGAGCGAATGTAGGGCATCCATGCGTTCTTCCTGTCTTCGAAGGAGATCCGCTTCGAGATTTAGACGCTTCCTCTCGAGTCGTTCTTTGCGGGTAGGGTCAGGGATTGGTTTGTTAAAGAGAGCGTCCAGATCAAGGTTGTTGCTTGGTGCTGTCAAGCGTTCGTCTTCGCGTTCGGGCATGTTCAATTGTTTCATTCGTTCTGCTTGCTTGGCTCGCGATCGGGCTGCGACGCGCTGCTCCTCGCTTTGCTGGCGCGCCTTCAAACTCTTCAAACCTTCGCGCAGATTTTGCCGTCGAAGCTCGCTCATCTTGACTTTCCATTCTTCTCTGCTGCGAGGAGCGACCTTCTTCTCTCGCGCTGGCGGCTTCGTAGCGAGAGCGATCTGCTCGTCTGATGAAAGATCTTTCGGTGTTCCAGCGAAGACATTGCGAGGGACTGGCAGGACTCCTTTCACTGGTGGGTTGTATGGCACGGTTTGCTGTGGTGGCTCGGGAATCTCCACGAAGCGAGGGTGTTCAGGGCCGACGGCCAGCTGTCGAGTGGTGGTCGAAAATGATCGAGCGGTACATTGCGGGCACTTCCACGCTGATAGCGTCGATAATGAGGCCCGGGGCGGCATTATGGATGATGGTACAGTGCAATGCGAGTTGGCTGCTCGATGTGTCTCTGCGGACCCCCGAGCGGGCTTGAGGCTCAACTGAAATCTTGGCAACGCTACCCTCAAAAAGTTTCGCTGCTGCAAAGTCCAGCCACTCTTTCCTTCCACCGCCTCACACACCACAACAACTTACACCACCGCTTTTGCCCGCGACGCTTTGAGTAGACAGTCGCCATGGGCTCGGGAAAGAAGGAAGCCGCCCGCAAGGAGCGGCAGGGCAAGACCGGCGATGGCATGGCCAACGTCAAGACGAAGGGCGAGAACTTCTATCGTAGCGCGAAGCGGGTCAAGACGCTGAACATGTACAAGGAGGGCAAAGCTGTGCGCAACGCAAAAGGAGACATTGTGCAAGCTGCTTCGTATCAGAGCAAAGAAAAGCCCAGCGCGCGAGTCGAGCCGAACAGGAAATGGTTTACCAACACTCGAGTGATTTCGCAAGATGCGCTTGATAAGTTCCGCGGGGCGGTAGAGGCACAGAGCAAGGACCCATACAGCTACTTGCTGAAACAGAACAAGCTTCCAATGAGCTTGATCAACGACAACAAAGATAAAGAACGGAAAGACGGTCTCATACAACACAAGGCCAAGATTCGGATAGAGAGCGAAAAGTTCGGCGACACATTTGGGCCCAAGGCGCAGCGAAAACGACCTCGACTGGCGGTCTCGAATATCGAAGATCTCGCAAATGCATCTGGCAAGGACTTTGATACCTACGAACAACGGTTAGAAGAGGCCCGCTTGTTGTCAGGCGTAGGAGATGCGGAAGCCGATACTGGTTTTACTGGTGGCGATGATTACAAGAACGGCGAGCTCACAACAGCAAAAGAGCCCGTTTTCTCGAAAGGTCAGAGCAAACGAATATGGAACGAACTGTACAAGGTCATCGACAGTTCAGACGTGATCATCCATGTGATTGACTGTCGAGATCCGGAGGGCACGCGATGTCGCAGTGTGGAGAAATATATGAGGGAGGAGGCGCCACACAAGCACTTGGTGTTCCTGCTCAACAAGTGCGATCTGGTGCCAACTACAGTCGCGGTAAGCTTAATCATTTCTTCGTATCCCCTTCTACACATGTACGCCATTGCTCAAGTCAAGGTTTGCTTCCGCCACTCCAGGCAGTTCGATGAAGCAGACCTGTTACAGCGATGGCAGATCAAACCCCAGCTCCACCCGATCCTCTGCCGTTTTGGCATGATCACCTCGGAGCATTTGTGTCTTGTTTGAGTAGCGATCCGGATAGCTTCATGCTTCATTCCCGTGATGGACAGCTTAGTAACGGGACGTACATTCATTCACGTCTTTTGCGGCATTTGAGCAATCGAAACTCGGACCATTAGTACTGACATCGCATTGCCAGGCCAAATGGGTAAAGATCCTCTCCCGCGAATATCCAACTCTTGCTTTCCACGCCAGCATGACAAACTCATTTGGCAAAGGCTCTTTAATTTCTCTACTACGCCAATTTTCCTCGCTCCACAGCTCCCGCAAACAAATATCCGTGGGTTTCATCGGCTATCCCAACACAGGGAAGTCTTCCATCATCAACACCCTTCGGAAGAAGAAAGTCTGCACCACAGCTCCCATTCCCGGAGAGACCAAGGTCTGGCAATATATCACTCTTATGAAGCGTATTTACCTTATCGATTGTCCTGGAATTGTGCCACCCAGCATTACCGACACACCCGAAGACATTCTCCTTCGAGGCGTTGTTCGCGTGGAAAACGTTGAAAACCCTGCACAATATATTCCTGCTGTGCTCGGCCGCTGCAAGCGACATCATCTCGAACGAACATACCAGATCAAGAACTGGACCGAAGACGCTCGACCGTTTGAAGAGAAATCCGAGAAGGACCGTGTGACTGAATCGATTGAGTTCCTGGAACTGCTCGCGCGGAAAGGCGGGCGATTGTTGAAAGGTGGTGAGGCTGATATGGATGGTGTGGCAAAGATGGTGTTGAACGACTTCTTGAGAGGGAAGATCCCTTGGTTCAGTGCGCCGCCTAAAGCAGAAGGTGAGGAGGCTTTGGAGAGCAAGAAAGAAGGGAGCAGAGACGAGAAATTGGGCATCACGCATAAGAGGAAGTTGGGTGAGATGCAGGCGGAGCAGGAGGAGGATGAGGATGAAGACGAGGAACACGATGACTTCGAGGGCTTTGACGAGAAGGGCGAAGAAGATGAGAGTGAGGAAAGTGCCGATGAAGGCGGTGCAACAATCCACGCTGGAGACAGTGACAGCGAGGAAGATGAAGAGTCTTCCACTTCATGACGAAAGTAATGATACCCCAAATGCAACAGTAATAGCATGACTACGACGGTCTGCGGTTTCCGTCGAACCATGTCTGGCCGTTCCAGTTCTCGGCCCTTGACGTGTCTGTCTATCTATCTATTCATCCTCGCAGCCCAACCATTCATGCTCCTCCTGACCCCTAGCGTCTTTCTCTGCTGCTGCGATGGTGCGCTCTTAGCGGCCAGGCTGCTCATGGAAGTTGCATGAAATGTACTCGCAGGCTGGAAAGACTCAGAGTACCCGCCCGCCTTGCTCCTACCTTTCGACAATGTCGCTGAAGGTACCTCTGTAACATGATCTGCTTCAGGCTTAGCAGGCGAACTCGACAAGAAGACGTATTTCTCTTCTCTCTGCACTGCATCGTCATCTCCACCGTTGATACTATCGTTGTTCTCGTAATTCTGCCGTTGTCGACCTCCAGCCATCTGCATTGAAGAAGCAGGCTTGCTCAACATTGGCGTTGAGCATGGTTTGTGCGTTGGTAAGCCGCCTTGTTTGGCGGTCATGAATCCTGCTGCCATTGCAGTTGTGCTGCGAGTGTCCGATATGTTCGAGATCTCACGTAATGGCTGAGATTTCGCGCCTGTTGTTGTCGAAGCCGTCGACTTATAAGGTATATTAAGTCCAGCATCGCCTTCGTCGACAGAGGCGTTTGACTTTTGTTTCTTCAAAGCAGTCGGTCCGATGCCAGTGTTGTTGCTATTGGAAAAGAAGCTCGCGATACTGCCTTGGCCGGCGATCTGCCGTTTTCGACCTTTGAGTACAGCTGCGGATGCTGATGCTGATGTCGAACTCTCGGTTTTGTCTTGCTGTTGCTTCTGCTCGGCTCGCTTGTCGACTTTCCGCAATTGTGCTTGTTCCATGAGTTCGTCATAGCGCGCGGCCACGCTGACAAAACCTTGCTGAACGGGCATCGTTGCCGTTGCGGTGGAGAATCCTTGCTGCACAGATGTCATTGTATGCGTTTGCGCCGTTACGAAACCGGCATGAGAGAAGGATTGGCCAGGCTTCGCGCGGTTCCATTTTGAGAGCTCCTCGCCAGGCTCCTCGCCATTCAGAGGCCAGTAGTTGTCTTCATCACGCTCCAGTGTCTTTCTCACCTCAGCCAGCTTCGCCTCGTCGGGACATTCTTTCCTCAGCGTTATCGATAAACTCGTGAGTGCCGCCGTAGGCAGACTTGGGCCATGCTCTTCGAAGAAACTGCCCACACCTGAATGGGTGAGGAAAGAGGACATGTCTGTTGTCTCACGCTGGGTGTTCTTGACGGGGCAGCTCAAATATAGCAGAGCCTGCGCTCGTGTCATCCCAACGTAGAGTAAACGACGCTCCTCATCATTGTCGTCGGCACGTGAGTGGGGTATTGACCCATTGTAGCATGCAGGGATGAAGACCACAGGCCACTCTAAGCCTTTTGCAGCGTGTATGGTCGAGATTGTGATCTGTTGCACCTTCTCGTTCTCCTCATCTGCTTTCTTCTCCGCAGATGCTGTCAAAGCGATGTTGTCAAGAAAGCTTGAAAGGAGGTCTTGGTCTGTGTCCAGTCGTTGTTCGATACCATCGAGTACTGGCAGGCCGTCCAGATCGACAGCCTGTGCCAGGCTTTCAGGTTTGGTGACCTCCGCTGCTTGTGCCATGAGCTCTTCAACATTGGTCCAGCGTGCCTCGAAGGTCTCCTCCGCCTGGAACTTGTCCCTCAGATATGACTGCAGCTTGATCTTCTGCGAGATAAGATTGATCAAGTCCACCACTGATGGCGCTGTGTCTTTCTCGAGTGCCCACGACTCCACCTTTTTGCGACCACTCAGGATGACATCCACGAAACTTGAAAGTCCTTTCAATGTCTTCTCCATGATCTTAGTCTCCGACTTACACCGCCCTTGAGCGATGCCCAAAATCAATGACCACAGAGACGTGGCTTTGCTTTGCGCTTCTATTCGCCATTTCTTGATGGTAGTCTCTCCGATATGTCGTGAAGGCACATTTAAGATTCGTTCCACCGCTTCACTATTGTCAGGCTGATGAATTACTCGCAGATAGTCAACTACGAGTTTCACTTCGACGCGATCATAAAATCGCAAACCGCCCACCATGCGATAAGCAAGTCCAGCATTGCCCAGAGCCGTCTCTATAGCCCGCGAGAGCGCTGCTGATCGCAACAAGATGGCATAGTCGCTGAGATCCATCATATTCCCAGAAAGACAACGGGTCCGTTTGATTTCTGACACCAACCAGTCCGCCTCCGCAGTGGCTGATGGCAGTTTTCGCAGCACTGGACGCAAGCCGAAGGTATGTGTTGCCTGCAACTTCTTCGGCGGGCGGCTTTCGTCTTGTTCTATAATGTTCTGTGCAGCATGCAAGATGGCACCGGATGATCGGTAATTCTCTTCGAGATTGATGGTAAGCGTATCGGGCCATTGCCTCTTCATCCTTGACAAATTCTTGATCTCGGCAGCTCGAAAGCCATAGATGCTCTGATCAGGGTCGCCAACGATCGTGATGATATTATGTTTCTGGGCGAAGAGTGTCATCAGATCATATTGGATGTTGTTCGTGTCTTGGAACTCATCGATCAAGACGGCTTGCACGTTCGCCACACATTGTGGATGGCTTTTGAGTAGGAAGGAACAGCGGAGCAGAATGTCGTCGTAGTCGAGGAGATTTGAGGCTGCCAGTGTCGTCTCATATTCGTCGAACAGTCGCGTGAATTCTTGCTGATCAACACTTTTCGGCGCCTTGTTCGTCGGCTCGCCTTTGACTTTTCGAGAGGAGATTCGACCAAGGGCTGGAGCGGGCTCAATTGAGAGCCCAAGTTGCTTGATGAGCCGCTTCAAGATGGCCTTTGTGTCCGAAGTGTCCGCGATTCCAAAGTCTTTCGGCAGACCAATGTGTTGTCCGTAGGCCTTGAGGTATCTCAACGCCACCGAATGGAAAGTGCCCAGTTTGAGCTGTTTCGCTAACTCTGGTCCGACAAAGCTGGTGATCCGTTCTTTCATTTCATTCGCCGCTTTCACGGTGAACGTGCAGACGATGATGTTCCATGGCTGCAATCCGCGATGCGCGATCAGGTACGCGACGCGTGCTGTCAGAGTCTTCGTCTTTCCCGAGCCCGGAGGTGCCAGCACCTGTAGCACGGAGCTGTCGGAGGCCACGGCATCCTTCTGTGCAGGATTCAGGCCCTGCAGAATGTTGTCCATGACATGGCGTGTCGTGTTGTGGGAGAGATGTTGTTGATGCTCGAAGCGCGGACGTCGCGACATCATCGCGTCGACACGTGATTTACTCGGCTAGAGCTTCCCACCTTCAGCCCTACTTCATACTCATGATCCTCTGAAGACTGCCAGATTGGACGCTATAGGGCTGCACGCATGTCAGCGCATCGATGGGGCCACTACTGAGGCGCCAGCAATTTGGAGCTTTTGTCGGTCAAATGCATTGCTCGCTCTCTGTCTCCACGTCTCTTTGCGGTGCACCCTTTGGGGGCGGCAATCGGACGCGAAGTGAGATGCAGTCGGAAGCCCCACCAGACTCAGCCTCAGGTTCATGCAGGCACGCACCGCCAGTTTGTCCATCTCACTCACTGCGCTCATCGACTCCGCGCACACGGCTATCGGTGTGACAAGGCTTCGCCTACTCTGTGCGGCCTGGCTATTGCATACTGCGCGGACCGGTCAAGCTGGTCACCACAGCTTCAGTCGCTCCGATGCTGTAGCACGAAGAGGATGCCTGCCGGGCATGCAGCAAGCAGCGCCTCTTCAGAATGTACAAAATGAAGACAATCCTACACGATGCCTCTTCGCAAGAGACACCACCTTCCCACCTTCCTCCTTCAGTGTTCGCCCAGCAAGTCCCGCACTCAGCGTAGGAACCTTCAGCGTGGAGCTTCAAGCCACTATCACACTATCGCTGCAGCTGCCAGCCCACACTCGTCTGTCAGCCTCGGCGCCATTTCTGGCCGACGTCAAGAATTGTGTTCATCGCGACGTCCCATCACTAGACCGAGCAGCAATTTCAGAGATAGCGTGACGACGGTCAGCAGCGAGTAGCCACGTGGGAAGGCACTAGTTAGTTGTGTCGATACGCCTACTCTGGACACCAAGCGAACCTTTGTCGGCCAGTGGAAACACTATACGGGAGTGTCTTGTTAACAAGAAGATATCAAGATTTCGTGAAGATCAAAGGCGTGTTGCGCCCAAGGACGACTCCTTGATGGCTCCGTTACTTTCGAGTGCTTCCGCTGCGATGCCCACCGCTTCGTACGGCGTCCCAGAGACATGGGAATCGACACTCCTACGGGTAGATTCACCCTTCAGCAACAGCTCGATGCTCTTTACAGATTCCGATGCAAGTAGTGGCCGCGAGTACCTTACACCTGGCAGCTCTTACGTCGCATCGAGCGCATCGCCCGAAGCTTGTGTCCCTGCAAGGCCGCGAAAGTCGGTTGTCACAGCCCTACAGACAGCAAGCGAGCCCACTACGAAGACCACTGCCTTACGATTCTTCGTGGTCGACGACCCGAAAAAGCTCAAAGACAAGACTCAGCTCAAGGCCAATCGCCAACATGTTATGCATGATTACCTTGATAAGGAGCGACAGAAGCCGACGAGCAAAGACATCCGCATTACAAAGTCCGGAACCTCGAGAAAGCGGAAGCGCTCGAGTGCGGCCAGAGAAGTGACGACCGATATTGCCGCACCAAGCAAGGCCACTCCCCAGCGCCAAGATGGTTCATCTGCACATCGTGCAGGCTCAGTACGCAATTCGTGCTCAAGTGTTCAAGCACTGCAGTCAATAGAGAGCAATGTTGTTGTCTCCCGAAGGCCGCGAATGCCGTCAACTCAGCAAAACCTGGTGCCAAAACCGATCAGGTTCGCCGACGACATAGCGCCCCTCATCCGAGGGATCGCAGGCGGCTTCAATAACTCACGGTACTTGCGAGCATCGATGGAGAAGATTCCTGGACCCAACTCGTATATTGGCAGCAACATACAACCATTTGCATGCTGGCCGACGCTGAACGATCCTTCGCTGAATGTAGAACAGCTCAAGTGGAGTTGCAGTCGCAAATTTGGGACTCGCGGAATCAGTCTACACTGGGTGCCGACGTTACTCAAATCGCGCCATGCATTCTTGAGCACTATTTGCATTTCGGCTTCACATGATGATATAATGATGAGAGGTCAACAAGCACCGCACGAGCGTCTTCCATATGGATCTACAGCAAGGCTGAAGGTTAGATCGGAGGTTCTGGCTCTTATCAACCAGGCCCTAGCAGATACTGAGACGCAAAGCACAGATGGCACGATCATTGCCATTCTACAGGTTCTGAACAGCGAGATCATGGGTTGTGACGATCAGATCGTGCAGATACATCAGAATGGTTTGCACGATCTTGTTAGTCAGCGAGGAGGTCTAAGCAAGTTGGGCCTCGATGGTCAGCTGGCGAGCATTATCACCATTACGATGTACGTAATTGGTGCACTGCGAGAAACCCAACCACGGATTGAGTATGTGAAACATGCGAGCCAACCGCGGACTACTGTACATCACGCATCTGGGCAGATACCGGAGTCGCCGTTGTACACTCGGTCAACGGGCTACGAAAGCGTCAAGCGGGCGATACAAGAATCGAGCCCGACATTTGAGGTGCTGCAGCTCCTCCGCCGCCTGACGCATGCTTTTGTCCGGGAGACTACGAGGTTGGTGCATGACTCCGGATCCAGTACAGAATTCGACAACGCACACTCCCTGCGAGAAAGAGTCTTCGCGCTTCCTTCGTCCAACAAGATTGCCAGATCTTTCGGTTCGGCGCACACGCGCTCGCAATACGAGTCGCTACGTCTTACCGCTCTTGTGTACTCTCACGCCTTGGCATCGAGGCTTCCTTTCTCTGCTGCATCGGCTCAACTCAGTCGTGTCTACAATGGGAACACGGGAAGCTGTAATCTCAACTCTGATCACTTACACAACGAGGACATTGGAAGCCTAAGCTGGCACACCCTCATCCAAAAGGCTCTTGTCACATCGAACCTAAGTGACTGCTGGGGCCACATGGCGGGAGTTCTATTCTTCATCACACTGATAGCTGGTGCTTGTACGAATCCTGATTCGGTGGGTGTCAATTCCCAGAAAGAGTCCGGTGGCGAGGAAGATGAGAGTCGTAAATGGCTGGCTGCGGTCACCATACGATGTAGCATTGTGCTGAGTTTTGAACATGGTGGAGTGGTCTTGGACACTTTGAAACGACTTGTCGGTATTCAGCAGGTCTTGGGAAGAGCCATCGGAAAGCCTGGTCTTGTCGAGTACTGCACAGTGCAACCGAATGTTGCCATGGAAATCGATCAGAGGCTACATGGACCAGCGGAGCCGCCGAGAGTGCAGCAGACGTTTGCAGACTTTGCGATGGACTTTATGAAAACTGCTGAGTAAGCACATGGGCCGACAGTCACATGCGCTTGTTGGGTTCCACCTCTGCGTCTCGCTGTCAAGATGGAGCGATCGCTTTGAGAGGTATGAGTACAATCAATTCGCTTGATAGTTGTGGTGGCCGAGTAGCGCATATGCCTCGGTATGAGTAAGATTGGATGAACAACAAGTGAGCAAGATTAGGTGAACGGCAAGCAAGCACGTTCGCGCTGAATAACGAGGTGTACCATCCCAGTATTCACTGACCGCTGCTTCGTACCCTGCTGTGCTTTGGACCTGGTAGCGGTGTACCAGGTAGGATCAGGCTCGCCATGGAATAAAAGCTCAATCAATATCCTCTGAAATCCCGTTCGACAAATCCTTTTCCTCGCAGAAAGCGACAACATCGCCCAACATGATCGAAGACATTATATCCTCTGATTATCTAGTGATCGGGGCTGGAGCTATGGGAATGGCTTTTGTGGACACCATGCTCACGGACTCCAACGCCACTGTTACCATCGTGGATCGATACCATCAACCTGGCGGGCACTGGACTGCGGCTTACCCCTTCGTTCGACTGCATCAGCCTTCAAACTTCTATGGTGTGAATTCGAGGGCCCTCGGCATGGACACGATTGACAGAGAAGGCTGGAACGAAGGACTATTCGAACTCGCGTCTGCACACGAACTTTGCGCATATTTTGACCAGGTCATGCAGCAGACTTACTTGCCTTCGGGCAGGTTGGCATACTATCCGAAGTGTGAATATGCTGGCAATGGTACATTTTGCTCTATGGTCACTGGCAAGACATATCAAGTGACCGAGTCGACCTGCATTGTTGATGCAACATACATGAAGGTCAAGGTTCCGTCGATGGGCCCGCCAGAGTACGGAATTGTCGAGGGGGTCAAACTTGTGACACCCAATACCATGCCATTAGAGACCAGACCGTATTCCAACTACACCGTCGTTGGCGTCGGCAACACGGGCATCGATACATGCCTCTGGCTACCTGGGACTGGTGTTCAGCCCTCAGCCATTTCGTGGATGATGCCTCGTGATCAATGGCTCGTCGACCGCCGCTATCATCAAGCAGGGGACATCTTCGCAGAGTGGCGTTACACGATCGTCCCTAACCAGGCCAAAGCCATCCACGCCGCAACGACTGCTGACGACCTACTCAAGCGACTTTGCGAAGCTGGACAGCCACTGCGCTTATCAGAGGATGTTTGTCCAACCATGTTCCGTTGCGCAACCGTCTCACAGAAAGAATTTGAGGCTCTCAAGCAAATCAGAAACGTTATTCGACTAGGCCGAGTACTCCAGATTGACCAGGATAAAGTGACGTTGGAGCGTGGCTCCTACGCCCCAGACAGAGACACACCTTGGATTGATTGTACTACCGATGGACTCGCTCAAAGAGACCCAGTACCAGCATTCCAGAAGAACTTGATAACCCTCCAGTCAGTCCGGTATTGCCAGCAAGTATTTAGTGCTGCTTTCATCGCACATCTTGAAGCGACATACTCCGACACCAAAACGAAGAATTACCTCTCCCGTCCAATTCCCCATCCTAATCATGGCGTCGACTGGATGGCAATATCGCTCATGAACTACCAGAACACCATGCGTCTGAGTGAATATCCGAAGACTCTCAAGTGGTTGGCAAACTCGCGCTTGGACTGGTGCAGACATGTGGCTCCGCCATTGCCTACGGATCCAGAGGAACGGAAGGCGACTGTGGAGAGGATGAAAGAAGTGCGCGAAGGGATGTGCAGCAAGCTTAAATCGCTCATTGATACGATGGCACCCGAGGACGCCGCCAGAGCGAGGAAGCAGGTGATTAACAGTTCAGTCGCGACTCAGCAGGCGAGCATGCTCTGAGCAGCTTGTCAATACCCCATAGAGGACCGCAAACAAAGATTGATGTATTAGACTTACACAACATTTCTCAGTGTTGTTTGATCTACTCCAGGGACATCTGTATTCTGTGCTGCCAGAAATGTTGTACTTCCTGACTTTCACTCGGATTATGCCCAGATGTTCTCGAACTGCATAGAGAAGAGAAGGTGCCTACGGGAAAATGCCATCAATGCCATATGTTGGCCTCGTCGTAGGATGGCTGGCAGGAAGTCGCCTCTCTTGAATGTCTGTTATCATTTCTGTCTTCTGTATTACGCGGCCGATAACTTGTTCTTGAGCAGGTCCATCGCGGCGTTGTTTGTTATTTGGAAGGCAAACCTTGTGTTCGCACCAAGGGAGGACTTGCCCATACTCCAAACTCAATGGCGACCACCACCCACGTCACTGGCGAACCAGGGTAGCTCGCCGAGCTCATTATAAACGGAGCTCTGGCCGCATACCAACAGTACATAGTGTTCTTCGGCAATCTTTCGAGGACCCGCAAAAGCATACCATACAACAAGATATTGCTACACGCTGTCCGCCATGGCTACCATCCGCACCCTCCAACCCCTCCTCCGCAACGCTCCCCGCTTCGCAATCCGCAATACCGTCCAAGTCCAACAAGTCCGCTACCTCAACAAATCCACCTCCCCATCCCTCTACGCTGCTCACGCAACTGTCACCGGCGCCCGCAACGGTAAAGTCACAGCCGAAAACCTCCAACTCCAACTCGGGCAACCCAAAGACCTCGGCGGTAAAGGCGGGGCCACAAACCCAGAAGAGCTCTTCGCTGCAGGCTACGGAGCATGTTTTCAGTCTGCTATGAACGCCGTTGCTCCGACGATGGGTATCAAGTTCCCTAGCGATAGTGTCGTTGACACGACAGTGCATTTGATTGGAAGTATGAAGGAGTTGGATTTGGGTATTCGAGTGGATATGAAGGTTAAGGTTAAGGGCATTGGGAAGGAGGATGTGGAGAAGTTGGTGGAGAAGACGAAGGGTGTTTGCCCTTATTCGAGGGCTACTGAGGGGAATGTTGTGACGAATGTGGAGGTCGTAGTAGAGTGAATGGCCCTACTTTGCCGTAGGTGCCATGGCGATTCTGCCTTGTGACATGTAGGACATTCGACGCGAGAAAACTGCTCTGACACTGGTCATGAAATTCTACAGGCATTATGATTGTTCAAGTAACTACTCTATGCGTGGTCGTCATGTATGTAAAACGTCGATGTCTTCTATTCCCGACCATGAACCCAGGCCTTGTCAGAACGGACCTCCTGAACGACCAGCTCTGGCTTTCCGATGCTCAACTTCTGATCGCCATGCAAGTCCAGTGTAGCTCGAGCCATATACTTGGGCAGAGGATCTTTCCCGGCGAGATCCTCTCTCAAGTCGGCACCAATGTCTGCGTTTCTGGCAATGCGTGCCACGCTGGAAAAGTCTGCTGTGAACGATGCGCCGACACTCAACATTGCCCAGAGTCCACAGATGACGTTCAGCAAACTGACAACCAAGGCAATGCCATACGGTATCCAGAGCTTATACGCGTCGTATGTGTAGATGTTGCCGTGCACATGGAATGTGACGTTCTGGGGTGGAGGCGCGAAGGGAGATGAATGATTGTATCTGCGTGTCATAAGTCAGAGGAACCTAGCGACCTGTGCATGAAAGACACTTACGATAAAGCCTCGGAGCTTGCCATTGAGATGGTAACATTGAAAAACAGCTCTTCCAACATTTCCTCCAAAGGCCTCCGTGACTCTGGCTCGGTTCGGGCTGGAGCATACAGGCCAAGTGCGTCATCGTAGGCTGGCCCAGAAGTAGCGTTGCTGATGTTTGCTGCTGATGGCTGCCACAAAGCGAGTTTGGAGAGCTCGATGCTCTCAATCAGGGAAGTAGAAAAGACTTCCGTCGAATAAGGGCCGCCAGAGAATCGAGCGGTACCAAGGTGACCCGAATGATACTGATAAGCCCCAACAAGAAGAGACATGAAGGCCTGATAGATTGCCATATAGGAATTGGCTCGCATTGGCACCGGACTGCGGGATTGTGACGTGCACCAAGTTTGGCAGGTATCCAGCAATAGAGTATCGTTGTTACCCACTTCAAATCTAAACCCACTTGTAGAAGGCACAAGTGAAGCTTCTTCAACACTGGAGATGTGGATTCGTTGTGCCTGATTCGAGTACGAGAAATCGAGTGTGTACTTGGCGGCTGCCAACTGACACCTGAGAAAGACAGCATCCTCCATGTACCACATGAACAGGAACAGGTAATTTTCTCGGTATGTCCTGCTGAGATTCCGCCAAGTAAAGCTCTCATCAGCTTCACTGCCCCATTTCTGTCCCGGCTCTAGCGGATTCCATTGCGGCGCTGTGTTGTTCTTAGTGTCCCAGAAAGAGTATCTGTCCGGAACGGTATAATTTCTAGCTCGCGGGACCACACCAAAGAAGCTGTCGAGTCCATTGTAGGAGGTTTGACCATTTAAGTAGTCCTGAACGTTCAAATAATATGTCTTGTTCTTGTCGGCCTGGGGGAAAGGCACATTGTAATTGTGGCCCTCGACGCCAATATTATACCTCATCCAGGACATGTATGCGAACATTTTCCTGGTCAGATAAGGTCCAGAGTTGGGATCAAAACTGAACCCTTCCCCAGTTTCCAAGATCGCCTGACGGATATTGTTTTCCACAGCTTTCCTTAGGCTCCCATCGAGCGGTGCGCATGACAGTCTGGGAAGTTCTAGAACCGATGTCCAAGACGCATTTGTGCCCGGTGGGGAGATCGGAAGAATCTCGCCGCCAGCAGCAACTGCTCGGATAATGCGTTGTGTGGTCTCGCTGGGACTTCTGTAATGCAAACCGCTGGTCGTGTTGGGATTCAGCCCATTCTCCGGTGTTGGACTCCAGAATGCAAGACTGTCGAAAGCGGGTTGTGGCACATAAACGGACTGCGAGGGGTTCGGTTTGATCTCGTCGAAGCTGATGGAAAGAGCAGCTGGGGAGAATATGGCGGCTAGTGGAAGTAACCTGTGGACTGCGTTAACGCCCGAACATCCTACCCATGGAGTAGACTTTCCTACCAGGCAGTGATTGCCATCAACGTGAGGCATGGGTGCCTCCAATAAGTTGTCACGCAGAAAAGCGAGCGAATGTCATCCAGCGAGGAAAACCACCTATCCAGCTTCTCCAGAGTGAAGGTGCCGTTCACCAGGGTGCAGTAGAAGAGCTGCATATATGCGACTGTCGCACAAAGCACCAGGCTGGCCTTGAACACGAAGGCGAAAGCCGTGCCACCCACAGAGATAAGCTGTTGCCGCGATGTTTTCCAACCGGCTATGAGCAAGGGCTCTGCCGAAACCTGGGACTTGTGGAGGCTCTGATAGAAGGCATGGTGTCCGAACCCTAGGCAAATGCCAAATAGCAGTGACCCCAGTAGTAGGGCGAAGGTGGACCAATGTGTCCTGCGATGATAAGGGCCGGTATGCTGCATGATGTTCGGCAAATGAGAAAAGGAAAGAAAGAGATTGCTGCAGTCCAGCTGCGGCGAGACAAATCAGCAAGTGCAAATGCAGAAGTGAGAACTGAAAACTGAATGCATTGTTGGAGAACATTGTTCTGCTCTGAAGTATTTGGACCTGTCTTCCTTGCAAGGTCTGGCGCTTAGAGTCGACTGCGCCGTACAGCAGCGGCTCGTTTGCTGTGCCGCATGCACAAAGTCCTTGAATCCCCTAAGATTAGCTACATCAACCCACTTGGCGACCTACGCAAATCTGCTACTCAGCCTATCTGCCATGTCCTCTCGAGGCGAAGAGCTGTCAATAGACTGAGATGGTGCAGTCACGTGGTGTGGAGCATGGCAGCTAAGCGATGCATCCCAGGTGAGCACTCCGTTCCGTCCTTGAAACGATATTCGACTGGGTGGTAGTGTTAAGCAGTTAAACCATCCGATTGCGACCGAAGAGGGTTGTGGATGTGGTCAAAGATGAGGTGAGTGTGGAAACGAAGTGTAGGAACATCGAGGCTTTCGTTTTCGTCCCACAAATTTTCAACCTCAGGCATAGCAGATCACATGACATCTTATTGGTTCAATATAGGGAACGGTAAAGAAAGCAGGAAGAAATGATTCATTTCTGTGTATTCGTAGTATCTAGCTAGCACAGTCCGGGGCCTTCGAGGCTTGAAATCCATTCTATGAACCCACGCTATGCAATAATACAAGAAGAAATGAGAACCTCGACGAAAACCATGCTATGCAATTTTGCAACCTAATCAAGCAGGATGACCATGTATGTCTAAACCCAGCCGACGCTATGCAAGAAAGAAACTATCGTGTCGTCGTCACTAAGCGCCTGCTACCGTTTTCGTCGAACAATAGAGTTCCGTGATGGTGTGCCAAAAGCGTTGTAAAGGTCGGACTTGGCGACTGCCTAGATACGACCAACGTTTTGAAGGTGTCGACGGACATGAGCGTGGCGAAGGGAACGCTTGCGGTACGCAGCGATTTGCTCGCATGTGGTTCCCGCAGCGACCGCTCGCCACACGGTCTCACCTCCAACGTTGACACCGAATTGATTCGCGTGAGAGGCATCGCAAATGATACCGTTGCCAGAGGACGAACCTTCGCTAGGAGCAGCAGTGCCGCCAGCGCCGATCGGGGCGTAAGCAGATGCAGTGCCTGCAGCTGGAGCGTTGACTCCAGCACCACTCGACACTGAGAGCGTCGGGTAGCTGATGGGAGCCGCCTCAACTTCTGAAGATGCCGTGGGAGGAGGGTTTGTTGATGCTGTGGCAGATGTTGCGACAGATGTCGTGGCGGATGTTGTGACGGCTGCGGAGTACTGGCCGTTGTTGTAACTGCTCGGAGCATCTCCATAACCCGCGGCGGAAGTGGCTTGGGCAGCACTAGAAGCAGGTGCGCTTGCGCCTGAGCCACTACCACCAGCTGGAGCTGTGTATGCAGCACCGTTGTCACTGGCTTCGGATTTGTAACCCTTGACGTTTTTCGTCATAGCGGCTGCAGATGCTTCGCAGGAAGGACCGGTGGCAGAAGCGGGCTTGGCCCCCTCCCCCTTGATGATGTACTGACCGGGGAACGGAATGATCTGGTCAGAAGTCTCAACGCTGGAACACTCTGACGTCGGCAAGTTGATGATGTAGTGCTCAGGTAGTGAGTCATAAACATCATTGTTGTCAGCACCTCCCGTGACCCGAATTGGGGCGCAGTTCTGATAAATTTCGCGGTTTCCGATCTTGTTGTACCAGGTCCAGGCTAGTGCAAAATCACCATTTGGGAACCCTTGAGGAATCTGGAAGGTGAAAGGGTGCGAGCCATCATTGCCTGCCCCAGAAGTTGGACACCCCCCCTCAAAGACCTGGATGAGCTTGAACACCGAGTCTTTGGTGGGTTTAGCATCGAGGGAGATCGCGAGCTGACAAGTGCCACCGCCATGAGAAGCACTGCCGTCGAATGAGAGCGTCTGGTTGTCGCCGACCTTCATCTCGTTCATCTCGGACGGCTTGAAACTGTAGGTCTGCCGTTGACACGGGTACTCACTCCTGCTCTGAAGTGGAGAGTTCGTTATATTGTCCTTGTCGTAAGGAATGGGCATCGCCATCTTCATGTGTGCGGAGACCTGGCCGAGGAGAGCGAGCACCGCAAGGGTGGAAGAGAGTGCGTTGGCGAACATCTTATTCGTTGCTGTCGATTTCGCGTTTCGAGTCTGTTGTGGTTGTGTGCTTGCAATTCTAGACCAGCTAGAAATGCACGCAGTTGCTGTTGAGCTGTAGGTTGCTTGTGGAAGCTGGTGTGTGTTTGCAAGAGAGTGTGTTGAGGCTGTCTGTGCAGACGAGTGGTGAGTTGATTCGAGTTTGAATGAGGCGAAGGGAAGAGAAGAAGAGTGGTCTGTAGAACTTAAAAGATGAAGACGAAGATGTCGGAGGGCCTTTCATTCACAATCTATTGTGTCTGTAACACAATGAATGGCTTCTCGTCGTCGACCTTGGACAAAGGATTGGCCGCACAATGGTCGCATTCACGCATTCCAGGTGGGTCCCGCAGGAAAGTGACGGGCGTCTCTTGAGACTCGAAGCGCTCATTGGCAAAGGGTGTGCAGTGCTCGACGCAACTCGATGTTTCACGAACACTAAGCATTTCCCAAGCTTTGTGCTGGTATGAAGGTGCGCCAGGGATTCAAACATGAGACGAGACCTGCGATTAGACAGAAGCAAAAAGATTTGGAAAGAATGCGCATTGTGCCGCGCTCAAAGTCCCATAGGCGTTGTTCCAGATGTGTTTGTCGGCATGAGGTGCCGAACAGCCAGGCGCTCTCGTCGTGCGGTTGCAGACAAGACGCCCAAGCTGAAACGCGAGGTACGCGCCGCCTTGCTGCAGTGAAGACCTCGCTTCGGAGTCGCCCGCTCGAACGCCGTCATGCCGTAGTGAATCATGCCAGCCGTATGCCCTGGATAGCGTGCGATATGCGATGAATCGATTGAGGCAGAATGCAGGGTGCTTGTTGATGTGTATGCGTGAAATGCGAAGTGAGATGGAAGGGTTGGATCGAGACGTGTTCCTTAGTCAGCAGGCAATTAGGGCTCTCGCCGTCTGCCGAGAACAACTCCACACGTCTCGAAGAAAGCGCGCTGGACAAGCAACACACGTTGGTCCCTTGCATGTCCAACATCCACCATCAACACCACAAGCAACGTACTACCGCACCCAGAACGAACCTATCGTGATCGCCAGGCTGATGCGAATTCGATGATGTCCATGTCGCCATAGTCTTCCAACGCGTTGCGCCGCCAGCTTCTTCGCGACTGAGAGACCCGCGCCGATCCACGATCGCGAGCAGAGAAGATGGCCACCGCAGCGGTCAATTCGACGCGTGTGAACGCACCACAGGCATTTGTCTCGAGTTACGCTCCACGAATACGCACATATGGCAATTCCCATTTGACGCCTGTGGTGCCACAAACCATCCTCCCTCCAGCACGAACAACGAAACGAGGCACGACCGTTATCAACTACGCCGACGATTTCGAAGATGATAGTATAGAGGATTCAGATGGCCCTTCGCGGCGTGCAACCGGCTTGCGCACCGCGCAGCAACGCAATGTGCCTGATCCCATGGTCGAGAAGGTCAAGGAGCTGGGCAAGGAGATCCACGCGCCAGTAGACGTGCAGGGCATTTGGAGAGACTGGATGGGGAAGCCTAAGCGGACCCTGACTGAGAGGCAAATGCATGTTCAGTCTGCACTGCCAACGACGTTGATACCCATCAAGATCGATTTGGATATTGCGCCTTTCAGGCCCGAGGCTGCGTTACCTACGCCTAATAATGCGAAGGATTTTGGCATTGATGAGAATCTTCCTGCGTACAAGGCACCAGAGCCAACACCGCCATATAGGCTCAAGGACACATTTTTGTGGAACCTGCACGAAGCTCTGATCACTCCCGACATGTTCGCCAAAACCTTGGTCGATGAGCTGGACTTTCCTGTGATGCGCAAACAGCACATGATCAACGAAATTGCTACTCAAATTCGTATGCAGCTGGAAGAGCATGCGCCGACTGCGCTCCA
Organism: Cercospora citrullina; assembly: GCA_013365195.1. Taxonomy (NCBI): domain Eukaryota; kingdom Fungi; phylum Ascomycota; class Dothideomycetes; order Mycosphaerellales; family Mycosphaerellaceae; genus Cercospora; species Cercospora citrullina. Next base: position 223,157 of record JAASFF010000316.1, read on the forward strand.
CCCTTTGTTTCAACCCAACTCAGGGAATGGACCGGCGGCCACCACAAATGCTCCCACACCGTCAATACGACCTGGCCCGTCTCGCGAAGACTCGTCCACGCCGCTGCAAATTGGCACGCCGATCAACAGGAATCTTGACCTGCCTCATATGAATGGCATCGAGCCGTCATCGGACGCGGCTACACCCAACGAAAATGGCAGCTCGACTCCTGCTTTGGCAGTGACAGCGACACCTGTCGCACGCGAATCATTAACATCGTCAGCTATCAACCCTGCGGACTCACATCGCTGTATCATAACGCTCTCCATCAACGTCCAAAACAGGCTGTACACGGACAAGTTCGAGTGGTCACTGCTACATCCACCTGGATTTCCTGAGATCTTTGCTCGTCAAACATGTGCTGACATAGGACTTCCGAGCGAATGGGTCCCAACGATGGCACATGCTATCTATGAGGCCAGTCTGCGTCTAAAGAAGGACATGGTGGACAATAACGGCACTCTTGCTGGCGTGGTAGGAAGTGGTGTGGACGGCTGGGGGGTGCTAGAGAATGAAGTGTGCGAGTTCCATGGCACTGGTATAACTTCGCTCGGGGTCGGCGCAGGCTGGAGATTGGACGAGGATGGACTTGGTGCTGATTGGGAACCAAAGATCGAAGTGCTCAGCAAAGACGAGATTGAAAAGCGTGAAGGCGATCGAGAAAGGCAGATTCGGCGGCAGCGACGAGAGACGGCTCGATTTACAACGACTCTCACGTACCAGACGCAGAGCAGTGGGCTTAACGACTACTTTTCTGGTGGTCTCGGCGCGTCACAAGCTACAGTCGGCGGCGATGAGGAGCGGATGGGCAGAGGCGCACGATCGAAACAGAAGAGACGGTTCAGAAGTCTGTCTCCGGCTGGCCGCGAGACTCCTGAAGCCGCAGGCTTTGGAGGCACCTCCTATCAGCTCACCGAAGGCGAGCGTCAGTACTGGCATTGTTCGCACTGCTGTGTGTGGGGCTCAGCGATTTGGGGTGTTCGCGATGGACCTGCTGGCCCAAGAGTGAGTTTACTCCCAGCTGCTAGGCTTGATGGTTTTCTAACGTGTACGCAGACGCTGTGCAATAATTGCGGCTTGCTCTACGAACGGGACAAGCGCTTGCCACCCTGGAACGCCCGACTATTCGCACACGAGAAGAATCAAGGCTCCCGCGAAGCTCATATTCCACAATATGCGCAGCCAGCGCAACCTCAACGGCATATATCTCAATTGCAGTCTGATGTCGCCTCTTTCCCGGTGTCAACGCCTGCGCAAACGCCCGCCCGCCCTCGCGATGATAGCATCAACCCCAATTCTCACCTCTACACGGGCGCCTCGACCGGTGGTCAGGGACAGATCAGTGCAAGCACAATGGCAGATATCATCAACTATGCAGAACCAGGGGAAGACCTCGACTGGACCAAAATCACAGAGCCCAGAGAGAGAAAACGATTGCAGAACATTATCAATGGACGCAAGTACCGAGAGAGGAGACTAGCAGCTGAAGGGCACGGAGGAAGTGGTGGCAACTATCCTGGGGCCGCTGGTGTTGGTAGTTACCTCAGTCAGGGTTACGGTCAGCGGCAAAGTCTCCTGGCAGAAAAGGCGGCAGCAGCAGCGAGCGGCACCCCTAGTGCGGCGTGAGCAGTCGGCTGACAGTGAGCAGCGATGTTGTACAACTAGCAGACTTGTAGACTTATCGAGCCGCATCGCAACTGTTCTGACATGCGATGGGCATGATCGATGATTGACAATTGATACGCTCAGCATCGTAGTGATCTCCTGCGACAATTTTGATCCTACCGTATGCGGCAACAATTATTCATACTCCTGGCCGCTCACGAGACCACCTGCCGTGCTTCGCTCATCAGCGCGCACGCCGGCGAAAGCCATCGAACGCAGAAGCCAAGGGCGCCACGACGATCATGGGCATCTCGCAAGGGTCCACAGCTGCATCGTGCAGCAAGAAAGTCGCGGCCACTTTCTTTCCCATTTGGACCTGAAGTAGAAGCGTAGTGGATTTCTCTATCAAGGCGCCCACGGATCAGGAATTTTGACTGGGCATCTGTACGAACGAGCGTGGTAAATCTCCTTGAAGCGAGCCCCTGCATATGTTCCATGGGCAGATGGTTGATCTGAGGAGCGGGTCGCTTGACGGCCGAAGCAGAAAAGCACCGCGACATGTCCACCACTTTTCTGCGCCACTGCAGCCACGTCCACGTCTCCCACAGGCTTCTGCTGGGCCGCGGTAGCGTCGTTTTCCCACAGAGAAGCTCATCAATTCGAACAGCAAGACGCACTTCCTTTATCGAGGAGGGAGGTGGTCGGCGGCAGAGCAGTCGATCGAGACAATGGCGATGCGCCGATAGCATATCCACCGCGCCATTTGCGCCTGAGGCGGGCGTCCGGCTGTTCTTCACATGCCAGACGACCCTGGCGGTATTCAGGAGCCCCGCTCGGCGGCTGCATGATGGCACGTCAAGCTACCAAGGGCCCGTCAGGCACACGCTGATGGTCAGTGGCAGCTGCCGAGAAGGCACACTACTACGCCGCTGCGCATTGCTGCTATAAGTGATTGCCGGAAGCCTGCAGGTGAACATTTTCCTCTCTCACGACGCACGCACTGAACACTTCAACCGAAATTGGCGTGATCACCGGCCGACAGATCCCCCTCGTCGACCGCGACGCTCCTTATGCGATCTCCTTGAAATAATGAGATATTGTGCTACCGCTCACACCACAGACAATGTCTTCGCCTCACCACGTTTCGACAGCCTCCCGACCTGACCGCGTCGACTCGCCGCTCGCCCTCCGACACATCTCCTTCCACTTCGACAGCTCCGCGCCAGAGAAGAGTGCCCTGGCACTCATCGAGCAATATGACCCGAAATGGAAGACCGAGGAGGGACCAGTGGAATTCGTACGCTTCACAGACGGCATCACAAACACGCTCATGAAGGCAATCAAGCGGCGGCCAGGCATGACGGAGCTTGAGATTGACCGCAACGCCATATTGATGCGAGCATATGGCGAGGGCACAGATGTTATCATAGACCGTGAAAGAGAGCTTCGAGCACATAACCTCCTGGCAAATCTTGGCCTTGCGCCTCCTTTGCTCGCACGCTTTGACAATGGTCTGATGTATGCATTCATCCCTGGTCATGTCTGCTCGCACCTGGACCTCGCAAAGCCAGAGATCTCGCGTCAAGTAGCCAAAATGCTCGGTCAATGGCATTCTCTGCCCATTGGTGCTATCACTTCTACGCCTATCCTCGATCGCGAGCCCGAAGCCCAAGAGCACCTTGCGCCTGTCAATGGCAACAGCACACGCCCATTCCCAAACACGTGGGCGACCATGCGCCAATGGATCGACGTCTTGCCCAAAAGCACCGAAGAGGAGAGAGAGCGCATAAAAATGATTGAAACAGAACTTCAATGGTTAGAGCCCAAGCTCGGCAATACCAGTTTCGATGGCCGAGAATTCGTGTTCGCACAGTAGGACTCGCCCAGGGATATATCACAATTTTCTGAACAGCTATATACTAACACATGTCTCGTAGCCACGATCTACTTTGCGGCAACGTGATTGTCGATGTTCACTCCGATGCCAAAGAGAAGCCAGTCAGCTTCATCGATTACGAATATGCGACTCCCGGTCCCGCCGCATTCGATATTGCGAACCATTTCGCAGAGTGGGCAGGTTACGATTGCGACCATGCCTGTGTTCCCAACAAGTCCCAGAGGCGCGAGTTCATTCAGCACTATGTTGCTTCATACCGATACCATTCGATTCCCGAAGGCGATGCCACGATCGAGATTGATTTTCAAAAAGACATTGATACCCTCATGGTGCAGGTCGACCTGTTCCGTGGTTTGCCTGGATTTTATGTACGTCTACTATCTTCTCTGAAACTGTCCGAACATTTAACTGACATGTCTTTTTCCGGCAGTGGGGCATCTGGGCACTGATCCAAGCAGACATCAGCCAAATTGACTTTGATTACGTCAAATACGCAGAAGGCCGCTTCAAAGAGTACTGGTCATGGAAAGAAGAAGTTACGGGCGAGCGCAAGAAGGCTGGAAGGGAACAATACGTTAGAGAGAAGAAGTGGCAATCATCTTGAAGGAATTAATTAATTGTAATGTTCAATCTCGAAGATCTTGGACATGCAAATGGTCGGCAGATGTTCAACCACAATGCCGCAAAGAACTTGGTATTGCGCATGAACCATTTTTGGGGACTTAGCGGGATAGGCAGGCGCTGGCTGGCTCTGGATGGAAAGTGTGCGAACTGTATAGCGCGGGAAGTCCTTATCCTGCAATCGGGCTTGGGTCTTTGCTGAAGGGAAAGAGCAAGAATCTCATAACAGAGCACGCGGCTCACAGGACGGGAATTCGATACGGACTTCGTGGCATCGGCATCGAGGCGAAGTTCTACAAAACCCTTTTCACTTGTCTTCAACATGACGATGATCCGCAAAGACCAAATCGCAATGAACGAGTGATGGCAATAACAGCTTGCAGACGCAAAGCAAGCGCTTTCGTGTAGTTACCATCGCAGCTATTTGTCCAACACCATGACAACATCCTTTCCAGTCACAAGTCCTTCGGCTTCAAGGAATTTGGTTCGCAAGGCGCAGCGGGAAGTAAGATCAATTATTCGCACGCTGATTCATTGCCCGGTTTGGTAGACCCACTCCACGCTTCCATTAAGGCAGTCACTTACAGCAGCAGAAAATAACCCCAAAGTCTTTGAAGAGTTACATTCGAGCAGCTAGTCCTAGCCCACGATCTCAATAACACCAGTACGAAAAAAATGTGTTACCTCACGACCATCTCCACGGCCGCAGCTGTGGCCAGGGTTCCACCACCTTTCCTGATCGTGAGATCCCTGGTTCTTCCTTTCTAGATAGATAGGTGACTAATGTTCGGTAGGCATTTTCGAACCTGACGGCGACATGTCTGTGCACTGAGAGTCAACGACAGGACGTTATTTCGAGACTCTTCCACCAGCCACTGCTCTCAAGCCTCTGGAGAGGACCAGTGATCCGACCTCGGACTGGCTCGCTCTGGAGAGGTCCAGTCATTCGGCCGCGAACCGACCTTCTGTGGAGAGGTCCAGTGATTCAACCATGAACGGGCTCTAGGGTTGTGATGTCTATCAGGGCAGGTGTGTCGGCATCGAGGGCTGTCCTCGCGCCGATGGGGAGTGCGTGGCGCGTCGCAATCGCGGAAGAGCGCGACTTCGTTGGCTTCGGGAAGTGGATTCGGCTGTCCAGCCTGAGATTTATTCCTTGGTAGAACGGGAACTGTTGGAGCACAGTCGTTGAAGCCAATCAGTTCCTATCTGCCGCAACGTTAAAAATTAAGCAGTAGCGCAAGCTTTCAAGGCCTCCTCGGCACCCCTGTACCCATATGTCCTCTTTCCAAATCCAATCTGATCAAACTCTCCCGCTTGTGCTTGTTCTTCCGGCGACAGCAATCCTCCCATATGCCTCGACGACCTCGCAATATCCTGGGCGCGCGGCTTTCTGATTTGCAAGAATTTTGGTATTATTGCTTCGACATCTTTGAACGTCTCCGCATCCTTGAGCAAGAATCCCAACGCTTCGGCGTCCTCGAACGCACTATTGCAACCTTGCCCAGCATGTGGCGTGACAGCATGCGCCGCATCACCAATAAGCAAAACTCTGCCGCGATGCCAAGTGTCCTGCGGATCGATATCTCGGATGCGCCAGATCTCGACAGTTCCATCGCCGGAGCGATGATGGGAGAAGATATCTGTCACTGCAGGAAGGAAGTCTGAAAAAGCCGCTTGTACTCTCGTAGCTGGGATACCTTTGATAATCGTCGTCTTCTGTTCCTCGAATTGCGCAGCGAATTCTTCTTCTCTAGCATAGCCCACAAACTGCGCTTCACGAGGACTGATGTGGTAAGCTAGAATTCTTCGCTTGTCACTTCGTCCATTTGGTGATGACCAGCTGGCGAGCCCGAAATGTCCGGGTTCGGCGAAATATGCGAGTTCAGGGGTCGCTTCGATGGCTGAAATGGGGACTTGTGCCATGTATGCGAGAAGATCGTGAGTTTTGGCTTCTGCTTCGACGTTGCTTTCTCCTGAATTGGAGACGACGGCACTTCGTACGACTGAATTTATCCCGTCGGCGCCGATGATGAAGTCGGCTGTGTAGGCTTCTCCTTCAGCACTGCGTGCTGTGCCGTTTGAGGTGTCTACTTCTACAATTCGGACACCTTCGACCAGCTGAGCAGCTTTGCCAGGTAGCTCTGGGCTCGTAGCAAGTCTGTGGAGTTCCTTATGTAAATGACTCCTTTTGGTCAAGACGCTAGGTGCACCGACTGTTTTCCGCGTGTCGAAGTCCTGGGTGAAGATCTCTGAATTCTGGTAGTTGCGACCCCAGACTCTTGTCATGACTGCCATGTCGAGTTTGGAGTCATCGATTCCGGCTTTTTGGAGTAAGTTGTAAGCATTTGCTATCACGCTTATACCGTAGTCGTTTTTGGTAAAATCGAGATGGTTTCGTTCCAGAATCGTTACGTTATGGTTTCGTCGAAGGTAGGCGGCTGCGGCGAGACCGCCTAAGCCTCCTCCTACGATTAAAATGTTCAGGCCCATGTTGTGAAGCAGCGTTAGGTCCTGATTGTTGTGGAGTTCGTGGTCTGTCTTGCTTTTACGCTGTACTCTGGTTCATGCGGGTAATTACGGAGTTGAGGTCGCGAAATTGGAATTAGTGTCTATTATCATTTGGGTTGTCAATGGTGTTGTGCAGGTTAGATATGAAAGAACGGTGTATGTCTTGCTCAGCTGGAATCCTGCAGGACGGCAAGGTTCGGGCGATGCTCCCGATTTCTCCGTGCTTACGGCAATGCTATTCAGGAACGGAGAAGAGATTTGCGCGACAGGTGTATCATTGCAGGCAGTTCACGACAGCATTGTGGCGTTTGTGGTCACTCTCCGGAACATCACAGGCAAGCGTGCCAAGTCATGTTGCTGCTCAGACTTGCCGAAGTCAAAGACAATGGCTGAGCATCACAGCACAGCCGAGCACCACGGATCGCACGAGTACTCGTGGGGTTCTTCGCTCAATACTGTTTTTCATGCGAACATGTGTACCTGGCGCATTGAGCAGACCAGGTGTAGCAGGGTGCATTGATGTTCAAGTGTGAAGAAAGGAAGCAAGTCGGTGAAAGAAGAGTGACGAGCGTAGGTAGCAGATTGAGAACATCCATTAGCGGCCGCAATTCTCCGGCCAATCGAAGTTCAGTCAATGTATCAGGAGATGCAGTCATCGCGTGACTCCGTATTCCAGCACCTCCCATCGTCATTGTCACAAAGCACAAGTGAGCACACATGGTTCGGCTGGATCAGGTACTGAAGTACCTGCAGTGTTACATGTGGCTCACTGGGAGAGCTAGGAGCTTACTCGACCTTCAAAAAGAAAGCCAGTTCATCTGGCATCGCGGGTTCGGCCTGAAATCGCATGCCTTTGACTTCTCCATCTGCACCAACCACGAATTGAACTTTAAGTGCTTCATCTGTTATCCAGGTGCTCGGTCCCATGCATTGAAGTGCCCACCAGTAGTCACCAGAGACGTGATGAAGCGTCGCTGTAACATCAAGGTAGGCTTTGCCTGCAGGGGTGAGGTAGAGCGGCACGCCGGCTTCTTCTTGGTTGCTTTGTTGCTCCATCGCAGTATCGGTCTCAGTGCCACCACGAGTCGGCTTCGACATGGAAAGCCGGTACGCATGATAGGCGGGATGCTGGTACACGCCTTCGAATCTCTGTACGGAAAGCGAGGGCGGGATGTGGGACGACAAAGCTTTGTCACCGAACAGCTTCTTGAGAACAGCGTCTTCCTTTAGTTCTGCTTCTCTGTCCTTCTGTGCCTGCCGCATGTACTTCGTCGTGTCGAAACGCTCGGCTTCTGGGGTTCGGAGGTAATCGTCTAAAAGGTGTTGAACGATTATGTCGTACGCCATACTGTAGGAGTTCTGCAAAAGCATTACGGCCCATCCCGATTCCCCTTGTTCGATCTCTGCTGCTGTTGGAGGAACCATGAGCATGTTAGCCATGTATCCAGCAATAGCACCGGTGTGAGACAGTATCTCACGCCCACGATAGACTTGCGAATACAGTCCCAGGCAATATGCTTCTGGTCCGATCCAAGGTCGTTGTGGCTTCTTCTCGACCAGCATCCTCGGTTTGCGTAGCGCAGCCACCACGTTCTTGCTCAGAACATGGTTGTGGTCCTGAGGCGGCGCCATGAGGTGCTGCATCCAACGAGTGTAGTCGAGGACATTAGAGATGATCCCACCAGAGCCGTGCTCAGGTGGAACATCGTCCCAGGAAACGCGCTCGTACTGGTTGCTTGCTTCGTTCCACAGATGGGCTCTCGCTAGACGAGCTTTTTCGTTCTTCTCAAATAGCTTCTGCGCTTCAGCCAAATTGTACGTGGTATTGAGCATGGCCAGTGGGTAAAAAATGTGGTCGCGAAGCAATGTTCCGAAAGGAACTCCAGTTACTGTTTCCGCAGCATGTGCTACCGCCGTGTAAGGCACATTACTGTACTCCCACTTTTCTCTGAGTTCATGATGCATTGGAAGCTAGTGGTAACAGGTCAGTAATTGCTCGAGAGACAGAATCTGCATTGCGCACAAAACGTAGAGATCGCACGACCTCGCGATCTGACCAGGTTCCATTGATCCAGGTCTTATCGTGTCTTGGCAGACCAGTGCGGTGCGAGAGAGCGTCCTCTAGGGTCACATGGCTCGTCGCCCATTGACCACCGGCAGACCTTTGATCAAGCACAAAGTCATCTCGTATGAGCTCGACTAGTGGTGTTTGCCAGGTGATCGGGTGATCGGGTGATTCTACGAGACCTCCTGCTACAGCAGAAGTGAAGGATTTCGTCGTGGATGCACAGCAGAACAGTGTCTCTGGCTCAACTGGAGTCTTCTCCTCGAGATCAGCGAAGCCATATCCTTTCGCCTTGACTTCGCCATTACGAAGGATCGCGATGGACAGTCCGGGAGTGTGGAATTCCTCGAGAACTTCTCGCACAAGCTCATCGAGCTTTGGGTCTTTGATGTCTTCATACTGGATAGCGGAAGCTTCTGGGATTGAGTCGCCCATGGTGGTGGCCCGAGTTGGCTACCTCGTTGGCTCGGACGGGTTCACGCAGGTAGAGAAGCTTCAACTGCTCTTCGTACCGCCAGCGGGTTGTCTGAGGTCCCTGCCTGATCGACATTGCGTTCAGCCGCATACGGCAGCCCCCAATAAAGTGGGACATGCCACCGGAAGCGAATTGTTCGCGGTGTGTCATCACGCAGTCGTCGTGAGATGGAACCAGATGTTTGTAGATCAGAGAGCGAGGCAACCCATGCGATCCAGTGCGCCTCGCTCGAACCAGTTTAGCCGAGACAAGTCCGTGGTTGATGCCTCAGGCGATTCCCTTGTGGTCTTGCGGTCTGTCTGGGTCTGGGCTCGCTTCCTCGAATCTTAGTCTAGCTGTGCCCCCGCTCCACCACCAATGCATCAATAATGCATCGACGGCATCCCGACACATGCTGCATCCAGTGCCGCCGACATGACGACCAGCGCCTGTTGCAGTCATCAGCAATCAAGGTAATTCCGCACACCGTACAGCATAGCCCGGCCAACCTGACTCAACCAGCAAGCGCAGCCCTGAGGACGACCGCAGAGCATGAAAACCAACAGCACAGCACTGCCTGCCGCTAACTTGGACACTGGTCGAACTCAGCCCTGCACAAAAGAGGCCTCTTTTCTGGAGTCTAGACTATATGGGATGACCCGCCATCGTAGCGTTGCCCAGCACGGCCGTTCATCAGCCCACAGAGGCGACGTCTCACTCCAGCCGTGCGAAAAAACCACGTGCGACGTGCAGCACGAGCCTTCCAAGATGGACGCTTTCCAGACGCACGCGATGCTGGCGGGAGCTCATTGGCTTCAGACGCATCTTGCTGTACCGCGTGCTCGGAGCAAGCGACGGGCGGGTGCAGTAAGTCGCAAGCCCCAGCATCGTGGACCAGCACATCTCCAGCGCCATTCGTGCCTCTGGCTTGTGGAGGCTTGTTCCCAGTAATTACCAACAGGGCTCAATCCTTCGGCCAACATGCTTCTGGGTCAATGGTGCTTCACGTGATGCTAGCACTTGTGGCGCCTACCGATTTCGGAAGTTACTGGTAAAGCCCTCTCATGAGAGAGACATCGCCTACATCCGATGGCTTGGACGCCAAGTAACCATACAACGCTTCCACGAGGTTAGCAACGAGCATATGCTGCTTGGCAGCACTGCTTCGCACGGCCTGTGCCAATTGGCTTCAACGCGACTGCAGTAGAATGTTCTTTACGGCACGCCGTCGCAATCGTGAGCTGGCGGTGTTTCCGAGTTGCTGCAACGCTGACGGTCCTGGGAGCATCCTGCTCTCTTGATTTGTCCAGACTGTATACCGTACAGGGCAAGTACCCTCTGCCACAGGGCTGTTTCATTGCTATCTCGAGCTCGCTATCAAGACTTGGCTCATTAAGCCACAAGGCGCTCTCGCACTCGCAATACAGAGGGGAACATCAGTCTACCTTTCAGCTCGTACCTATATTATTGTAGATCTCTACCCTGTCAGTCACACTCATCTTTCACAGACGACAGTAACACAAACACCATAGGCTCAGCACAGCCTCGACACCATCATCAACCAACGACAAAGCGCGAATTACTTCAACATGACAAGTCACCCCAACGTGATGTATGCCGAGTGGTCAGCCGAGATGCCGAACGACCTTCTCGCAGAGTACCACAATTCTCAGGTACAAGGCACAATGCAACCCTTCTGGCAATGGGTAGGATGTGACCCTTTCTCGTTGGTCGAAGTGGGTGCTGAAAGGGCTATTTAGACGTATGAGACGACCGAATACGTCCCTCCCGAGCAGTCTGGATCTTCATCGCCCGAACCATATACCACGCTGGACCCAAATATCTACCACGAAGACTTTCTCGACATTTCGCAAATCAGCACACCAATGTCTGCTTTCGATGACACAGCATCCGAAACAGCGCAAGGGGGTATTGTGGCCACTGGAGCTGGCGCAAACAAGCGGATGCGAAGACGAGAGCAGAACCGGGCATCGTAAGCCGATTCGAGCCTGACGAAACCGTACACTGCTGACACTCAACGCAGACAGAGAGCATATCGTGATAGACAGCGCGGCAAGATTGCTGAGCTACAAGCACGAGTGTTGGCCCTCAGAGCACAGAACGACAAGCTGCAAGCACGCAATAACATGCTCGAGGCTGCCTTCCAGCGCGACCGCTCAAAGCAGGCCGGTGAATCAAGTCGGCAGGGATCAACTTGAACATACGCGGAGCGAAGCTTGTCTACTCGATCGAGCGAAAGGATTGTTCTGACAAGAGCGATTATACCATGGCGGAGAAGGTGATCAATTATGCGAATGCAATTGAGGTTGGGTTTCGGAGCTCACAAGAGCATGGCCCTGTCGAATGTCATCTGGTACGGATGTCGATCGCCGGTACATCCGGAATCTGGAAACGACTCCTGAGAACCGGAGTCAACGGCTTCTCAAGCCGACTGGAAAGGAATGATGCGCCGTAACGGCTCGGGATGCCGTGGAAGAGCTCGAGTTGGCTGAGGTGGTGAAATGAAAGGAGAATGAGCCAGGCGCACACGTGCCTCTATCCAGCTGCTGTATTCTAGCTGCGCGTCACGACAGAATGCGAACTTCAGAAAGAAGACATATCACACTTCCAACAGTTTTCTCCACACAGTTGCAACATGTGCTCGCCGTTCAACCTCGTGAACTTGACTCACTGTTGGCGTTTTTTCCGTTTCAAGGACCGGAAGCACGCGTGCCAACGTCCGAGATGACCCTCAATGCTGTGATAGGCCTCCGTCTCATCCATCACCGCTCCAGACCCACGCCTTCAACGCCTGACAAACCTGCAACAGCTACTTTTGTGAGCTCTAGGTCATTTCCCAGCCTCTGGAGGAGAGCTTCGTGTCTGGTTTGCATAACGTTTAGCCACCTCCACCATGCCCTCTTCGACGTTAGAAGCTGTTACATATACGGCACACCGACTCTCCTCATCATCGTTGTCAACGGCATAACCAAGCTTTGCCAAAATGCCCATTGCCGCCCAGAACAGCAGCATTCGTATATGAAGCATGCAGATACTGCTCAGGTGCTGATGCTTTTCCTCACTACTCATCACAGTCTTTTATTTCATGCTCAACGCTTTATGTCTTTGTCTTTCTTTTGCATAATTTCATCTACTCGTTAATGTTTCGGCCGACCATGTCCAGTCTCGTGCGCACCATGCACCTCTTATCTGCACTTTCAGCAACATTCTCTCTCGTTTCCTTATCACACGCCAGTCCGATCATATTTCCAGAATCGAATGATCCGACGTTTACTTGCCCGAGAAATCAGAATGTGGGATTGTGTTGTCCAGCTGATGTACGCTCTAATGGTGGAGTGGAAGACTGTCTTGTCGCTACACAGATGGTGCGAAGAACTCGTGAGTATCTTCCAGGCGTAGCTTGCTTGCATTCGTACTGATGATCATGTTCCCAGGCAATCCTATTGAGAGCTTCGCACCTTCTCCACACCATGTATGCCCAACTGGGCTATCCAGCATCCCAGTATGCTGCAAATCGAGTTTCGCCACACAAGTAAGCCTTATTCGGGAATCTGCTTGTCGCCATCGTCTAACAGTCTTTGCAGCAGACCGGCGAAGCAACAATTAATGGCCTGAACTGCGTCAGTGCCGAACTACCAAAGACATACCTTACCCGAAGATACTCAAGAGTAGCACATCTCGAAAGACCGAGTGCGACACTTGCATATACCAGATCGCCGCGACAAGCGGCAGAATCACAAATTGAACCACGAACGATTGAACCACGAGCAATTGAGCCGCGAAGGCTAGAACCACGAAGACTCGAACCCCGAACGATCGATAGTCTCACGCAAGCGGAAAGCGACGAACCCAAAACAACACCCGCAACACTAGACGACGTCGCCAAAATCGCCAAACGCCTAGAAACCATCGTCCGCGACTCACTCATGGAAGTCGAAGTCAAAAAACTCGCCGACTGCGAAGACATCTCAGTAGGATTTTGCAAAGCTCGCGTACACCCAGAAGTCCGCAGTGACAGTGACAATACCGCCGAGCCGGAAGCAGAATACAAATTAATGGCACGAAAAGCCGCTCTCGATGCCCTGACTGATGGAAGGCTGCCTGAACTTGCCGAGCGCTCCGAGCTTACGAGCTCACTGGATGCTGCTGGCGGTTTGAGCGCCCGCGATGCAGGGAGGATTGCCAGCGCGGAGCGCAGGCTGAGAGTGAGACTTGATCAGGCGATTCGGGTTTCGCAGCTTGCGGAGGAGACGAAAAATGGGGAAGAGAGTCGGCAGGGTGATGCTGAGGATGATGATCAGCCTTCTGCTGTCTTGAGGAAGAGGAGTGTGGCGTACCATGACAAAGGGCCGCATTTTGAGACTTTGGCGGAGACTGTGGCGAAGGATCTGGTTGATCCTTTGACGGATCGACCTCAGAGGAGGCATCTTAGTGGATTACATGAGTTGAAGCATGCTGATGCGTGGTGGTATCCTTGAGAGATGCGATAGAAATAAATCTAAATTATTCATCCTGGCCTGCATGTCTGTAGTGGTAGTGCTGCTGATCGTTCAGATGTCGTGGCATGTCTGTAACACGAATCTCTCGCTATCAATGTAATGCTGACGTTACACAGTGATGGATGATACCCGATCCTTTGCAAAGTCTACAACAATGATGAAGGTGTTGTCGTGTTGGAGGAAGGTTTGACAAGGAGGAATTGGCTTCACTTTCAGGCACGAAATTGAATGCCTTACGGTCTTGGCATCGCGCTAGAGTTCCATCCTTGTCGCAGCTGCAGTCGCAACACCTCCTCCTAACCACTCGTCGCGTGAACTCGTTGTCTACTCTTCCAGGCTAACCTCACACTCTTGTCCTCTTTGTGCGAGAAATGGCATGGCTGGCGGTATGCATGCACGGCGCTCAGTTCAGTTGCTGCGTGCGACACCGCTATGCGCTTTCCGCGAAGTGAGGACGCATATTGGCAGTGAGGCAAGATCGCCCATCACATGGTGGCAGGCACAATTCTAGTGAGCGTCGATCTTGCATGTCATCTTGCAGTAGTACTCATTCCACACCTCTCTCTTTACACACCGCAACAACCAACTCTTCACCCAAACACGTCCAACAAACCACAATACCTGCCTGGTCCACGATGCTGACCTACCTACTCCTCACCCTCGCTGCTATCGCAGTCGCATTCGCTGCCCCTCAGTCACCAGCTACCTACCAGCCGCTCTCCAAGCCCATCAGCGATGGGGAGTTCGGTCTCACCATGCGCATCATTGACGAAGTCGGAGAACCAAGAGCAGTGGCTCTTGTGGCTACCAAGAACGGCACGAACGAAGAACTGGTCTTTGTCGGCCAGCCACTCGAATCAACCCCCGGCACTCCAGCTTACACGACCAACACCAAACCCAAAGATGCCAATGGCTTCGACTTCGTTGCACTGAACGTCGATGTCGATGGCACCTCGTATGGCCTGTTCGCAGCAGACGTGGTAAGCAACCTCTGCCTTTGATTCTTCGTGAAGCGAAGCTTGAAGGACTCTTGAGCTGATGCACTGAAAAAGGGCTCCGTCTACGGCATCCAAACCACAGTTACTGCTGTCAAAGGCATGCAGCAAGATGAGTGGCTCGTCAGTGATGAGGATGATGGCGTTTACCGCAAGCTCGCTGCCGCCAACAACCAGTTCATGGGTGAGTGAATCTCCCACAAAAATACTCATTGAAACCTCTTATTTTGCCCTTGGCTGACGAGGAGAATCCAGCTTGCGCCGGAACTGTCAATGGTCAGCCAGCTGTTGTGCTGAGCTGGGGCATCCGCAAGTCCAACGGCGCCACGCCAGATGGATGCGATAGCACATCAGTGTCCAAGAGATGCAATGTGCCAGGAAGCACGGCGAAGTGCCCAAAGTTCTAATTGCATCAACTTTGATGTACCGGTGCTCTTCTCAGTCGGAGCCGTGATCGGGAGCGACACCTCCAAAGCCTTAGCTGCATCACGGTGATGCGCTGCTACCTTCCTCAGCTTGAGCAGTGATCACAGGCGAGGTGTGTACAATATGGTGGTAGACCGTGAAAAATGACAATACCAAAACCACCTTTTGAGAGCATGATATTAAAATTCTAATTGACTTCGTGACGTCGTCGACGATGCGTTGTCATGACATTAGTGTACAAAACTTCCTGGCTCTCCATGCCAGTTCTGACCCTCTTATAGCAACCCATGCTGTAGTGGTATCTTTTGATAACTCCCGCTATGTCCCTCAAAGCCTTCCCCAGTGATTGCAAAACAAACGCTCAGAATATCAATTACTTCCTGCTTCTTCGAGACCCAACGGATGACGATCGGGATGCAGCCTTCGCGTCGTGTGCAACTTTGAAGCTCTCTCTGGTATTGATACGGTCCAGGTCGAAAGGACTGGACTGGTACCCGATCGGGCCTCTCTGACTGGCACGACTCCTAGTACTCCGCAAACTGGCCTTGGACTTGGTCTGCGTGATCGGTGCGAATCGTGGTTGATCTTCTTCGGTATCAGAAACTCCATCAATCGAGTCTCGTCGAGGCTCCTCGACCTCTTCCTTGGCTAGACCTTGTGCTTCCTGGTCTGTTTCTACAGCAGTATCATCCGTATTCTCTGCGTTCTTCTCCGGATCGGACTCTGTTGACATATCGGCGCCAGATCTTCTATCGTCGTCCTTCTCGTCTTCTTCTTCGTCATCGCTGAAGGCTTGGCCAGCCATTTGTTTCATGAATCGGTCGGATTCGGCGGAGTACTTGCACTTCTTGCGGATTGCGGCTCCGTACTTGTAGAACAAGAATGGGAAGGGTACGCAGGCCAAGGCGAGGAAGGCGGGAACGCTCGAAGCCCAATGAATACCGAGATTGGCGTACATCTGCGAGGTGAAGAGTGGGAACGCGGCTCCGAAAAGGGATCGGAGGACGGAGTTTCCTGCGAGAACTGATGCGGCGAAGATGGTGTAGGCATCGATGAGGTAGTTCATTAGGCCTAGGAAAATAAGAACCATGCCGAATCCGAAGGGTGCAGTCGCGATAACAGGGACCATAAAATGAATGGAGGGAGAATTTGTCCAGGCGAACCAGAAGAGTCCGATGGGAACTGCGATGCCACCCAACATGACCATCGGCAGACGTGCTTCAGGTGGTGCGAATCCCTTATGTTCGTCTGAGATTCTGGCATATCTTTTGTTGTCCCACACAGAGTACGACACCGCGCAAAGCATTCCGACGGCAACCCCTAGGAAAGCCAATCCGCCGATCCCAGGGCTCCATCCTCTTCCCTGCTGGAACACGATTGGGAAAGCACCAAAGCACATATATAGCGTTCCGTAGATGATAGCCATGTAAATGGAGAGCAGTAAGACGATTGGTTCGGTCAAAAGTAGGATCCATGGTCTCGAGAGAGAGGTTTTAAACACTTCTATGACCGATGTGTCGCCTGCTTGGATGTCGCCTCTGATTTTGTAGACTTTGCCGGTCATCTTGCTTAGTTCCTGTGCGCGAGCACGGAGGAGGACAGGTGGGTAGGTTTCTGGCACAAGGATCGTGCCAAGAATCCAGAGTGAAGCAGCGAAAAGTGCCATGACGCCTTGGTTCCATCTCCATCCCGCGTACTGGCTAGTGAAGCCGCCCACGATGGGTCCGAGGACCTGTACCAGAGTCAGTACTTGTCTTCACGCAATGATCGAGGTAAACACATACCGGGCCCATGAATGGCGCTGCTGCGAATAAAGCCATGGCCAGCCCTCGTTGCCTCGCTGGGAAAATATCTGCAATAACACCTCCTGCATTCGTGAGAGGACTTGAGCCGATAGCACCAGCGAAGAAACGTAGAATGACCAGCGTCCAGATATTCTGTGATCCAGCTGCACCAGCAGTGAATGCGGTCAAACCGGCGTAGGTGACTGTGAACCAGATCTGTCGTCCGTACATCTCTGAAAGCGGCGCCCATCTGAGAGCACGTTAGTATTGCTTCACAGTACGAAAGACTTCGAGAATGTGCTGGAGAACTCACAATAATGGTCCGACCGCAAATCCCAGCACGTATAGCGACACTCCCAAAGTCGCTACTATCTGACTGCACTGAAATTCGCGGATGATGTCCTGAATGCCTCCCGAGTACGCACTGGAGATGAAGGCCACTGCAAGGGTGACGAGTGCGACCACGAAGGTCAGAGCCCATTTCTTGCTCTCTGCGTACAACATGGGATTTCGCGGATCATTGTCGATCCACTCGACGACATAGGGATCTTCTGCGGTTCCTGACCCGTCATATTCCCACTCTCGAACTTCTGATGTTATGCCAGACTTGGAGAGTACTTGTCGGAAATGTGGTATCTGCTGAGGGGTCCCTGCTTCCACGTCCTTGTCGGCCATGGTTCCGCCCTGTCAGATCTCGCGGAGATCTCAGTCCCCTGCGTGATCGCGCAATTGCAGCAGGGTGTTGCGATTTGCCGACAGCGAAAGTGAACGCCGTCGATGTCGTTCGTCCTTTTCAGAAGATCTGCGCGCCGGTGGAAGAAATCCTTATTATTGTTACAAGATGGAGATGCTCTCGGATGTCGGCACCTGGCGTTCGACCCTGGTTCGAAGTGAGGAGTCGACGACGTGTGCTGGGTTTCTGTACGGTCGCAGGAGATGAAACGAAGTGTATTGCCAAACAAGTTTTCGATGACGGGTGGCTGTTTGCTTTTGGGCGTCTAGGCGGCCAAGTCCAGGAAGAGAAGTCTTGTCGAGAAGTGCCTCGGGTGAAGTGGTATTAGTAGATCGAGAGCACAGCAATGAAGATAGAACTGGAATGCTCGAGGCAAGGGATGCGAGTGGGTTTTCTTTAGATTGAAAAAAAGCCTTGTCGGCGAACCGGCAAGAGGCATTGTTAACGCCGCGCATATCGCCACCAAACATCCGAGTTTCGATGGTATCAGATGGACTTCATGCTCGTCTGTGGCGGCTCTAGTGCTGGAAGAAGCACCCAAGCCGTGGGTCGCCAGGTATGGGCCGTAGCCGGGCGCGTGCATAACCAAGCTCATCATTGAGCTTGACTACTGTAGGGAAAGGTTTGCTTACCGAGGAATCGGCCCTTGCAAACAGCGACCCCCGACCATGTTGATCTATCGTCAGATCACGAACATCGAGCCGACAATGGCCAATGCACTCTGTCCGCGTGGCAGAGGGGTCCAGAAATACACTCTTGCTTATGAAGAATGCGAACTGCTCGAGAATTGCATCTGTATCATGCTCGTATCAATTCTGAATGTGATGTACATGTTTGCATAAATGCACAGCGGTCGGCATCGGCCCATTCCTGCGGTTGTTCGGCTCACAAGGTTTCTCCCACAATGACGTGTTATCGAGCTGCGCAACATCATCGCTTGGCGAACGTGAAGCAGCCCACGTGCCGTCGTGTGCTTGTACTCTATGTAAGACATGGTGAGCATAGACCAATCGACCACACCTAGACTTTAGGTGCGGTGTGGCAACGAACTGGCCCTATGAACCGAGGATCGCCGAATTATCAATGCTCAACATGCAGTAGTCCAGGTTTCAAGAAACTGACGGAGTTACAAGCAGCTCAGTGATACTGCACACCGACACCAAAGGACACCCGGACATCAGCAATGGACTATTCGCATCATCTCATGCCGGCAAAGTGTTCTGGGTCGCACGCGGCATTCGCCTCCGCGATTCGTGATCAGTGTCAGCCACGCAACCCCGGAGATATCGAAATCCAGGCAGGCATGGATGAAGATGGTTCGTACTGGATGGCACATTGGCAGAGGGTGACAGGTACGCAAAGCAAGAAGGACTTGCTACACGCACATTGATCAGGGCCTCAGTTCTCAGGATGGTCGTGGGGCTCGTGATGGAGACGAGCCCTGTCGATAAATGCTGCAGGCGCGGATCGCAGCTCTCCAATTAGTGCCATGGTTCTCATCTTTGAGCATTGTCAGCGACTGGAACATGGAGCTGCTGCTCTGTCACGGAAGAGATGGACGAGATACTACCGTGAGCACTGCCACTCGAAAATAAGGACTTACTGTTCACGGGTGACAGGAATCTGGAGGCACTACATGGTGTCCCAGCTCTGCCAGACTGGCGGAAGTGGTCACTGATCTCACATCAGAGCCAAGCGAGTAGTTCGATCCTGGTGAAGATGTGTTCGGTGAGTCGGGTGGGGTGGTCATTGCGTACTGTATGTTCTGTCTCGTGGTTAGCGAGTCAGACTCCTAGGTCAAGCATCGAAAGTCGGCATCCTCTCGATGTTATAGTCTAATTGTCAAGAGCGCCAATAGCCACTGGGCTGTAGTGAAGTGCAAGAAGAACAACTCGGACTGGGACTCTGGGAGCAAACCTGGAACACGAAGGAACGGGGCTGATGAGTCATCATGACAGCCAGCCCGACCTTCCGGGTTGAGTCTTGCAACTTCAAGGTTCCTGCCGACACCTTCACACAGAACTTCCAGTCGATTTTCACCGAACGAGATGCATGGCAAGCAAATCTTCTGTCACAAGCTCGGTCCACAAGATGCAGCACACGAGGCATTGACACACGTGTTCGCATTCTCAAAAAGGACTTTCGCGGCAAAAGAGGACGAACACAGGCCGTCGAATCAGCTCTCCGAGTGGCAGAAACATCTGCGTCGAGATGGATCGACTGTGCTGTACGTCACAGATTCGGAGAATAAAGATGTTCCACTAGGCTTCGTGTTTGTCCTCTTGCGGACCGCGCCTGAGCTGGGCATTGAGCTGCCACACATATGGCTTGCAGCTGTTGATCCAGCTAGCCGTGGCTCCGGTGTCTTTGCACTCCTCATGCAACAGGCGACTGAGCATGCTCGGAATGCTGATGCTCAGTCAATTACCGTATGCACTTATCCGAAGCGGTTCGAGAGAATGTACGCGGTGCTTCAACAGCATGGCTGGCAAGAAATGGCAAGAAGAGAGAATGGCGAGAAAGTGCTTATGAAGCTTGATTTGACAGTCTGAGATTGCTGCCAGCTACCACAGTCTTTGCCAGCGATCTGGCTCCCACCATGTCAAGGCACCAATGGCCAGTACAGGCGCGGCAAACACGGATATCTTGAGCACGAACTTGGAAAGTGCTATAACATACATGGCTCGGTGCGCCATGATGAATTGAGTCGCGTCGTTCATGCGTGGAAAATTCTCCTGCGGTACATCGTGACCAAGGAATCCGCAGAGTGGCCCCCAACCATCCGAGACCTGGTAGTGATCGAGCGTTCGCTCAGGAGGCGACAATCGGCGAACAAGCTCGTAATGCTTAATGAAGCGCTTGTGAGCAGGACCATTGACCGACCAGCCCGTCATCGTACCGAAGAAATTAGGCATCAAGGCGTTCGCGTGGCGCCAGAAAGGTTCGCTCAGAGCTTTGTCCCATGGAGCCAACCATTCCCATGATCTCCAGCTGAGGACCCTTCCTGCGGTGGTCTGCATGCTGTGCAACCACTTCTCTGCATCGCGCGTGGTGATGACGATCTTTGCTTCCGGATATGCCTCAATGAGCTCCTCGGCGAACGCAATACATGGAACATCGCAGCAAGCGTCGAAATTTCCGAGAATTTTGTCGAACTCCGCTGGGCCAAAGGGCTTGCCTTTGCCTTCGTATTTGGCCTCGAGACCTTCTGCCCAGACATTGAGGTTTGACTTTGGTGCTTGGACAGCTTTAGCCATGTGGTATGGGGTATAGCCAAGTGTTTCGAGAGCTGAGTACATCGACATAGTACCTGTGCGGGAAGCGCCTAAGACGAGGACTTTCATTGGTTTGGTCCTTGTACCTGGGTGGTTGTCGATCATGCGACCTGTTTCCGGATGGGGAGTCAAGTTGTATGTCTCCTTCAGCTCGCGGGGCTTGATCAAATCTGACAATTGTTTTGTGCGTGCCATTGCGAAGGCGATCTCGAGTATCAGTTGCAGAGGGCGAAGTCTCAATATGGGCTGGGAGATGCGCGGGCGACTGCATTGCTCGTCATCCGCGAGATCTTATATATGTTAAACTCCTTTGGCAGGATGAATGATACACTGAGGGTTGGACGCACCACAAATCCTTCCACGTGCAGCTGCAGGCTTCATGTAATGCGATAAGGTATTTTTTATTCGCTATTTTCAAGAGCCTTATAGGCGACAATGCTGTCCATCTCGGACGAAGCAGTGAAGCTCATGATTGAGCGTTTCATTGACCATTTTCGCATTCTTCTGAACAACACCAGACATCTTTGAATAGCTGGCTGATTCGACCGCAAGAAAACAAAGATACAGCCCTAAATGGGGTCTGCCAAGGTGCCGGCCCAGAGTGGCCCAAGTGGATGCTTGATGGATGAGCCGAAGAAGTTTCGAGGTCCTCCACCCCTGCTCTTCGCGAAGTCAACATAACATATTTCGGAAGCGCCTGACTCTGGCTTGCCTGAATCTATCTGGCATTGGCGTGATCTGAAAGGTTGTGGTAGCCGCGGTTCTCAGTTGGCGACACAGCCAATCCTTCGATACGTACGCCAAGAAACATAGCCACTGCATGCACTGCCGAGTCGCAGGACGATCAAGTGCATTAGCCACAATGATCTTCAGGCATTTCTCCATTTACGAATACGAAAGTTCGTCCAGCCTCAGGGATTCGCTCTGTAGGATCGTGGTCAGGCCTGTCCTGCGCCGCAGCATCACTGCCGACCACTTTACATAAGAATGAACTGTGAATCGCATCGAGGTACCGTGATACCATTGCACTGCAACACACAACACTCAAACATATTCAAACAGTTCAGTGACTGCGATATCCTTCATATTCCAAGACCAACAACAACAAACAATGTCTGACGCAGCAAGCCTCTCACAATGCTCAACCAAGGTCGGCAGCGAGAAACCAGCCTCGAGCGCATCAAGCACTGCAAAGCCATCAGAGCCTAAAGAGAGCAGGAATCCTTTCTCAAGACTCAAGAAGAAGGAAGAGCCGCTCCCACCGTGGAAGATCGATCAGCAAAAGAGGTTCAAGGACTGGGAAAAAGCTCGGTAAGCGACCACGCATCAGGTTTGGTCAGCAAGTGTCCTTACTGACTGTGTCGTAGAAATAAACAGACGAGCTCTGTCGGTGCATTCACAGACTTTTACAAACCCAGTAAACAAAATAAGGCGTTTTGGATTTGGTGGCTCTAGCCGAGGATGGCATTTCATTTGTTGCTTCTGCAGACTAGGTCGCGAGGGCGGTCTTCATATGTTCAGAGATACCCATATACGCATTCACGATTCAACGACCTCAAGTCTGCCCAGCTTTTCTTGATCGTATCCTATCCAGCAAATTCAATCTCTCCACAGTTGCTGTTCGAAACAACAAAGCCAACAGTCGCACTACCGCTTCCCTTCGCGAAAGTCCCAACCTCTTCAGTCGCTGAGCAGGTACCGCTCAAGCCGAATGGGAAGAAGTAGCAGACACTCGCGGTAGGATGCCAGGTTGAAGCGCCGCATGTGCCGCTCAATAGACACTGGACACAGCACTCGTAAGCACTTGTCGCGCCTGAACCGAAAGAGAAGCCGTTGTCTGGGTTGATGGCAGCAATGTTGGCGATTCGAGTGTTGTCCACAAAGGAGACGGTGTTGCTTGGGCCACAGGCTGCGTAGTATGTTGGTTGAGGTTGGTAGATGGTGGACACAGAAGTGATGAATGTTGTTGTGGTTGATGATTCTGTGAAGGTTGTGCTTAGAGTGCTTGTGGTTGAGATTGTGATCGTAGTGGAGGCTACTGGAGGGCGTGTTATTGTGGTGCTGGTCTTTGTGGAAGTGGAGGTCTAGTTGATGTTAGAACTATTTTACATAAGAGGGAAACCGAATACTCGCCTGTGTCAGTGCCACGAGGCGCCTGAATTGTTTTTGTGGTCTTTGAGGTCGAGGTAACAGTTTTGGTGGTAATGATTTGAACGCGTCTGTGGCAAGTGATGGAGCCTTTGTATTGGGGTGGGTCGTAGGTGATTGTGCCGTCGTTGCCACAAATGATTTTCTGCTGAGTCGCACGCTCTTGAACCTCGACAGACACGGGTTCGCTGGACGCTACTTCGGCGCCTCGTCTGGCCCGCTTGGCGGCAGCGTGACCCTCGGCAGCCAATGCAGACGAGATGGCAACAAAACCTGGAGAGGGCTGGATGGTAGTGGTTGTGAATGTGCTTGTGGTGGTCGAGCTAACGGAAGACGTGATAGTACTGATCAAGGTGGTGTAGGCACTGCTGGTAACCGTGAAACTTAGAGTGGTGGAGAAGGTGCTTGTGCTCTGCGGCAATGTCTGTGTAGACCATTTTGTGGTAGTGGTTTTCTTCGTGAGCGTGGTGCTGGAGGGAGTGATAGTCGCTGTTGGTACCATCGTCTGTGTGACGGTCTTGGTCAAGTATTGGGTGGTCGATTTTGTTGTTGTGCCGCCCGAACCTTGTGAGGGCTTCAACGCCGTACGACATACTTGTTGCGAATATGTGTTGACACTGTCGGCAGCAACTGAAGCCTCCAGTAGCGAAGAGGCAATGAGTGACAACAGCATCTTGACTTGCTCCAGCTTGCTCGAGGGAATGCAAAGAGACTGTGTGAGGAGCACATAGCAGGGTCGCTACTCTTATAGGTCTTCTGCGGCAAGGTACCTACTGTTCTCCGAACTATCTTCCATTCAGCAAGCGATGCATAGTTCACGAAACAGGAATTGAAAAAGCCTCCGTTTGTGGGTTCGCATAGCAGCGAGAACGGTGACCGGTGGCGTTGTCTTTTCTCGAGCCGGCCACAGTCTCGATGCGCGAACGCGATAATTTTGCTGGCATTGTGCGGACATGCAGACACGAGAACGTGTCAACAGGGTAGGAGTATGTGGTTCGCTCACGATAGTGCCAATCGTCTTGCCGAAAATATGTCAGTCCTTGCATCGGTTAAGCGTGTTCCGTGAGTTGAGATACGTTCTATTGCGAGACCAAGGGCAACCCTTGCAGTATCTTGTGTAGACATTCGAGATCGGAGGGTTTTGTCGCGTGGCTTGTGATTCCAATATATCAGGAGCAGACACCATTCTGGTAGAGTTCTTGCAATGTGCTAAGCATAAAGCGTCCACAGAAGAAGAGTGTCAAGCACAGTCAAGCACTCTCGGAACGTCTATTATTAGTGTTTGCATGCAGTGGAGTCGATATTCATCGCGAAGTGCCAAGGCATATGCCGCTCAGGGCTGAATTTAGTGTCCATGGAATCCTGTGAGGAAAGCAGGCTGAGGGGAGCTGAATGATTTAAGCCAGGCGACTCTCGCTTCAAGAAGTCCGAAGGGTCCGTCAAAGTCCGAAGCGCTATCATGATTGCGAAGATGCACTTGATGCATGGACTCGTGTAGATGCCGGATCGGGGATGCGAATTTCGCCAGAAGGAGTTGGTCGTGCTCCAATCGCGGGAAAAATGGCGAAAGCATCAATGCTCGTCGGAACGAGATACGGCAACGGCACACCCCGGTATGCGCAAAGAACTTTTCCATCGCGAGCAAGGCTGCCTCGGGTACATACTGTAGGGACACTGTGTGAACTTATTCTTGTGTCTGATCTATACTCAAGTGCAACAGGTCGCTGTCGCCCAGAGCATCATCGATCAAGTGAGCCGATGCCGAGGTGGCTGAATAGACGCAGTGGTAGATCATAAGCTGCACGCCGCCAATGCGTAGCTGGGGATTATGGTCGTCTTCATGTCGCGAGGTGTATGCAAGAGGAAGAGCGAGCGTGCTCGTCCAGCCAGGTGGGCGGGAAACGGCTGAGTCAGCAAGTGGGTCTCCCATCCCGTCCGCTCAAACGCTCCCTGCTTTCTCCGCGTGTTCACAACACCTCCACCACCACCACGGCGATGAACTCATCACTAGCGGTACACGGAATCTGCAGCACCACTCACCTCGTCAGCATGGAACGACCGGCACTCATCGCCGCTCCTCCCGCCAGCAGGAGGGAAGAGGTGGAAGACGAGCAGTGATAGGATGCAGCTGCATGCAGATACCCCACCACAGCGCTTAATAGCCTCTCAGCCCTGGACCCGCGTGCAACGACAGCGCGCGCGGCGAGTGGCAGCTCAGTGTGGCGGGCGCCTACAATCTGACTGTATGGCACAACCTGCTCCAGAATAGCTAGGATGACGAAGCCCTCTCACGCGGCGCGCCTACAATTGAACTTTGTAGCGGCACTTCCGTTGCTGGCACATCCCAACTCCCAGCTTTCTTTCCTCGTCCCTGCGCCTCCAGGCTGATCACTCTGCGGGTGGCGTGCCGCAGGTCTCTTCGACGACCGCCAACATGAACAGCATCTTCTTCATTCTCCTGATAGCCCTCCAGCTGGTCTGGGCCGGCAACGAAGACGAGATCAAATCTGCGGGAATCGACGACCATGCAAAGGCCGCTTACTTCGTCCTGGCGAGTTCGGGCTACGTCTTTGCTCTCAACGTGGCCGAGAATGGAGACGTCTACTTCCACATGAATGCGCCGGCTTCACACTCATGGATGGGTGTGGGTTTCGGGAGTAGTATGAAAGACACCAGGATGATCATCTCTTACATCGGCGACGATGGTCACACGCTGATCAACAGTCCGCGCATGTCCAAAGGGCACTCCGAGCCGGAGTGGGAAAAGGACATCCGAATCGACAACGTGCGCAACGATACCTACGCACCATTCTCCAACACGTTGAGCCCGGACGGCATCATGATCTCGCACGCTGTCTGCCGGAATTGCTCGTCCTGGGCGACTGGAAGTATTGATACGACCAGCAAGACCCAGCCGTTCATCTTCGCTCTCGGCCCCAATGTCACTCTTCACTCAGACGATCTGAATGCACCTCTGCATATTCACGAGTTCCACGGTGTCTTCCAGCTTGATATGACTGTCGCAACTAACAGCACTGGATGGTATGGAAGAGTTCCTGCTCCACAAGACCCGGGGCTCCAGGTTGGCGACTCGTACTGGGCTTTCGCCAATTACTTCAGCTCGAATGTCTACAACACTGGTCGCGATTCGGAGTGGGCACAAATTGTGCATGCGGTCTTCATGTCTTTGGCTTTCCTTCTGGTCTTTCCCCTCGGAGCAATCAGTCTTAGGCTCTTGAGAAGAGCCCCGCTCCACGCAGGATTTCAGGTGGTCGGCCTTGGTCTAGTTGTCATTGGGTTAGGACTCGGCGTGTATGCGTCGCAACTATACAACAAGGTTCGTTGAGCGTGTGAACACTGCTAACTGAAGCTCGCTAACCTTTTGCAGTCGAAGCACTTCAAGTCTGCGCATCAAGTCATCGGGTTATTAATCTTCGCTGGAATCCTGCTGCAGATCGGCCTTGGACTGAGTCACCATATCATCTTCTTGCGCTCCGGCACACCGACTGTATTAGGCAAAATTCATCGCTTCCTTGGCCTATCGATCATGGTACTGGGTGTCATCAACGGTGGTCTTGGCCTTAACTTTGCTGGAAGCTCGGTCGTAGGCTACAGTGTGGCAGTGGCAATCATGGCTGTCATTTTCGGAGGACTATCAGCCGCCATTTACTACTACAACAAAAAGCACATGTACAAGCCGGAAGGCGAAGACTTCGGGCGGAAAGAGTTTGGCGTCGAGCCTCCGGACGAATACGAAATGCACCAAACGCCGTTCGCATCAATGGGCCAGACGGGCTATGTGCAGACTCCGAGGACGCCGCATGTGAAAAGAGCCAACTGGGATGATAACCCGGATGACTATAGAACGTATCTGCAACGAGGGGGTGACCGAGGCGGCGAAGCGAAGCCAGGTCTCTACCGTCAAGAAAGCCTGTATACAGATACTCCCGCATCGGACAGGGAGAATCCTTTTAAGGCGAAATGGGAGGCAGTGCCTATACGGTGACGAGAGTTTAGCATTCGTAACCATAATTCAAAGCGCCAGCATAGCGAGCATTCGAACAGCATCTTCACGTGTGTACAAACAAATAGACATTGGACATTTGCGGAAACAATTTCTCGGTATTGCAATCCGATCTTCTTCGACTTATACCGACAAGCGTGACCTTAGCTCCAGCGTGGTAATTCGAGAAGCCCGAGAAGAGTGCGTCTATCTATTCCCTCGAAGAAGTCACGAACGACTTCTGGTACGTTGACGCAATAAAGTTCCATTCGCTCGAGCGAGCAGGACCCGAAAGTTATTTGCAAATAGAAACCTGGTTCCGGCGGCCGCTCTGGTCTTCCGTTAGCCCTCTGGGTCTTTCAACCAATAGACGGTTCTTCTCGCAGCGGAGGCTGTGGTTGGCTCTGCACCCCCAACACTGAAACGACGTAGATTGGCTCTAGGACACAGGACGCTAGTGGAAGTACTGAACCGCCCACCCAGGCTCATGACTCTTGTGCTGTCAACTTGCTTCCTTACCTTCCACTAGCACATAAGGAGGTATATGTGATGGGCTTATTGCAGCTTCCTGCTGCTGCAGAGCATTGAGGAGCGGAATGTTCACTAATCATCACAGCCTTTCATCCGACTAGAACATCTCGAACAGTGCATCTGGATCACGACTTGAGCGCTCCTCGCGCTATCAACGTTGCGATATCCCCAAACTATTGTGAGAAGAGCTTCTGCACCCACATATCCGAGATGTACCACCCCTCCTCCGAATGACCGGAATCATGTGTTGTTATCGGAAAAGGTGGACTGTCGGGATTCCGCACAAAGGACTTGGGTGCGGGAGACAAAGCGCAAGCGAAATTAATGACCTCTCAAGCGACAAAGGATAGCCCACTCTCCGTCACTGTTTGACCGAGAGGTAAAGTACAAGCTTCCGAAATTACTGTAGAGAAATGAGCAATGGCAACGCATCACTCATACGCTACTGAAAGATCTCGATTTTTGGGTGCTGGATTGCTCTACACACTATTGCAGTCGTACGATACGCTCGCATCATGATCGCTGAAGCAGGCTCTCAAAGCGCTGCATCACCTCTTGCGTCGTGATCTCCCTTATTATCCTCCCAGCCAGTCCCTCGCAACTCGTAACCGGAAAGCTGATATTCCTCGCCGTATGACAACTGACCAGCGCAGCAAGATCCAAATCTTTCAATGTCAATATGACATCGCGCGAATTTCTTCTTTCCAATTCCAAAATGCCGCCAAGCACAGCTTCCTCCCACGAGAATCCGTTTTCGACGTAAGTGTTGTCGCAAAAGAATCGCTCACCATACTTCGCGCCATCGGATGCGAAAGCGATGGCGTGCATTAATTCGTGAAGTAGTATTTGGACCAGCTCGAGATAGCAAAGCAGTAGAGAGTCCAGACTCTTTGATCGCGGGTTGACATCGTTGACTCGTTCTAGCGAGAATTGAATCTCGCTCTGAACGCCAGGCCCACAACCAGCAATCGCCTTCTTTGGTTCCGTCACAGCGCAGATGTTTCGCGGCCATTCGACAGGTGCCAAACGAACATGAGGTACAAGTCTCTCCAACGCTTCTTCATATCTCCTTTGCGCAGCAGGTCGAAGCGGCTGTTCGATATCTTCACAAAGCCATTTGAAAGCTTTCCGCGGTTTTCCTAGATTGTCGAATTTTATGCTCGTTGGGCAGTAGATCAACGCGTTGATGAAATTGGACGTCAGAGGTTCGGTCAGCATGTGCGATGCTAGAGCCAATGCAGGCAAGATGGAAAGATATTGTTCTTTGGTAATGTTCTTCCACTGTTTCCAGGCGAGAAGAGGATGGACGGAGTTATTGGTGGACTCATTGGTGTAGATTTGACGGAGGAAATGGACAACGTGCGGGTCTGTGGTGCTCGAAGTTACTAGCGCCAGCGCTGTCTCGACTTCGCCCTGCACGCGGCGAGTTTCCTCCTGAGAAGTAGAAGACATAGGGAACGAGAAATGGAAATGACAAAAAAGGAAAGAATTGTGAGGAAGTACGCGAAAGCAGAAACGAGTGGTTTTCGAGGCGGCATAGCCGATATGGTTATATCGCGCGCCCCAAGTTCGTTGTGTGAGTATGCAGACAAAGCCGATTATTAGTGGCGTGAGGTTCCGATTTTGGTACAAAGAAAGCAGGCCACACTGTTGATGGCATTTGCTACTGCTGTGTAAGTGCGCCCTGTAAATCATCGTCGGTTGTCAGTCGTCAATTGTCGTCGCAAGCTACAACTTCGCCTTGGTCTTGATAATACCATAGCATGGTCCACCTTTGCCGAACATGGCAATGAGATCCTTCACGATCTCCTCTGGAATTTCGTGAGCTGCGAAGTGCCCGCCTTTCTTCTTGAAGTCCTCGTAGACCACGGGGCCAAGAGTCCTCGCCCACGTGCTCGGGACTAGCGTTAGTTCCCGGGGGCTGTGGCATAAGCCTAGCTTCACGTTTGGAACCCAGTCGTGAGTTCTATCTCGATGGACATTGTTCAGACCAGTTAAATGAGTTGCCTCATAGTAGATGCGAAGCGAAGCGGCAGGGCCAGCAGTAGAGAAGTAATAGATCGAGACCCAGGTCAGTATCTCGTCGTCAGTCCAGGGGTAGTCGTCGGTCCAATCATGCAGCTTCTCGTAGATCCAAGCCAATAAAGCTATAGGAGAGTCATGTAAGCCATAGCCAGGAGTCTGTGGTTTGGTGGCTTGTATCGATCGATAGCCGGATCCTTCGTTGAGGAACCACTGTGAGCGTGCGAAGCCGTCCTTCGTGGCTTGACTGTATGGCGTGAGGTTATGTCGTAGAGCCAGAATCGGGTTCTTGAGCCAAGTCGGAGGATTGGCGCGGATCATGTTGATATGAGAAGCTAAGCAGCGTTGCGGATAGCGAAGTCCAATCACCCGGGTGATCATGAAGCCCCCTTGATTCGTCAGTATGCTTGCTTTTCTGACAGTGTGGTCTGCGTCCTCTTACAGTCGCCACCCTGAGTCACGTATTGGTTGTAGCCAAGGGACTGCATGAGCTGATCACATGTCTCAGCGTACTGTGCAGGTCCGAATCCTGTTTTTGAAATGCCCTGGGACCAGCCAAAGTTCGGTAGAGATGGCGCTACAACGTGAAATGCGACTCCATTACTACCATTGCGCAAGGCAGGCAACATTTTGACCACTTCCAGGTAGCTGCCCGGCCTGTAGGAGATCAGCTCATGCTGTCAATTCTCAATGCTGTGCTTACCAGCCGTGAACGAAGAGGAGTGGAATGGCATTGGGATTCTCTGAAGGCTGATGGAGGTAATGTATGTCGATATCGCCGAAGCCCTCGACTTTCACGCTTCGCTGGTAGTTTGGCAACTCATTGAGCTTCGCCTCTTGCAGTCTCCTTGATGTGAGCACCCCAGGTCAGTAGGTGGACAGTGCATGACATGCTGGAGTCTGTACCAGTCAAACTTCTTTTGCCAATGCTTTGCAAGACGCTTCACATCTGCGAGTGGCGCTCCATAGTCCCACTCTGCACCTTCAAGCTGCCCCTCGAGTCAGTGCCGAGCAGCGTGTGGCTGAGGAAGAGATGCATGCCTCGTCTGGGAACTCTGCCTGAGCAAGCTTGATCTTAAGAGTGATCAGCTTCTCCTCCGGTACGGCGACCCTGTAGCTCGACATGGCGATGCTGATGCTGGGCTTCACCAGACCAGCTCGAAGGAACTGAGCGGAGCCCGTGGAAGGTTAGTGTCAATGGCAGGGCGTGTTATGGAGTCCCTTGCGATTCGGATACCGGCTGTTTTTCACGATGTCGGAAGCGTCCCGCCTACCTTCGCGTTCTCTTCCGATGCGATATTGTTTCTCATCTCACCACGTCGGGCTGAGGTGGTTTGGCGTGTTTGGTTGTACCCGAGGAAGGGATGTCGTCATTGTGAGATCCGAGCGCTGGTTTACTCAGCAGCACTTTCCTGGTCGCTCATCTCCGCAACATCTCTGCCTCACTTCACTTCTTTTCAACAAGTTCACTCCATTGACGAAAGATTGCTCGCTGAACAGTGAGCGACCGGAACGGAAGCACAAGGCAGCAAAAGTCACGGCAAGCAGTTCCCATGATTGTGCACGCGATGAAGAGCTTCAAACACGCGTAGACGCTACCAAACAAGATCTTGATCGGCAGCATCGTGTCAAGCCGTAAAATCTTAAACAGCGGGCCTGCCTCCGAGCCGACTGAGCTTTTTTGCGGCCCTTTGGAAGGAAGATGACCAAGGACCTCGTAAGCGGCTTCGCGCACAGCGTGCTAGTTTGACGACGACAGTGTCATCAGCAAGCAGCCTACCCTTTCGAGACAATACACTGCGGCATTGTCGCTGATGAGCGCAATGAATCGCGAGTCAGGTCTAAATGCTCAAGAAATTTGCGGTGGGACGTGGCACGACATACGAAGCTGCGGCAATCCAAGTACATGCTCCTGGACTGTCTCGCCTCTGCGGCAGTGACAGCCTCCGCAAAGCCACCAACTGATTTGACACCCGATGCCACATAGCGAATCCTCGTGGAGAGCAGTTCACACGAGCACAGCCGGTGGAGTTCAGGTTGCTGGATTGATCATGACGCTGGCATATCTCCAGGGCGCGAGCTATGCATCGTAGGGTTGCGGCTCAACTTCAGACGCCGTCCGGTGCACTGCCGGTGCTAGTGTCGACGATCCGTGTCAACATCTCATAGTAGTCTTGGGCAGGTAAGGTTAATTTTACGGCAACACTATTCCATGCCCTTCATCCTTCCATCATCAGCACATTCTTTCCAGTTCTTCTTCGCAGACGGTGGTTCGCTCGCTTCACGCTGTTGCAAGAATGCGTTCGATTGTGTTACTTGGGCTCGCAGCCTCTCTGCTTCCTCATTCTCAGGCCGTACCAACGCCAACAGCGAAGGATGGAGACCTCAATCCTTTCCCGGCAAATCCAGTCGAGCTGGCTGTCAAGAACTTGAACAATCTGGCCAACGAGACGCTGCGAGATCCTCCCACGAACGGGCTATTCGACAGACTCATTGAGGACTTTCAATTGGTCACCGCTACTGCAGTCCCAGTGAGCATTCCAGCTGCTGCGGATGCGTTGAAAGATATCCTCGTTTCAGCACCGAAGCCCTCAAATCTCTTCGGCTATGCTGGCAGTCTAGCGGCAGCCGGCCTGAGCAAGGACAACGTTCCTGACTTGCTCAATTTCGCGAAGGGTGCCATCGTTCCAGAGAATAGCTTCGAAAATGCCAACTTGCGGAGATCATCGATCAAAGTCTTTCCCAAAGCTGATTCAAAAGATGCACCCTTTTCTCTGTCGGAGGCCGACCTTCGCGCGGCGATACACATTCCATCCAGCTTCAAGTATGGTGCAAGAGGAGCGCCGAACCCCATTATCCTCGTGCCAGGCACTGGTGCAACAGGTAAGCGTCGATCGATATTTAAGTCATTGTTTGGTCTAACTCAGGGACAGGGTACACAACATTCGTTGGCAACTACATACCTTTACTGCAAGGATCGAACATCGCAGATCCAGTATGGCTGAACATCCCTGGCTTCCTCCTGGGTGACGCACAAGTGCATGCAGAATATGTCGCATACGCAGTGAATTACATCCACGGCATCAGCAACAAGCGAAAAGTCTCCGTGGCCGCATGGTCTCAAGGCAGTATCGATGGTCAATGGGCATTCAAATACTGGCCTTCCGCTCGAGCCAAAGTCACCGACTTCATCACATTCTCAGGAGACTATGCAGGGACGATCAACGCCAACTTCCTTGCAACACCAGGAATCCCTCTGCCACCAGCAGTCCTCCAACAAGAGGCCGGCTCGAACTTCATCAAGACTCTTCGCGCCAACGGAGGAGACTCCGCTTACGTGCCAACAACTAGCGTCTACTCGAGTTTCTTCGACGAAATTGTCCAACCGCAAGCTGGCACCGCAGCATCGGCATTCATTCAAGATGCACGGCTCATCGGCGTCTCGAACAATGAAGTCCAACAAATCTGTCCCGGAGCACCAGCAGGTAGCTTCTTCACCCACGAAGGAGTACTATACAACGCAATCGGCTTCGCTTTACTGAAAGATGCTCTTTCACACGAAGGTCCCGGCAAAGTGTCCCGGATTCCGGATCTCGATTCGCTGTGCACGAACTTCCTGACTCCTGGTCTTGACCTCTCGGACTTCTTATTGACCGAGAACGCGATTTTGATCGCGGCGTTGACAATTGTGACATATCCGGAGAAGGTCACCACCGAGCCGGCGATCAAAGGTGAGCTTCGACCTCATATCGAGAGAGAAAATTGTGCTTGTACTGACCGACTTGCAGGATATGCTCTTCGACGCCCAGGATACTAAGCGCTGGGAAAGATTACTGAACGTATGACGCGAAATAGATTAATGTCGTCGAAGATTACTGAACAATTCCATGCCAGATAGATGAAGACAATGCATGGGATGCATAAGGGACTATACGAATAGTGAAATTGTAATGTCATATGAACATGGGGAGATTGGAGCTAAGGCGTGATGCTGCAATGCATACACTTGTGCTAGATAACTTGGTCCCCACATGTCTTGTTTCAATGGCGTCTAGGCCTTCGATGATAGTTATGTGTGTGCATAATTCGAAACGATCTATGTCCTGCTCACGCCCAGCCCGGAGTAGTGAAGGATTCATTCCCGTGCAGACTCTGCCGGCTACTTCTGTCAGGTCATTGCTGTTGCACCTGATGCGTGCCTTCGTACAGCTGCGCCTATCCCAATGCTTTCGCTCAATGAACTACTCATCACTCTTCAATCTCTTTACGCTGAAGCTGAAAGACTCCAATCTCAATTCTTCGAAGCAGGACTCAACTCCACCATAAGCGGCTTCTTCTCCCAAAGAACATAAATCTTCTGCTCGTTCCACCCTGCACTCTCCTCACAAAGCTTCAGATCGAACTTGTACAACACCGTCGTCAAAATCAATCTCATCTCATGCCAAGCGAGGTTCTTACCCAGACAATTTCTCGGTCCGTAAGAAAATGGCTCAAGGCTATTAAGGTCATCGTCTTTGTAGGTAGGATCTCCAAGCCAGCGTTCTGGACGGAACTCATAAGGGTTCTTGAAATTGGCTTCGTTGCGGTAGGTGGAGAGTTGATGGACGCCGATTTGTGTTCCTTCTGGGACGAACTCGTCGCAAATGATGGCGCCGCCTTTTGGTGCTACGCGCGGAAGACGAGCGGGGACGGGAGGGTAGATTCGAAGAGACTCTTGGAGGACGGCATGGAGGTATTTCAGACGCTGGACGGATTCGATGTTGATTTCTTCGTAGCTGGAGAAGGCTTCGCGGATTTCGTTGGTGAGCTTGGAGAGGTACTCTGGGTTGCGGAGGAGGTGGTAGGTGGCGCCGGAGAGCAGCGTGGCGGTGGTCTGCTTCAGGGTCAGTGAACGAACAAGCTTGGCGCTCGGATTGTTGGCAACGTACCTCCGTCCCAGCGATCATGAACAATGATGCGTTGCTTTCATGCTCTCCGTAAGTGAGGCCTTTTCCACCTTCGCCCTTTTCAATGATCTTCGTCCACAGGTCTGGTGTCTCTGGGGTTTTCTCGAGTCTTCGGGCGACTCTCTCAGCAGAATAGTTCCAGTGTTCTGCGCGCGACTTGGCGACTTTGGGGTTTCTGGAGATAAATCTCTCAAAGATCCAATCTGTGACGGAATTCAATTCCCGGAAAGTGCGTAGCTTGGTACCGATTTTGATGCCGTTGTAAATGGTCTTGACCCAAGGCGAGTAGTCGCCATTGTCAAGCATGCCCAGGCTTTCACTGAATGTCAAATCACCCTAGATGTTGTCAGGATCGTTGCATACCACTCGAAACCCTTCTTAGACATACCATGATATCGAACGTTGTGCCTGAGAGGCTGATCAGTAGCTGCTTCACCAAGAGCTGTGGAATCGGTTCTTGGCTTTCACTTACAGTTGTAGTATTTGAGAAGATCAACCTTTTCTCCGCTCTGCGCGTACTCGCATAGTCGATCCTTCATCTTGGTGACCCAACGCATAAGCAGTGGCTCGAGGTCTTTCAGTGTTCGATCCGCGAACGAATGCGACACCACTCTCCGTTGGCGAGTGTGATCGGCATCATCAGCAGTAATCAAATGATCGACACCATTGAAGCTCTGGCCATAGAATGGTCGGTACTTGTCGTTGCTGGCTTGGCCGTGCTTGCGGTGTCCGTAGATGTCCTTCCACGCCTGCGCTCCTCTAAAAGACGCAATCGATTCAAGGTAAGCGTGCGCCTAGCAGCAGCCTAGGGAACTTTCGTGTGGCGACTTACCCAGCATAGGATAGTTGTTTTGGCGCGACTCTGACCACTGGGCCGTATTTCTTGTGAAGTTCCACGTTGATGAGATCCTCATCGCCTCGTGCAGTCGCGCGCAGCAGTGGAATGTTCGTTAGAGCGCGCAGCGGCGGACCTGGATATCTGCGAAGAGGCCCCAGATAAGCCGTGTAGAATGCTGCTGCCACATGGTAGAGGAGGTAGAGTAGGACACAGGAGCCAGATATTTTGGCGATTTCGTCTGGGGACAGACTCCCAATCACAGGAAGATCGTGGACCAACATTGTGTGGCTGTCACTTCAAAGTGCTTGTTCTGGTAGGATCAAGTATAGGGGAGTTGGCTATTCTTTATATTATTTTTCGCTCCAGACACACGCACCATTCCATGATGCTTCCACGGCGGGCACTACAGTGCCGATTTTATGCAGAGCATAATTTGACTCGAAGTCAAACTTCCCTGGCCAACGAGCACGGCGTAGCCTGCTTCAGAGTGTTTGATGGGGTGCCTGATCAGCGGTCATACGTGTGTCTTGGCGAATCGGAACGAAACATTGTCTGCTTAGCCAGATGGAGCTGTTGGGGTTCCCCACCACCGCATGTCGATTCATCTATGATCCTGGTAGTTGAGACGCGTGCGAGCATGCGCCATCGTCACGGCATGTGGTCGCACGTGAAGGCGATATGTCGACTGGTCGGAGGTCAGCGTCACACACCACATCCTCTGCACTCCTGCGAAGGCCTCTGTGTGAGTCTTGTCCAGCATCGCCAGCTGACGAAGGAGTCTGACGCCAATCGTTGCTTTGGCAGCCCTAAGCTAACTCAACGAAGGGCAGATCATATCCCTGGAGCAATACGGCCAGTGCAGCAGCGCGAGGTCGTGGCAAGAGTACAGCGTAGGGTTACCTCATATCCGCAGGCTGAAGTGTGCTCTGGTGCGACACAGGACAAGCAGTCGACGTAACGTTGCGGCGGTGATCTTGCCAAGACCGGCATGTCGGTCTCTGCCGCTGCCGTCTCCGTCTCCACACCATTTCGCAGCATGAAGTGGAAGGTACAGAATGGCAAGATGACATTTTCATACCAGGCAGTGCCAGGCTTCCATCATCAACGCACACACGTCGTCCTCCGATCCACCAGCCACTCGCCGCGT
This sequence comes from Cercospora citrullina, assembly GCA_013365195.1. NCBI lineage: Eukaryota > Fungi > Ascomycota > Dothideomycetes > Mycosphaerellales > Mycosphaerellaceae > Cercospora > Cercospora citrullina. The sequence goes on from JAASFF010000316.1 coordinate 259,715, forward strand.
TATTGCCGTGGCGGACAGCAGCAGCGGCGTGCAACGAGCGGAAAACGATGACCGAACGGCGGACAGGAGGTATTTCTGCTGCCGCTTCCGTTTCTCATACGTCCCGCGTGGGTAAAAGAGCAAGAGCCTAGTCTGGATATGCGCTGTGCATTCGGGAAGAAACGCGCAAAGCATGATCATCGAGCCCTGCTTGCCATGATTTGTGCAGGAGGCCGTGCAGACATTTGCCCGATGGCTGTGCGGCTTCCATACAGCAGCGCTGTCGAAGTGCGTAGTGGAGGTCTCGCTGGGATAGCCTGACGCGCCTCTTGACATGACCAAGTATGTTGGCACGCCGATGCGTCAAGGCAATCTATACTCTGGGGCGCGAGTGCTTGGCCGTCGCTGCCGCCGCGAGATGCGCAAGTGCTATGAGCGATGATGCGTGGTCAGGCGTACATGTACCCTCACAGCTGTGAAAGCTTCGCCGAAGCTCTGAAGACGCAACAGGTCTGAGCACTATTGATCCTACAGAGGTGCTGAGAATCCTACTGACAACGCTAATGCGAGATCCGGTCCAGACCGCTTTCGGGTTCCGCAGCCTTGGTCCTTGATTGCTGCAACATGCTGTTATCAGAATCATGACTGATATTTCAGGCTTTGAGTCGAAGTACTTCGAAGGAAAGTCAAGATCGGCCATGTTCTGGGAGAGATGCCACAATTAGCACCGCGTTGTGGCACTGCACCGAAGGCTGGCTCCCTGGTTATCGTTCCTGTCTGTGAATCCCAAGGCTTAGATTGACAAGATTCTTGCAGCCGTTCAGAAGCTCATCGCAACTCGAACTCCAACGTGCGTCGGATATCAGCATTGCGAGAGTGCGGCTCACTGCTCGAGGACAAACATCCACACGTTTGTCATGTTGTTACAGAGGATGCACTGTGATAGGACAGTGGGCCCAGATTGGACATGGAAAGATACCTGGTAAGCAATCTACTCTGCCTGCTGCTTTCCACGATCGGAGGCACTCGCATTTCCCAGATCCGACACATAACCCACCTCCTTCATACTCCTAGCTATAACATTAGGCCCATTCGACCTTGGTATATCAGGATGCCTCGCCAATCTCGCCACATTCCACCAAAGTGGAAGATCCCGCTTCCCCTGAGGAGCAGACCCGGGTTCAACTAAATTGTTCAGACCCGCTCCGAGGATCTGTTGCTCGCGCTCAGAGCAACCTATGATTCTAAATTGGACTGGCCGGCCTTGCTTCTCACTACCACGTGCTTTGACCGATACCACGGTGCTGATGAGCTGGATGAATGTGCGAACTTCGTCTTCGTGGCCCGCTTCGAACTTGTTTTGAAGATCAAACAGAAGAATTTCTAGTTCCGCGTTCAATGGCAACTCATTCAGAGCCATCCGCCACGACGCAAGTCTGGACGCTGCGTTCTGCTTCCCTCGTGGCCCTTCCGCGGGCTCGAAACCGGCCAGAATACAGAGTTGGACTGCACTTGGAGACATAGCACCCAATGGCCAGCTGGAGCCTCGGACTGTATCATCCTTGGCCCCTCTTGTATACTCCTTCACGGACTGAGCCCAGGCCTGTACTGCTGCTGAGCAATCGAACATTAGAACAACCTTGGCCTTTCCATCATCAAACGTAGCTTGCAAGCTCTGAACGACATGTTGACTGGTGGAGTTGAGGTGTTGGAAGGTGAGCGTAGGCGAGCTGAGAGTGGTTTGTTCGATGTCGCCGTCATCCTTCAGAGAGACGTGATATGTGATTGAAAGCTCCATAGTCGAACAGATCGATCAGTTACTGTAACCCCTTCAGCCTGGACTGGGTGGCCTGTACTATTTAACTAGTGCCACCCCGCTCGGATGACGTTCTTGAGGCTGGGCAAACACGAAACGTGAGTCATAAACTGATGCGCGTGGAGCAGGAAGTACCTGTGGTTGACTCTCGAGGTTGCACGCATTTCTCAAAAGCCCGGGAAATTGGGAGCTAATCCGACAGAATACGGCGATACGTCAGACGGGAGAAACGACGAAAATAGAGCCATGCGGAAGAGATAGACTACAGCTCGAGATCGAGATGACTAGAAAACCGACCATACACCAAACGCCCTTTGCTGCGCCACCAAGTCTCCGACCCATAAGGCCTAGTATCCAGGGAAGCCTTGTTCTCCCGGTTGCTCGCTCGGATCATATGCCACCTCGTATTGCAAAAGCTCATCAGACAACTCATCATATCTTGCACCTTCCTTCGCCCACCAAGCTTCGAGCATCGCAGTATGCTCCTCTGGAACGTCGTAGTTGACCTTGAACCACCGGCTGCCGTCAATGGTGATGATATTGGCCTTTTGGCATGGCACGCCATCGCTTGCCGCCTGCGGAGGCTGCCACCAGCCGAGTTCGTCTTCGTACAATACACCTGTCTCGGCTTCTGCATCTCTCTTGTTCGGCCTGCAGCCCTCGCACCAGTCACTGCCCCGCAAGTTTCTAAAAGTGATGCAAGAGTTGCCATTGGTTGCTGCAACGGGCGCGTCGCAAACGCCACGACCAAGCCTGAAGAGAGCCATGAGTTGATTGCTACCACATTCCCTGCATCTGCCTGACGAGAACTGTTGTGGGTTCTCGCAGCAGGATAGCTGAGGCATGTCGAAACAGACGCGGCCGACTCCTTGACAATTGGCTCGTTGCCATTGCTCCAGAGTTTTGAGACTGGTAGACTGTCGCGTCTCGATGGTATCAGGCTTGGCTTTGGAGAGCAGTATTGGCTCTGCCGTGGCAAGTTGGAGACCCACTGTGGTCATGGAATGAACAATGATGCGAATCATGCTTGTGTGAGAGGACAACATTCTGGCAGCGGGTATGATCGCAAGATGGGAATGGATAGCAACAGACTTGAGCTTGATGGAGACTTCCAATTTATACGTCCACTCGAGCAATACATACGCTGGTGGACCTCTACCTCTGTGTCGATGCTCCGCAGCGACAAGCACGACAATGGTCATGTTCGCTGTGCCGCCAAAATTGGATTGGCAGACTGCTGATCGTTACGGGTCTGCTCAAGGTCTGACGCTCCGCTGCCACAGTAGAAGCCAATACGCGACATCGATTTCTAGGCTGACGCGGGCTCAATGCCCCTCGTATTCAGTTGTTGGCTGCTACAGGGTTCGACATGGCGGCGGCACAGTAGAATGACTTTGCTATGCCACGTGCCAAGCCAACTATCAAAGTTAATTTACTGTGCCTCTTGCTGGCTTCCACGGAGCACGCAGCGTGTAGCATGCATCCCTCCGCCTGTGTATTTGCTGGCTGGAAGTGCGGGGTGCACTGCTGTTCTTCTCGCTCTTTTCAACGTTAGTTGGAAGCACACTCTCGGCAGATTGTGCAGTCCAAGTCGAAATACGGTGTCTCTCTGCCATTTGTGGGTGTGTAACGCCGTAGAACAAGAGTGAGAGGCGTTTCTCCAAGGCCATTAATCATCCCTGTGCCAGAGAAATTCCGCCTCAATTCCTATTCCAGTGATAGGTCCAGGGTGGACACCTCCTCTACACAAGCTGCAGTGGACGGGTCCAGGCATTGTGTCATGTTGCAGCCAGTTCCTGGACAGCTGCACATTGAATCTCGTATTTGCTGATGAACTAATGTCTTGCTGAGAGCCAACAAAGCTCAAGACCTTCGCTAGGACCTTTTGCGTGAGAGCGACATGAGCTGCTCACGTTATGGAATGCTGATCCGTTCTTCAAACATCATAGCCTGCATCGGATGCCACCCTGGCGCCAAAGAGCGTTGCAACGTCAGCAGAAACAATGAGCCACGTCACCGGTAGCAGCGTTATCCCGCGGCAGAGACATGCTTAGATGGACGGCGTAGCATTGAAATTCATCGGTCTACATTGACACCACCGATCCAGCGTTAGCGGTACGCCGCCCCGTAACAGCATGAAGGAGGGCAGCCAAGCAGTGTTACCGAAGACAATGTGATCATTTCAAGATCATCAAGCGATCGCAGATTCGGAGAGGGAGTGACTCCTACAAGGGCTATGATGGAATGTACCCTTGTTCCAGGAACCGGTGAGATCTCCGTAGCCAGTGACCTTGTTCGTGCGGTGCTTGAAAGACATAAAGATGCGTAGGTGTCTCTTCGCTGCTTCAATGTTTATTCACACATCGCCAAAGACTTTTCACTGGCCCTTCAACCAACCCTCCATCATGTTCAATTTGGCCAGCTTCGCCATGATGGCATCTCTATTGGCTCCTTCTCTCGTGCGCGCAGCTCCGATTGAGACTCAATTGAGTCCTAGAGATGGCCGACCCCTCTGGCACATTCAATTCTACGGCGGGTTGCACTGTACCGGCGTAAGGCTGAGCGAATCGAATGGTCCAGATCGATGGCCAATAGGCCCACTGCCTCGCCAGTGCCACGCTGAGCCAGCAGGCGGTCCAGGGTCCGCCACTTACACTGGGCACGAGCGTTTGAATTTCCGGCTGCATCGCACAAGTGACTGCTCCGATGATGGACAGCTTACTATCGGTATGTTCAGGCTCACAGAACCGGAATCGTGCTGATCTTAGCCTCGCTAGGAAATTTCGATCACGCTGTCTGCGTGGCGTTTGATGGGCAGAGCCATTGGAGTGTGGAAACGTAGAGAGCCCGAAAATTTTGCGTTCAGTGTTGATGCTGCGTCTTTGTGCTCTTGGGATCGCCTGATTATCTACTTCTTCGGTAGTGCTTCAGTCTGTTGTATTTGGCTAGGGCAGTCAAATCATGCTTTGCCAGTGTCCCTTTCGCGCTCAACGTCACCTTTTATGGTGCTCTCGCTCATAGAACAGCGCTGCTGTGGTCCGATATGCGTATGCTCGTGCGATCAACTCGTCTGAGGGTGGATTGATGACGGAAGGTGAGCTGAAGTTCTAATTCTAGGCAAGCGAGCAGGGACCCTATCATGCCTTAGGCTTCAAGTCGTCAGGTCACGTGGCTCGCATTGCAGCGAGGTTTGGCGTGCGCCCGCCTATGTAGCATTGCCGCAAAGAGAGACATGGGATCCTGCGAAGTGTCTTTGCCAGTACGAGGGGTGTCCTGAGACTTTGCTCCTTTGGAGTATGCGAGAGTTCGGCTGAGTCGCGCCACCGGCCACGTCAATGGCGCCAGTCAGTTCTACCACTGCCTGCGAAAGAAGACGCGCCCCAGTCGCTCCGCTCCTTCGCGAGAACGTATCTCTCGCCCGTCCCACGATCTGGTCTCTGTACATTGACTGCAGCTGTACTGCTCGGAACGCTTAAGATGGGTGAATCTGAGCAGGCGCCGATCCACACATATCGAGGCAACTGCCATTGTGCAGCGTTCGTCTTCGAAATCGATTTGCCCCGTATCAACACAGTCACGGAATGCAACTGTAGCATTTGCCATCGAAAGGGCTATCTATGGGTCACTTCAAGTCGCAAGGATCTGAAAGTGGAAAAAGGCGATGTGAAATCTCTCAGCAGCTATATCTTCGGTCCAGAGAAGCTGGCACACAAAGTCGGTGCAACATTCATACCCCAAGCTCTGCTTGCAGCGATAGTGACAACGAGTAGTTCTGTCCGAGTTGTGCTTCGCCTGTCATGGCAGAAGAAACCGCAGGGGATGCCCTCTATCTCAATGTAAGAAAACTGGATCGAGCAACGCAGGTCTATTCTAATTCAAATCACTAGGTCCGCGTTCTCCAAGATCTTGACATCTGGGCGCTGAAGAGGCAGCAGTGAGTGTTTCTCGCCCAAACTTGCTTGCCGATCGCGGTGTTGACACACCCCACAAGACATGATGGCGCTGCCAATGGAGGTGACTACGCACCGCCGGATTACGAAGGCAAAGTCCCAACTGCAGCCAAGGGACAGCAGTTATACACCGGCTCCTGCCATTGTGGTGGGGTTGGTCTAGCTCTTATGAGCAAACCTCTTGATAATACTTACAGCAGCCGCATCGCAGAGTGCACATGCAGCGTCTGCGTCCGGGTACAGCACACATCACATTATTCGATCAGCTCTTGCTGACTGCTGTCAACAGAATGCATACATCTGGATATATCCCCAAGCTAAACAAGTCGTGCTCTCCGCAGCCGAGTCCGAAAACATTGGCCGCTACAGCTTCAGTCACCACGTGCTCAACAAAACATTCTGCACAGTCTGCGGCGTGTGCATGACGAACGAATACGCCCACCGATCGAAAGAGGAGCTCAAGGAGTTGGGTGCAGTACCAACACGAGGTTTTGCACAGTCGATGAAGAACTCACACCCTTTAAATTTGCGGGTACTCCATGACATTGAATGGGATAAGCTACCGAAGCCGATGCGAACTGATGGAGCACGGAAGATATCGCCCAAGTACAAGAACCCATGAGGTTGCCTCAAATGCTGAGGAAGCATTGTTCATGGACGACATTCACACATTGTTCGAATGTATCGTGGACTTCAGCTATCTCTCCAGGGCTTACTGAGAAATCGAGACTGCCAAGATATGCTTTCGCGCGACACCTAAGTTTTCTGCCTGCCACATTTAGTCAGACCGGTGAAAAGCATGTAGCAGTGTATCAGTGAGTCACAGCAAACGTGCCGCATGCAATGAGAAGCTAATCGAGGAGTCTAAAGCTGTATCGTGACCTTCGGACAGATACTTCCTCAAACGGAAACAAGTCCCCGGTGCACACATCACTGGAGTCTTGGCCGGCCGCTTCTCTACCTGTTGTACACAGCTTTGCAAGGGACCGGTCCAAGCCATCTTTTGCGGTCTATCCCGCTGGATACCAAGATGGCTGTAGCTCACTCAATGCGGTCCGCCTTAGCTCTGCTTCAAGGCGAGTGCCAAGCCAAGCCAGGAACCTGAGTCCCCAACGGTCAAGAGTGAAGTGTGCTCGCTGAAGCGTTTTGGAACATTGAGCAGATTGCTTACACTGCTTCAAGATGGCCTCGATGCTTACCACCCGCCTGCCAGAGGCAGAAGCCGTGCTGGGAATGATTCACAACTCGACAAATGCCATCAAGGATTTCGGATCTCATTTGGTCGAAGGCCAAAATGGCACACTTATGGCGATGGACGCGTCAACGATCATTAGCTGGCTCGTTGTTTCCACTATAGTCTTTGTAAGAGCATCAGTTATCGGGCTTGCGCATCAACTGATCATGGGTTTAGAAACTGCTAGATTGGACGTATAATCTCTTGCTGCACCCTTGCAGAAATATTCCAGGGCCGTTCTTCTATCGAATGACTATCTTACCAAATCTGTACCACAACTGGAAAGGCGACAAACACCTCGTGGTCGAAGCGCTTCACGAACAGTATGGCGAGATTGTTAGGATTGAGCCTAACTTCATCTCCATCATGAGTCCGAATTCGGTCCAATGTAAGGCATACGTGTCGTTGAACGACATGCAGTAGCTTACACAGTTTTTAGCTATCTACGGTACGGGCTCACAATGGGGCAAGGGCTACTACTATTCCCGAGGACCGATCGAAAAGCAAGTGCTCGTTGTAAGTACTCCTCCTGCAAACGTAGAATGGTCGCTGAGGTGTAATAGAACCTTGCCAGCGCTGTCAACAAGAAGGTTCACGCTCGCAAGCGTCGTATCATTGCACATGCCTTCAGTGAAGCCGCCATCCGATCTTACGAAGACACCATCCTCAAAAAAGTCCGATTGTTCTGCAAGGGAGTCGCAGACCCAAGCACCTTTCAAGGCGAATACAAGAACATGTCTCGCTGGTTCTCTTATCTGACGTACGACATCATGGGAAATCTTACTTTCGGCCATGAATACAATATGCTCACGAAAGACGACGACCACTTCATTCAGCCGATCATCGACTCTTTCCAACACATGCAGATCGTTCTTGGTTGCGTGCCCTGGGTGGAGCGATTCGGCCTCAGCTTTCTACTCTTCCTTCCAATGGCAACTGCAGTGAAGAGATTTCGAGACCACGTGGCTCGCCAGGTCAAGCATCGAATTGAGCTCGAGGAGCAGGGCAAAGGGCCAGATGACATTTTCAAGCTGTTACTGAATGCAGAAGATAAGAACACTGGCGAGAAGATGGAGTTCAAGGAGCTCTCTGATGAAGCTGTTGTCTTGATCATCGCTGGTAAGTCAATTCTATCATACTCTAGTGAAAGTGACTGATCAGTCTGTGATCGACAGCAAGCGATACAACAGGCACTGCGCTCACTGGCCTCTCCTTCTACCTCGCACGCTACCCGGAATGCTACGATCGTCTCAAGACAGAGATCCGCTCAACGTTCACATCCGTCGAGGACATCGTGAGCGGCGAGAAGCTACGCAGCTGCACATATCTGCGTGCTTGCGTCGAGGAAGCCTTACGCATGGCGCCCGGTGTCCCAAGCTATCTCGTTCGCGAGTCCACAACCGACGGAGTCATCGACGGCCACACAATCCCGGCCTTCGCCAGTATCGGCGTGCCCGGTTGAGCAATGCATCGGAACGAGAAGGTCTTCCCGGAGCCTAGAGTCTTTCGCCCTGAGCGTTGGTTGACAGACAACGACGATGAGATCAAGAAGCTGCGATCGGCACATTTGCCTTTCAGTTATGGACCACGGGCTTGCATTGGGCGGAATTTGGCTCTTGCGACGATTCATATTACTGTGGCGAGGCTGGCATTCTTGTTTGAAATGGCAACGAGAGATGAGTTACCGTTGGAGTTCCAGGTGAAGGATCATTTTGCGGCTGGAGATAAGAACGGACCTTTCTTGAAGTGGGTGCCGAGGGAGATATCGTAAGAGTGGTTGATGTGAGGTCAAGTCGAGGACGAATGGCGAGAATGGATACTGGAGTATGGATTTTCGTGAGTGCTACATTAGGCTGGCCTGCCCCGTTACCCGAAAGTAATTGCAGCCAGATCAGCAACGCGAATGACGACTTATTCGAAGCTCACAAGGATAGATGGTAGTTCATACCATGCCGCACTGATGCTTCACATACACATGCAATCGTGTCTCAGGAACCTTTCTTGTACTCAGAAGCAGAGAACGCTTCGCCATTTTGGAGAAAGAACTGTCATCTCACGATCACTCCTGCTGGAGGCAGTCACATCTCAGCCATTCTCGTACGGCGTCATTCTGACCCGCTCCATCCTCGTGTGCTGCGAAGCCTCTCATGCAACAGAGAAGTCGTGTCTCCTTCGCAAGATCACATATGATTGATTACGCCCCTTACAAAACATGATTGATTACGCCACTTACAAAAATGGCAAATTCGAATCATCGCTCATCGATCGCATGCGTTTGCGAACAAACTTAGCTAATGACTACCAGAGCACAAACCGATACTATCAAGCGCTACCGTTCGACCTCTTCCGCCACTCATCCAACTTTCCGTCGACTTTCCACTTTCTAAACGTCTGTACGCCGTCCTTGGTGGCCCCTCGAGCCAAGGCCCCATATTTGACACGAACTTCTTCGGCTTCTTTCGTGCCGTCCTGGATTCCGGGGATCCAGAGCTCGTAAACGCCGGTGAAGTAGATATCTGGTCGGCTTTCATCTACCTTCTCCCCCGTGCCTAGCGACATGCCGAAGATCGTCGTAACCCCCGAGTCTGGGGTCACAGCTTCGACCTATTCGTGGTAAGGCTCGTCAACACTGCTATCCATATTTCTCCCCCGGCGCCACATGAGTTGCTCGCATAATTACTTGCATTCAGACCTGGTCGCAGAATCACGTCTTGCACTATGGGCTCTCCAGCCTCTGTGTGCACAGCTCCGTCGCCGCCGATAATGAGCTTTCGAGAGAATTTCAACTCGCTGCCGCCCGGCAGCTCTTGACAATCAGCCACGTATGGCGCCATGTCTTGAGGACGGCGGGCACCACGAGAAATGCCTTGCCAAACGTCGTCAAGTGTGAGCACTGGCTCGAGGCCAGGTCCGTTTACGGGCTCAGAGTATGAGACATTGAAGTTGAAACTTGGCGGCGACATTTTCTTCTGTAGGGGATTTCGTTCGTGGGCGATGGTAGATTTTCGGACTGAGACTTTTACGAGAAATGAGATTAGATGTGGTCTTGTGCGAGGCTCAAGATAGTAGGCTACAAATGTATAGATATTATCATACTATAGCTCACAGTCTTCACGCTTTGTTTTGCCTATATGACGTTGCAGTCTTGCTCACGGAGTCTATAAAAGTAGAGGCAGCCAGAATTGCCGTTTTGGGAAATTATCGCGGAAGACTACTGCTGTTTGGGGTGAAGCTGGCCGAAGTTCTGGGCGGTTCATGAGAGCAGTTTGTGGCCTTTGCATGGAATCAGGTCACTAGAGACGTCATTTTTTGCAAACGGGAACGTTGGTGGTTGTCACGAGTAAGTGATGGGGATGTGCGAGGCTGTATATTCGCAGCACGAATGGTTACTCGCGCGCTTGAGCTGTACTGAACCTTGTTGAAGTTTCACTAGCAGTCTGCCCACCATGCTGTTGTACGTCTCTTTGCTGTTGTTCGCCATATCACTCGGAATTGTCATCCTGAAGCTCTCCTCAACTGTCCAGCATGCTGCAATTGGTTGCATTTCATTCATCTTGAACGTTAGTGGAAATCTCATAGACATTCAAACTTCTAGCTTATACGGCCACAGCTCATCCTGTCCCGGCGACATGCTATACGAAGTGTTCGAGATAGCAGTATACTTCCATCCGCGGATTACCAATTTCCCAATGGGCAAGGTGATGCTGCCAAGTTCTTGCACGGGAGGGAGAATAGCATCAGCTGGGAACGACAGTATGGATCGATCTATCGCATCTGGTCCGGGACTACTCCTGAGATGTGAGTGGAATTCAGGGTGAAGAATAGACAGAGCAGGTCAACTAAAGGTTCGCAGTGTTCTCACTAAGGCCATGTCCAAGAAGTTTTCAAAGACTCCGATAAACATCTAAAAGCCAAGAACAATAATTCAGGTCACTTCTTGGGCGAATTACTCGGAAAATGCGTAGGCCTCGTTAGTGGTACTGAGTGGAAGACTTTACGCACAGCTTGCGAAGGCCCGTTCGTTCGATCATCAGCGATAACGTGTGTTCCACAAATGATAGAACGTACGGCCAAGCATTTTCGACAACTGGAAGCAACTTCAGATCTCCGCAATGCTGTCATTGACCCGGCACAGGATCTGAAGATGCTACCCTTTTGGATAATTGCGGAAATGATATACGGACCTTTGACGCAGGATATGGAGCAGACACTTGCAGAGTTGGCCCCTGTCAGAGAAAATCTCATGACGGTGGTTCTTCAAGGAGGGCTCACCAGATATGCTTTGGTCAAGTTACTTGCCTCTCCTTGCAAAAAAGGCATTGCAAGATTTCAAGATCAAGTGGGCTGCGTTCAATCGTCAAGCTCGTAGTAGAGCTCGCGGTGACGAGCCTATTGCACGCTACTACGACAGCGTTCAAGATGGTACAATCGAAGAAAAGTCCATTCTACACACGCTCGATGAGATCCTCTTCGCAAATCTGGATGTCACTCTAGGAGGCATTTCCTGGAACTTGGTTTATCTGGCTGCATCGCAAGAATGCCAAACAACTCTGCGAGAAGAGATCGAAGCCGAAAGATCCAAAGTAGGCCATGATGCCACTCTTGACGAATACATTCGACGAACAGATACATTTCTGGCCGCTTGCATCTCCGAATCTTCACGACTCCGACCTCTAGCCGCATTCTCCGTTCCACAAGCATGTCTAACAGCCCGAGTTGTCGGAGGTTACTCTTTCCCTGCCGGTACCAACTTTATCATCGATTCCTATGCTTTGAATCAACGAAACCAGTATTGGGGCAAAGATTCGTTGACGTACCGTCCTAGTCATTTCCTAGAGCGAAACTCTTCGCAGAACAGGTACAATTTTTGGCGCTTCGGATTCGGTCCTCGGCAGTGTATGGGGAAAGCTGCAGCGGACTTGATCATTCGCGCGTTGCTGGTGCATCTTGTGGAGAATTATCGTCTCGACCTTCTCGAAGACAGTCAAGAGTGGGCTCGGAATGGTGAGGTTTGGATAAACCATCCTGTCACGAAATTGAAGTGTGAGAGAAGAGAGCTGGACGCAAAAGATCGGGCATGAGCAGGAGATTTTGAGGTGTAATTATCGTATAGTGATATGCAAGCAGTGAACTTCTTGTCCGCTTCTCAAAATCTTCGGGTCGTCCTGTCTATGATAAGATAGCACGCAGCTGCTTGGTCAAGGCAGGCAATGATGGAAGCAGTGGTCATAAAGTTGAGTGGAGCTGAATCACCTGTTTCATGCGATGTTGCTTCGATATGGTCTTAGACTACCTTGACTGCTATAATCGTCTCTTCCACCGCACCAGGGTCCATAAACCTGTCCTGCGAACATCGTCGTCTTCAAGATTCTCTCTGATTGTCAGTGAGGGAACCACATCCGCTCCACACCTTGCCTGTTCACTGGATCAAGTTCTCGCTTTGAAGACAACCTCGGCTTCAGGGTCAGGAAGAATGGCCAGGCCAAAGTGCTGCTGCTTCGGCTTCTCTTGTCCAGGCTGCAAAGTAACGTCGTAATGCCTCAAAATATACGCAAGAACAATTTTGATCTCGGCACTTGCGAAAAAACGACCAGGACATGCCTGTGCATGGTATCGCAAGGTCAGCATTCACACCCGGTAATCACGTTCGCATACGGCGAAATGACTTACCCATATCCCATGCTGCAACGCAGGTTAGCACAAACATGCCGCCTAGATTGGGGATTAGGGTTTACTTACACCAAAGTTGATATTGTCAATTCCGGTAGTTGCGTGCTGATATTTGTTCTCATTTCCGGGAAGTTCTCTCAGTAAAGAAAACCTGAATGGCTGAAATTCCGATGGGTTGGGGTACAGATTTGGGTTCTGATTGATCACGTGCGCATGTATAGTCATTCTTGTACCTTGAGGCAGGACTTCGCCTGTGGAACAGCGAAGGCCCTTAGGATTTGTCACAATCCTCGGAATGTTGACTGCAGTAGACCGTCAGTGAGGTGGATCTCAGGAACAATGATCGAAACACACCTAGGGATGGCGGCGAAAGGCGTTGCGATTCTTTGGCAAAGCTGTCGAGTTTCTTCAACTTGGGCAGATTCGATTTGTCGATGATACCGTCCTCGCCCACATGGGCGGATATCTCCTCTCGCATAAGCTGGACCTCTTCGGGAGACAATGCTGCAAGGTCAAATATAATGTAGCTGAGCGCATTGGAAAGATTGTAAATCGATGCGAAAGTTGCCAGCAACTGGTCGCGTCCAAGTTGCTGTGCATTGGGAGGTCGATCGTATTGTGAGATGAACCAGTCCAGCATGTCACCGCCACGAACTTTCTCATCCTTACGATCACCAGCTTGCTTCGAGGCGATCACAGGAGCGAGCATGTCTTCGTTCAGCTTTCTTTGGTGTTTCAGGGCCTTTACTTGTGACAAGAAAGGCGCGATAAAGAAGCGAAGTGGCCAAGGAATGAGCCTGAGGACGAGCCACGCTCTTGACACGCCTGCTGTATAGTCCACAGTTGCCTCGACCCAAGCATCTTGCTTGCTCAGTGGTAATCCGACGAATGCGCGACCTGACATGATGGATGCTATGCGGGACATGGCATATCTCGGCTTGATCAAAGTGGCTTCCTTGCACGGCCCGATCATCTTGTTGATGGCGTATACGACCTCAGCGTTGAACGATGCGAGCAATGCAGGTGTTCTGCGTGTCAAAACATTCCGCATGGTACTGTCGAATTCATCGGCCTTTGTGCCCATGTACGAGTACTCTCCGAGAAACACGTCGTAGTGGTGTTTTCTAGTCAGAGTCAGTTGCGTAGCATTGAACTGTACACACAGGTGGCTCACTTGATCGATACGTCGGTCTCGGGAAGTCCACGAATGGTTTCAATTTCCGAATCTGGAAGGACTGCCATCTCCATGCCTGGTAGAGACAACATAAAGGGTTGATGCGGATACTGCTGATTTTCAGCGAGGATTCAGTTCAGATTTGATGACACTTCGACCTTTGCGTGTCCATCTTCCAGAAACTTCACTACGTTGTTGCTTGTGACTTTTACCACTGGCAAATTGTGCTGCTTTCTGCGTCGAGAAGACACGAAGACACCGAAGCCAAAGATCAAGACAATTCCAGCAGAGAGCCAGAACAGGCTTTCCTTCGTCCACTGCGCATCACCAATGTATCGCGAGGATACACTGTCAACCGAACCCAGCATCTGCAGAACAGAGTGGTACATCCTGCTTGCTTCGAGGTTGAGCACTCGCTCCATGGAGCTTGAAGAATTCATTTTCGCGACAGTAGGTGACGATGTCGATGAGAGACAAAGGGCAAGAAAGTGATTTCGAGATCCAGGAGGAGGGTTTGCTGCCAATGGCGGAAGAAGCGACGTAAGGCCATGGCACTATGCCGCAGGAGGATAGACCCGCCAGCCCTCGGCAGCCGACCTCCTGCATACATATAGCTCTGGGAGACCAAAAAGCTCTTGCTTGGAATGACCTCCATAGTGCACTCAATGGCTTCCTCCAGCAGCAGCGTCTGGTATTTCGCGTTCGGATCAAACATGAAGACTGATGTCATGCGACGCCGAGGAATGACCATCCTCGATACCAAGCGGCTGCGTATTCCCTCTCACGTCTTGACATTCGACGTCTTCGGTATACCGTACAACGAGCCCGCTATGGCCAGCATCGCACGCCGGCAAACCAGCCCCGAGCATTTAGCAGAGGACCGGCCACCAGCAGTGCACGGGATTGGGTATCTGCTTTCCGTGGCCGACATACAGAAGTTGGTGGTCTCCGAAGGCGCCGGAACCGCATACCAGGAAGTCGACCTTGCTGCCGAGTCCATCTCTGGTGATGAGGAAGCAGGTGAGGTGGTAACGGTCCGAACGCTGGTGAGCCGGTATCCGTTTCGGCCGAATCCCTTGCCAAGCCAGCGGTACTTAGTAAGCGTCAAAATTTCATTCACGAAACATCATCCCTTGACTAACAATTTGACGCAGGACCTGCTTCTCCAAGGCGCAAGAGAGCACGGCCTGCCGATAGCATATCAAGACTATCTTGCAAGCCTTCCGACCTATCGCAGGAATCTGTCCCGGACCGAAGAACTCGGATCTCGCTTCTTTCTCGGTCTGTGGATGCCGATCGTGAACTGGACGATGAGGCGTATCAAGACTTCAACTGACAGTGGCAACAAGCAGAACACCGGCCGTACCGTGATTGAGGCGCCGACTGTTGTCTGGTTGCTGTTCAGAGCGGTGTGGCTTCACTACGACTATCTGCACTGCTGGTTGTGGGGGCATGGGGGCGGCAGACGTTAGCATCAGATCTGATCATGCAGATAGTCTGTCAGCCAATTCTGCCACAACTCTTCTTTCCACAATCCGACAGCTATCATCATGATGGTCGCTAACGGCAACCATTTTGAAAATGACACATATCGTATCGATGCCGCACGTCTCCTCGAAACAGTTCCACTGATAGGTAATGAGCCGCGAATACAGTGCTCGAACAGAACTTGACGCTAAACGTCTCAGATGGTCACAATGACTTCGCTTATATTCTGCGTGGATGGTTCAAAAACGATCTCAACAGGTCAGACTTTGACATCAATCAGATGCCTATCGGGCAGACAGACTTGCGTCGACTGTGGAAAGGCAAATTGGGAGGGCAATTCTGGAGTGCATTTGTGCCATGGTATTCACTTCTTCGCTACAACGGAAGCGTCAGGCACGAACTGACAAAATCGCAGTTCGCCCAAGGAAGATGGGACCACATATTCCATTCTTGCACAAACCTTGCAACAGATCGATCTCCTCCATGAATTGTTTCGACAACATCCGAAAGCCTTTGGTTTTGTGCATCGATCGTCCGACATCTTGCCCACGTTCAGAGCCGGAAAGCTGGTCAGTCTCCTGGGTATCGAAGGACTACATCAGATCGACGGAAGTATGAGTGCACTTCGGATGCTCTACCGACTTGGTGTCAGATACGCGACGCTGTGCCACAATTCATGCAACGAGTTTGTGGATAGCGCTGTGAGTTGACAAGAGACCTTCAACTGCCTTGGCACTGACAAAATTGTCTCCTAGACTGCACCCGCCACTCATAATGGTCTCTCAAAAAGAGGCTTTGATGTGATCACTGAGATGAATCGCATGGGAATGTCTGAGTGTCTGGCACTATAGGCCAACAAGAAGGTAACTGACAACACATTTAGGATCGTCGACCTATCTCATACAAGCCACGAGGCACAAATGGATGTCTTGAGGCACACCAAGGCACCAGTGATATACTCACATTCATCATGGTACGTGTGCACACCTTTCACGTCACACGACTGACATTCGTGGGCTAGTTTTGCCTTGTGTGAAAATCCACGCAATGTTCGAGATGAAGCACTACTTGCACTCAAAGCGAATGGCGGCATAATCATGATATGCTTCGTACCCTCACTTTTGGTACCACAGCCAAAGGACCGCGCATCAAACGAGCCTCGACCGACTTCAAGCGTTCAGTCAGTCGTTGATCATATCATGCACGCCGCAAGCACAATTGGCTGGGCACATGTTGGTATTGGATCTGATTTCGACGGTATGCTCGAAGGACCTACGGGTCTGGACGACACCACTGGCTTTCCCGCAATCATAGAGGAGCTCCTCAAGAGAGGCGTGGACGAAGAAGATATCAAAAGCTTAATGGGCCTCAACATTTTGAGAGTGATGGAAGATGTCGAAGGACTCAGTAGAGTCGCTCAGGACATAGGAGATTGGGATGTACTCTGCGATGAGATAGGGTCGCCCTGGACACCAGAGCAGATTTCTCCGTTGCTAGCACGAGGTTCGTTGCGCAATGGCGAGTGATCGTGAGGTAGCTAGGCATTGACTGGGGCATCGTGCAATTCTGCTCAACGACACCGATCAACGTTCACGGGTCACGATTAGTGAACTGCTTGACTATTCGAAATGTTTTAACATGGAATATTGCATCAGGTATCTACTTAGCACCCATCGTGCTGTTGGAACGGCAAAAAGCCACTTTCGTCGAGTTCACTGGAAGACAATGATTTGGGCTAGCGCTATGTGCTCTGATGGCTTTGGCCCATACCTTACAACCAAGCCAATGGCGCTCCCCAACACAATTTGCCACCAGATATTCCCTATTTGGAAGTGAGTCCCGGCGCTCATCGAAGCGGATAGGTGCTTTTCGCTCGCACTGTTGCTACGAGAACATGCCGGCCGAGCGGCCCGGCATATCAGCATGCTCGGAGGCAATGCTGTTCGCACAATACCTGTCTGCCGACAACTCTGCAGAAGCCGGACTCGCGTGGCATCTAGGCACATGGTCGCCTTGTAAAGATACATCTGGAAGGTCGTGTTCTTAAGGCACTGGGTGCGACCACACCGACAGTCTACTATCGTTCTATTCCGCAGAAGCAATTCATCTCAGCGGCAATACTCTTGTTGATGATCCCCTGTGAACTTACAGCGACTCGTTCTATGCCAATTTCGACATGTTCCTCGACTCAGAATTCCTCGTCGTGTACGAGCTATGCAGCTCGCTCAAGAAAAGCCCCTTCGACCTGAAGCTTGATCAAGGGTTCGTTGCCAACGGCGGCGATTCGATCTCAGCCATCGCACTCGTGGGCGCGTGCAGAGCCTATGGTCTTGGTCTATCGAGAGAGAAGCTTCTCAAAGACAGCTCTCTGCGAGAGATCTTGTCGAGTGTGGAGCCTGTGGCTCCAACCGATGCCACATTTAGCAAAAAGGAGTTCCGCCGGAAGCTTGCAGAGGCCATCGAGAGGCTGCACGAATTGTCTCCTCGACGCGGCAGAAGTCCAAGTGACTCGGGATATTCAAGCTCAGAGGCATCCGACTCGTATTCCGATGACGTACCGATGACAGAGCTCCAGATAGCATTCATCCATTCATCCATCAAGCACCCAGGCAGAAACTTCATCGTCCACAGCGAAACTTATGCTACCGAGCATATCTCGGCGCTCAGGGAAGCTTGGAAACAAGTCATCGAATCTGAACCCATCTTCAACCAGGACTTCCCCCAGCACGAAGCTCTAGATGATGTTTCCCACTCTTTCAACTGGGAGCATGTGGTCGAGGAGGACTCTCCGGAAGACCAGCAGCGAGAACATGGAATAGGATCGTTCTTCCAAGTCAGGACTGTGGATTGCAACTTCAGCAAGCTCACATGGACTGTACACCATTCACTCATCGATGGCTACAGCGCAGTACTACTCGCGAGGAAGGTCCTTTCGATCGTTAACGGGCAGCCGTATTCCGGTCCAGGACCTTCGTTTTCGAATCTTCTAATTGAGCTTGAGCAATACAGAGAAGAGAACAAGGATGTGGCGCAATCATACTGGAACAGCAAAAAGGATGATCTTGGGCAGGCACGCCATCAAATGCTGATTCCCGAAAGTACACGCGGACCCGAGACAGAAGGGAGCACTTCCATAGTGCTCGATCTCGACGGCATCACAAGTCAGATTCAATCCCAGGCGAGGGACATGGGTATTACACCTACGACAATATTCAATGCGGCATGGGGCCTGGTGCTCTCACGCTACTGCGACAGTGATCTCGTGTCATTTGGAGCGGTGCTGTGTGGCCGCTGCATCCCAATGGCTGGAGCTCTGGAAACGGTCGGTCCACTTCTTAATACTCTACCATTCATGGTGCGCATAGACAGATCGAAGTCTGTGCGGGAGTTTCTGAAGTCTACCTTCGACGAGTTCGTTGATTAGAATCGTACCAATGGACAACCTCCGACGACGGCTTCAGTCGAGAGTTTGAAACAGCTGTCAGCCTTCAATTTGATTTTCCAGATTGTAGCAAAGCAACAATCTGTCCCGTGGCTCGCTCCACTCGACAAGAGCACGATGTAGCGCTTGGTCTTGCGATCAATACAGCTCACGAAGTCTGCTTCACATACCACAACAACAGATTTTCGAAGGAGATTGTCAAGCAAATGGCTGACCATTTCCTCAATGCTCTCTGGCTCCTGCTCAATCCAGAAGATTCGCTGGGAGACGTGATGAGCCGGATGCTTACAGAAGAAAACTTTGCCAGATTGTTTAAGTTCGGGCGTTGCGAAAAATCAGCATTGACTCCAAGCATCACAGAGGACCTTGTAACTCTATTCGAGAAAAGAGCTCGCGAGATCCCACAGAGCATCGCTATTGAGAAAGGGAAAGATCAAATGAGCTACGCCACGATGGACAACATCGCTTCTCGCATTGCACTACGTCTCTTGGAAATGATCGAGCCCGGAGACATTGTATGCGTGTATTCTGACCGCTCAATGTATTGGCTTTGCGCGATGTTTGGCATACTGAAAGCAGGGGGTGTTTACTGCTCCATCGACCCAGGGCTGCCAACAGAAGCCCGCAACAAGATCTATGGCCTTTCTGGTGCGAAAGTGTTCTTGGTAGGCAAGTCTTGCCAGTTGCCAATTGTTCCCGAGGATTGTGAGCATCACTTCACGGTGACCAGCGTCATTGAAGATGATACGCAACACGTTCTGGAACATCGTGAGCAAGCACGCCCACAGAATTCAGCGTACGTCTGCTTTACCTCCGGCTCCACGGGAACGCCAAAAGGTGTGCTTTGTAGTCATGGCAGTCTGGTCGCCTTCCAGTCTAGCTTGGACGTCCGCTTGTTCGCGGCACCTGGGCGAAAGATAGCACACATCATGTCTGTCGCCTTCGATGGAAGCATTCACGAGATCTTCTCGGCATTCTGCTACGGAGCTACGTTGGTCTTACCTTGCGGCACAGATCCATTCGGTCATCTGCATGACGTTGACACTACTATTATGACCCCCTCAGTTGCTCGTTTACTTGACCCGGACGAATTTGAGAGGCTGAAATGGGTAACTGTCGCTGCTCACATGGACATGATTGTAGATGCTAATCTTGAATAGGTTTATCTTGTTGGCGAGCAAGTCTCTCAAGCCATATGTGACAACTGGGCATCTTCCAAGCAGCTGTATAACATGTATGGCCCAACGGAAGGCACATGCGGTGCCACAATCAAGCGGCTTCTGCCAGGCAGGCCGGTCACAATTGGTGCACCAAATCCGACAACGAGGATATACATTCTCGACCAGAATAAAGCTCTGGCACCACTCGGTACAATTGGAGAAATCTATCTTGCAGGCGTACAGATAGCCAAAGGTTACTTGGGACTACCTGAGCAAACGAAAGAGCGTTTCTTGCCGGACAACATCTGGCCTGCAGGATCTGGAGAGATGATGTACAAGACCGGAGATCGAGGGTACTGGACGAAGCAGGGAGAAGTCGTCTGCCTGGGAAGAAACGATCGACAAGTCAAACTCCGCGGATATAGATTGGACATGGACGATCTGGAGATGCGCATCGCTAAAGCATACCACGCCATTCAAGCAGTCAGTGTCACTACTCGTCAGGACCAGCTAGTAGCTATGGTGCAACCTGCCAACATAGATGTTGCAGAAATGCAGAAGGAACTGGAAGAGGCTCTTCCAACATACGCAATTCCCCATGTCATTGCCCCGGTTGAACAACTGCCTATGACTCCAGCAGGCAAGGTGAACTATAAGACCGTGGCGAAAGCCACTCCCCAGCCAAGAGCACGATCGGCTCCCAACAAAATGACGCCAGCCGAAGTCACCATCGTTGCCTCATATCGGGAAGTCTTGGATCTCTCAGAAGATGTTGAGATCACTTCTGGGTCGAGCTTCATCGAATTGGGAGGGCATTCATTGCTTCATATGAAATTACTCAAGCAATTGAACACGGCGTTCAATATGCGCCTGTCTCTCAAGACGATCATGTCCGCTGACACTGTTCGGGACTTGGCTCTGGCTGTCGAAGAGTGTAGCAAAAGCAAGATGCCCACCACTCCGGCCTCGGCGGGTACACTGCCAGATGGACTAGCAACGCCGATCGAGGCTGAGTGGTTTGAGAAGTATCGCATTGATAAAGTTACACCTGCTTTCAATGTCTCGATCTCGTCAACGCTCGACCTGGAGGTTGTGGACAAGAACAAATTGATTGATTCTTGGAATACTGTGCTCAGCCGCCACACTCTTCTGGCATCGACGTATACTACCAAGGATATGAACAAAGTATACCGCGTGCTATCAGAACGTGTACCAACAGTACAGGCATGTCCCCAGTGGAGCCTTGAGACCGAGATCAATCGTGCCTTTGATCTTGAGTTCGAGCCTCCCGTCCGGATCCTGGTCGACGACACTAGACTAACAGTAGTCATGAGCCACATCATTGCCGACTACACTGCTCTTTCCATCCTTCTTCGAGAAGTCAAGACAGTTTATGATGGTGGTTGTCTGGATGCCCCCCTGTCGTCTTTGACATCCATTGGACACGTGAAGCCTTCGTCCGAGAGTTTGACATTCTGGGAAGGCTATCTCAAAGACTCCACACATGGCTCATACCATTGGCTCTCTGATCATAGGCGAAGTGGATACTCCGGCTCCTCAATATGCTCGAAAATTTCTCAAGATGTGTGGTCAAGCTGCCAACAGCTCGCAAACGATGAGAATATCACTCTCCAACAACTGGTAGTTGCAAGCGTTGCGGCAAGTATTGATCCGCGACCACAGGTCACAGATCTGCTCATCGGTGTTCCACATCTCAATCGAAACACGGTAGATGAGATGGAGACCTTTGGCCTATTTCTACAGCTGCTTCCAGTCAGGGTATCGTACAACGACAGCTCACCTGGCTCTTTCGTGGCATCGGTAGCTTCGAGCTGCCGGGAAGCCTTAGCCAACTCCGTCCCGTGGCATCATCTGCTTGATCACCTCAATATATCCACAGACTGGCCAAATCACCCTCTATTCGAGATCATGGTGACAATGCATGACTTCAGGCAGCACAACGACCTCGATGTGGCAATTCCTGGCATCCATCCAACATTCGTTTGGTCAAGAGGCTCCAAGTTCAAGCTCATGTGCGAATTCACTGCTTTACCAAACGATCAATTGGTATTGAGAATTGAGTATGACAACACCATCGTTCCTGATGAGGACATTGCACGCATTCAAAACCAGATACCACTGGCTATGTCTCTGATATCCGCCAAGGCTAATCACGAGAGTCTGAAGAAGGGATTGACCGAGGTGGAAGGTACTCCGCCAGATAGACTGGACCATGTTCACGGGCAAGATTTTTTTGGCAAGCGACTTCGCGATTTCGCGTAGAGAATTTCATAAAGGCTCTTTCCGAATATTGTTGTAATACCATATCGTATACTGCTCTCCATCGCTATGGTACAACTCCTCTGCCATGAGTCAACGGGTCAAAGTTCGTGTCGATCGAAGCGAAAACGGACGTGATTGTTTGTTCTACGTCGGAACATTTGGAATTATCGTAAATCATTCTACTACGATCACACCTCGTGTCCAATTGTCGGAGCATGCTTCAGCACATACTTGAAGGCCGGACGTGCCGACATCCTCTCGGCCCAGTCTTTGATCTTGGGCCAATCATCAACGTCGACCTCCAGAAACTTGAACATCCAAGGCATCGCGAATGGATAATAAGCCAGATCTGCCAGTGTCGGGCGGTCTGGTACAGCTATGTAGTCTTGTCCAGGCTTGGAAAGCTGCTTCTCCAAAACATCCCACTGCTTGAGCGTGTTCGAGTGGAACCTCCAAATGCGTCAGTTGTGGTCTGGGGACAATTCGATGTTGAAGCTGGCTTACTTTTCAATGGTTCGAGGCAGTTGGACGGGATTTGCTCTCGTAGGATAACCGCGAGAGAAATAAAGCCAGTACTTTGCAGTCGCGCTATCTCGGTGAGCTTCCATGGGACAGCGACTCGTGTCAAGAACTTACCCTATACCAGCAGTCTGGTATTCTGTCCATGACATTACGGCTGCTCGCTCAGCGTAGTTACGGCCTATCCAATCCTTGTTCGTATCGTAACGTTCAGCAAGATACTGGGTGCATGCTGTACCCTCGAAGACAATGGCGCTCTCTCCGGTCACAGGATCGCGATCGCGAATGGCTGGCACGTACCGCTCAGGGTGCACAGAGTAGTACCAGTCACTGTGAGTGTCGATGACGGAGAGTACATGCGGGGCATCAAGCTCGCGCGCCAGAATCAGTGGCTTCATGTAATTGATGTACGACGTTTCGTCGGCTGCAATATTAGCATTGTACTTTCGTCAATGCAGATAGCCTGAGGCCATCACACCTTTGATAACGTAGATAATGGTTCTCCCGTCGAACTCAGGATCCCCGATCACTACTTGTCCATTCTTGGACGAGTATATGGTCCCGTTGCCATTTGTGGCTGCCTTTTCAATTGTCATTGTATTTGTTTCCGGCGAAAATGCAGATGTTGCGTCTCAGTTTTGGAATGAGCAAGCGTCTGCATGCATACGCGGTACTGTCTCTGCTGCACAATATACAACAAACACAACTTCTACGAATGTGCATCCAAAAGCTATGTTTGACGTAAACTAGCTGTCCGAAGCTCCTGTAAACAGCTTTCGACCACTGTGATGTCTTCGGTCCGCTGGACTTTCACTTGCCAAGACCTTCATGCCGTTCGGCCCCCATGTCCCTAGCGCCAATAATGGTAAGTGACTGCCTGGCATTCCATTTCCCGAATTAGGAAGATTGGTGCCTAGCATCTCGAGTATGCAACGGCAGTCGACTATCTGACAATTGCTTCTACTTGCCATCGTTTGCTGGCGGACAAGCCTCTTCTTGGCGCTATGGCTCAACTCTCCCAGCGAATGCAGAGGCCCACAGAGGCACTCCTACCGAAGATCAACTCTTCCCTTGCACAAAGAAATGATTCAGCTCAGGTTGTCAATCTTGCAACAGCCGAGAATTGGCTCATCAGAAAAGAGGTGCTTCAAATATATAGGAAAGCATTGCAAACAAGCCTCACGTGCGCGGTGAGTTAGCTATTCTCCGTGCTCGAAAACCACTAACGTCTTTTTTAAGGATCTATCCTATGTGGATGGACTCAGCGGTGAGCCGGGCCTGCTAGCAGCACTGGCCGCCTTCATCAACAAGTACTTCAAGCCTGCTGCTGAGATCAAACCTTGCCATATCGTCGTGACACCAGGAGCAAGCAACTGCCTTGACTCCTTGCTATTCAGCCTCTGTGAGCCAGGAGATAGTGTACTTGTACTTGCTCCATACTGGAGTATGTCAATCTCACTTTTTATCAACAAGCACAGAGAACTGACCTTTCGGTAGATGGATTTGATGTTCACCTCGCCATTCGACCAAATGTTCGGATTGTTCCCGTGTATACTACGCCTGTCGCGGCTCTTGAGACTCTCGTGGACGTGCTTCCCAGTTCACTGATACCAGCTTTGTCTCAAGCTCTAGCGACTGTCGAGGACAAAACCAAAGTGAAAGCTCTGATTGTCTCAAACCCGCACAACCCGTTCGCCACATGCTATACCAAGGACGTCCTACGAGAAGCCATGCAATGGTGCGCCAAGCATGATCTGCATTATATTTCCGACGAAATATACGCTCTTTCAGATTTCGCTCAAATGCAGCAAAGTCATCAGTCTCCGGGCCTCATGTCGCACCCCGAGGATGCAATCGATCAGACAATGTTTCCAGAAAGCTGTACTCCTTTCGTTTCAGCACTCGCTATCGATTTAGATCCTTTGCAGGCACCCCGGATCAGCATTATCTGGGGCACATCGAAGGACCTGGGCTCGAGTGGGTTGCGGATCGGTGTCCATGTAGCAAGACCATCTATCTGCGAAGAAGAGCAAGGCGCAAACCATGTTTTTGAAGCGAAAAATGCATTATTGATCACATCTCTTGGTCTGCTTTCCGCACTGCAATTATCCACAGTCTCGATGGCGATGACGAGAGCTCTTCTCCTGTCGGAGCAACTCGACAAGTTGGTGACACTAAACAGGACTCGGCTGAGGCCCAACGATACCATAATAAGTACAAGACTTCGATTCTGGAACATTCCCTTCCTGCCAGCTACAAGCGCTCCGTACCTTGTCGCCAAACTGGGCTCTGGACTGAAGGCTCGCTTGGGATCACAACAAGTCGGCGACTCACTCGGAACGATGAAAAGGCATGACAGCCCTCTTTCAAATTCGCCTGATGAGCAAACCTCGAAAATCTCAGATGATGAGACTGTTGTACAATTCTTGAAGCGCGAGGCACTTGTACTTGTTGCTCCGTGCACTAGCTTCCATATGGGCGATCCCAACGACAGCCACACTACAGTAGACGACTGGGTTAGAATTACCTTCGCTATACCAGTCGTCTTATTGAACGAGAGCCTCGATCGTATTGAAAGAACACTAGGACTGCCTTCCTTCAACTTCGATAGGCTTGGGTTGCCCCAAAGTGGCTCCGAGGTAGGAACTTTGAAACGCCCAAACTGTGATGGAGAGGATATTACGGATAGGAAGAGATGTGCAACATGCTCAAGCATACTCTGAGTGCTCTTTCGCGCGTTGCGAGCAGACACATACATAGATTATTTCAACAAAGATAGTTAATAAATGAGCCGTATCGCGCTACAACCTTGCAAGTGCTGGCTTTAGTCATTCTGCACCCAAGGCAGCAGCCAACCCCCCAGCGGCGAAAGTTCCCTAAGCAACTGCATTCATGACGGCCGGCATGGGCTTGCACAATCTCCAACCGCAAAGACCCCCTTAGCTGTCGTCTCATAGAACGGCTGCGTGGTCTTGATGACTCCCATCTCATTCAGTTCAAGAGACAACTGCTCAACAAAGTTACCATTCACCTTTGATTTTGGCTTGTGGACCTAGACGTAAGTTAGCAAGAGTGGCCTTCAAACAATGACTAACAGTAGTTTGACTTACAATAAAGCCATGAGGCACCTTGGTTCCGTCTTCCATGTGCAGAATGATTTCTGATGTCTGCTTTGACACCTTCTCAAGTCGGGAGATGCGGCGTTCATCGACTGAGATGACGGGATCGTTACCCAAAGATTCAGTGATCTGCTTCGCCAACTCTTGATTGCCATCGACATAGACGGTCACGTTCGAAGTCAACCTCTTGGCCATGCGCGAAAGATGCAGTGCAGGTGGCAATTTGGCAATATCTCCGATTGCCAGAACCGCCGCAGACTCCACGCCTCTGTCCTCGTAGCCATCACAGAAAAGACAGTGATATCTGTGATATGCGTCAGTGATTATGAAGTCGCGTTGAACTGTCTGATCGATACTTACATTCCGCGTCCCCAAGCTTCATCGTAGCCTGGGATCTCGGGCATGATATCGTGGCAGCCCACAGCAAGAACAACCTTCTTTCCAGTCCAGACTCGTCCCTTGGCGTCAGTAGCTTCAAAGTGGCCAGTATCCAAGCGCTTGATGGAGTCGATCTTCGTATTTTCGAAGGAGACAGTGTTGTAACGTGCCGCAAGATCAGCCCGTCCTTTGGCTCGGAAGTCTCCGGGACTTCGATGGTCCCAGGTCAGCACATTGTGCATGTGATCGGTTCTCATGTTGCGGTAGACCATGGAGTCGAAGACAACAGCTGTATAAAGCTGGCGGGCAACGCCCGTGGCCACTGAGAGTCCACCGGGGCCGCCCCCAATGATAAAAACGTCAATTAGTGGCTTCATTTTGCTGTCGAGGCAAGGATTTGTGAAGCCAAACAACAAGCAGAGTATAACAAGAATGATAGAAAAACGGTGCAGATGGAACTGTGTTGCCATCTTGGCTATGAGAGAGCTCTGTCTACTTGTAGCTGGCTCATGGTCGGATTTTAGGTACCAGTCAAAGACTTGACGAAAAGTCTCCGAGCTCAAACATGGGCGTCTATCTGCATTCTGATCGGTCCGAGCTTCTCGGCGCCCGTTTCCAAGATCTTTATCCGAAATGGATCAGACTGCAAGAATCATAGAATGTTGGCAGAGGGTCAGTGTTGCGATACTTAAGCGGTTCCCAAGATCTTATGCAGTATTTCATGTGAAGTAATCCAGCACTGCCTGTTCTGATCACTCAAGAAACTCAACGAAAATGCCTTTGGCAACTACGAACTACGATGCTGCGAATGTGGCACTTGGAGACCTTGTTCTGCACCTTCGTGCCTCGCTCAAGGCTTTGACAGCTCCTCAAACATCGTCCCAATTAGCCTCAGGTCTTCATGATACTGAGAAGCTCCCTGATCGGTTCTTGACTCAACAAGCGACCGAAGCCGTCGATCTTCTGTCCGAACTTGAAAAGTTATTGCAACCAGCGCATCTAGTCCTGGCGGATCATTTCCTTGGTAAGCCCACTGTTTGCAATATGCGAGCGAGCGGCAAGAAACGAATCGACTGATATGCTGCAGGCTACACTGACACCAAATGTCTCCTTGCCGCCGTAGAGCTTAATCTGCCAGACATACTCGCCAAAAAATCACTGAACGTCCAAGATCTGGCTGATGAAAGCGGTGCTCGCGCGGACCGCCTGGTACAAATTCTCCTCCCACTACGGAACAATGGAATCTTCGACTTCGATGCGGCAAGTGAACAGTACTCCAACACTCATGTCGCAGAACTGCTGCGATCCGATCATTGGACCCAATGGCGCAACTGGGTCGACTTGTACGGCGATGTCTTCTATGACATCGCTCGCGGCATTCCCAAATCAGTTCGCAAAGACGCCACTCGCTCGGCCGCGCAGATAAATTTTGATACGGACCTGAACCTGTTCGAGTACTTCAATGCTTCTGGTTGGGTGCCGCGACTCCACCGTACCCTTGGTGGTGGAGCTGTCGCCATGGGACCTGGCATCCTCGCAGACTACCCGTGGGAAGAGGTTGCAGACAAGACTGTGCTAGACATTGGTGGCGGCAGTGGAGGTTTCATCTCCATGCTGCTGCGAAAGCACTCTTCTATGAGAGGCAGTATATACGACCTGCCTCATGTCATCTCTCACGCTTCTGACCTTTTCAG
The DNA here is from genome assembly GCA_013365195.1 of Cercospora citrullina. Lineage (NCBI taxonomy): Eukaryota > Fungi > Ascomycota > Dothideomycetes > Mycosphaerellales > Mycosphaerellaceae > Cercospora > Cercospora citrullina. Next base: position 287,621 of record JAASFF010000316.1, read on the forward strand.
CAAAGGTGGAGCCTGCGAGGATCTGGTCGATCGAGTGCCCCAGGCAAATCTGATCGGGGGCGATTTCTTTACTTGGGCACCACCAAGTGAGGTATACACGATGAAGTGGTGTCTTCACGATTGGAACGGTGAAGAATGCGAGACTATTTTCCGAAACATCAAAGACGCCTTAGTTCCAGGAAAGGAAAGTCGCCTGATCGTCCTGGAATCCATACTCTCCGATGGGAAAGTCGGGAGACTTTCCAGGTACGGGGACATCAACATGGCAATGACAGCCAAAGGGCAAGAGAGAACTGAGGCGACTTGGCGTCGCTTGATCGGGAATGCTGGCTGGAGACTTGAGAAAATTCATCCGATGAGGAACTCTTGGGTGCAAGCTCTGGACTTGCGGCCCGTGGCGTGAGCTGGGAATGCGGGTTGCAGCGAGGCTTGCAGGACAAACTTTGAATAGCACATCGGCGCGATCTGTAGCATAGCTCACAACCACAATGCGCCATACAAGCCAGTTTGCATCGCAGCACCTTGATGGCGATCTGAGCTCCAGCCGAGACTCCGGACGCTGAACGAACTGTGATTGGCGGAAACCTTTTGCCGTTTTGGGTCTAGCGCATATCAGAAGCCTCCATCGATCAACACTTCGTCATATGTCTCCGAGTGGTAGGAGCAAGTCACTTCGGTATATGAGCAGATGCCTATAATGTCGAACAGGGGTAAGACATTGTATCTCTGACAGTACCATTGGGCCTGTGTCCGCAAGTGCATCACTCTACATCATAATGTCTGCCGCCGCAGGTAACGACCACACCACGGACGATGGGAAAGAGACCAAAAGTTCTTCTTCCCAGAGTAGTCGATCTCCAGAGAGACGAACAGACTCCGATCACGAGTCGAATAAGGAGCAGACAGAGGAAGATGCAAGCCAACAATGGCAAATGGACACTTCGGATTTTCCAAGCCCAAAACGACTCGTCCTGGTGATGGTAGGATTGTTTTTGGCTCTGTTCGCGGCGAATCTTGGTACGTTTCTCACTATACTCTGAACCGACGAGATATCAGAAGTTCGATCTTGGATTCTAATGAACCTTGTAGATACCACGATTCTTGCCACTGCTATCCCATACATCACGACCGAATTCAGGACTATCAGAGATGTCAGTTGGTATGCAGCTGCAATCATGCTGGTCTCTGCTGCCTTTCAATCGACATGGGGCAAGATATTTCGATGCTTTCCCATCAAGATCATGTTTCTGTTTTCGATTCTCATCTTCGAGGTCGGAAGCTTGATCTGTGCCTTGGCGCCCACAAGCACTGCACTCGTGATAGGCAGGGCCATTACCGGCCTTGGAGCATCGGGTATGACAGCAGGTGTCTTCACACTGATTGCATTTTCAGCCCCTCCAAAGCACGTCCCGGCATACATGGGTCTTGGGGGAGCCACTTATGCCCTAGCGTCTCTCGCAGGCCCACTTCTGGGCGGCGCTTTCACTGAGAATGTCACCTGGAGATGGTGCTTCTGGATTAACTTGCCTATCGGGGCTGTCACAGTTGCAGTCATGATCCTGGTCTATCGCACTCCAAAGGCTGCACAGCCGCAACAAGCTACATGGAGAGAACGAATCTTGCAAATGGATCTGGTCGGCACATTCCTCATCATGGCTGCAGTGGTTTGTTTCATTCTGGCTTTCCAATGGGGAGGTTCAGTCAAGTCATGGTCTGACAGTACTGTCATTGGTACCATCGTGGGCTTCGTCGCCATCTCGGCTGTATTTGTCGCCAACGAGATCTGGATGCAAGAACGGGCAGTGTTGGTTCCTCGGCTGATGAAAATGAGGCGGATCTGGGCAAACAATGCACACGTCTTCTGTGTCTCAGGTGGCTTCTTCATCCTCATTTACTATATTTCGATCTTCTTCCAGTCAGTCCAGGGCAGAACTCCTATCCAATCTGGTGTTCGAAGCTTGCCGATCAACATTGGTTGCTTCCTCTCGATCGCCTCAGGCATGATTGTTACTGCATACGGTCGCCTTTGGGCGCCTTTGATGACAGGAGGCGCAATCCTCGCTACCATCGGCGCCGGTTTGATCTATACCTGGGATCTGAACACTTCGATTGGAGAATACATCGGCTACCAGGTATTGACTGGTGTCGGCACTGGTATCACCCTACAGATCCCCTTGATGGCCAACCAAGCCGCGGTCACTCCTATGGAGATCTCGACTATTTCGGCTGTTACGATCTTCTTCCAGATTATCGGTGGAGCATTTTCACTTGCTGCTGCTCAAGCCGCTTTCGCATCGACCCTGGTTAGCAAAGTCACTCAGTACGCGCCAGGCATCGATGCAGCAAACCTACTCAACGTGGGCGCGTCGGATTTGGACTTAGTGTATCAAGGTGCGGAGCTGGATGCGGTACTCCGAGCATACATGGATGGCATCAAGGTCACCTTCGCACTGGCTACTGCTCTTCTCGGTGTTAGTGTTTTGCTGGCTCTTGTGCCTAAGTGGGGTGAATTGAGACCTCAGCAGGCGACTACGAATACCAAAGATGGGGAGCCTAACTCGTCTGAAGACGCTGTGTAATGATAGCTTGTTGCCGCAAAGATCGAATACGTCGGAAGTGTGATCAAGAGAATGACTGAAATGATATCTCCTCCATGTAGCGCTCGGAAAGGAAAAGCGGGCTCACTTAGCCAATAATACCCCGTCCACGTTGAAGAAGAATCTACTTGTGTGTTTCTCCATATTCGAGATTGAAAATGAAGGTCAAGCTTCTGCCGGAGACAAGTACCTGCGAGCGAGTTGCATTTGTTGTTCTTGAGGCTACCTGTACCTGAGACTGCAACTTATCATTTTTAAACTTCGAGCAGATAAGTATTACATTCGATCCTATCCCAGTCTACCTAGCGCAAAAAATAGCTGCTGCGTTCCTCCACCAGGAACTTTTGAACGTTCTGGGTGCAACCTGAAATCAAAATCCGACAGTCCTGCAGCAGTATACATCTCCGCCATCTCCTTCTCACTGAATCCATGGTGCGTAACCGTATGTGCCGCTGGATGGCTATGCGACCCACCAGCCTGTGGATCAGCATGTGTGACCCAATCAATGATGAGAAGAGTGCCACCAGGAGCGAGACGCTGAGTCAACTTGACAATCATGTCCTCTGGGCTTTCCACATGGTGCAGTGCCATGGACATGCCCACGACATTGAAGTCGAACAGATCCTGCTCGTCCAGGGCATCCGACGACAAATCCCCTCTTATAGCACGCATCTGCTGCGGCGAGAGTCTCAGGTCTTTCGCTGATTTGTTATATGCGTCGACCATCCCGCCTGAGACATCGATACCTCGGAGTTCGTGGGCGGCAGAGGCTAGAGACTACTCGGGCTTAGTTCACAAGATCAAGGCGATGAGTCGCAGTGTTTTGTAACGACATACCTTTGACACAACTCCGCCACCACAGGCATAATCGAGAACCCTGACTTGCTTTGAGCCCTTTGGCACGATCCAATCAACATTGTCTTTGAGGTATTGCGAGATTTGTTCTACGAGATCGTGGATCCATTTCTCCTTGTAAGCGTCCTTTGCAGCAGAGCTGACAACGTTAATTAGCAAAGCAGTCCCAGTCGGTACCCAAACGTGGCATGCTGACTTACTCAAAGTACTCCTGATTGCGCTGTCCGAGGGTTTTGGAGACGTCTTTCAAAGCCATTGTGATCGTTCGCAATATGTTTCTGCTGCAGGTTGGAAGCAGCCATGGCGATGATGAAGTGGGAGCAATTTGTACTGTACACGCACAGATTCGAAAGTCTCCGGAGCAACGTCAGGCGGCGAAGACGGAGAGGGAGAACTCTCCGAACTCTATAGCCGCCGATCGTGAGTTGTGCATCGGCCCGCACTCCATTGCACTGTGCGATTAGCTACCTAGCGCGACAGTAATAGGTCATTTGCGGGAGTGGCACCTCTCCAGGCTCCAGGCGTGACGTAGGGACCCCTTCCGCATGGCGACTTAGTCTGAGATTTCGGGATTCAGTCATCCAAATGGCATTGCACCGAATTTCAGGCATCATTGACGAAAGCAGATCTTAAATCCTGGATTCTGATAAGATACGACATTGCCCATGTCAGAAATCAAATCTTATAGACCGTAAAGCAACTTCCAATCAAGCCTTGAGCTTGTCAGCGGGCATATGCTCATCCAAAGCAGTCCCACTATCGCGACGCGTGTCCTCCCTCTTTGTCATGCGCACAAATTGATCATGCTGCACAAAGATGCCGTACGCAAGGCTATGCCACGGCTTCTCTGGATTCAAAATCGACACATCATATCTCGTGAAGATCTGCGACACGGAAATATCCAGTCAGCAAAAGTGTGGCACATCGAATCACGCACTTTTGTACTCACTTCTGCTACAATCTTCGTAATGTGCATCATAGCGATCTCTCTGCCCATGCAGATGAATCTCCCGGAGCCAAAAATGAGCTCATGCGCCTGATCCATCTTTCGTCTCTGCTCCTCGCTAACATCTTCAAGCCAGCGGCCAGGACGGAACATTTCAGCGTCCTCGCCAAACACTTCAGGATCTCGGAGAATGGTACGAAGTGATAGAGCGATGATTGTCCTTGCAGGAATGACGCGTCCATCGGGCAGGATATCGTCTTCGTTACCCAGCTGCTTTTCCATTGTGGCGATGGCTGGAGGGTGGATGCGAAGGACTTCACGAATCACTGCGAGAAGGTACTTCTGCTCTCGCGCTCTGCTGTAGAATATGATATCTGAGGTGGCGCGGTTTCCTTCGATGCCTGATGTCTTGAGTTCATCTCGGATACGCTTCGTGACGATGGGGTCGCTTGCGATGTATAGAATGGCCGCACGAAGCGATGTAGCTACTGTGTCCGAGCCGGCCATGCTGATTGAACTTGTTAGTTCCAATCCGGAGTTCCAATTTAAAGAGAATAATGCAAGACTTACAGTTGAAGCAAGCCAGTGCGCTCTGACTCGTTTTGACTCATTCCTTGCCTTACGAAAACAGCCAGCATATCATCTTTTTCAATCTTGTCAGGCCCGTAGCGTTCCCTTGCACGGTCGCGAGCGAACCCCATGACCATGCCGAAGGTTGAATTATCGCCTGGATGAGGTGCCATGTACTTGACAAGTATGGTGGTAGGAATCAAGTTCAAGGTCTCGGGATAAATTGTGAAGAAGGACATGGGCTTCAAGTTCTCCTCTGTGTTGTGCAAGAAATTCCACTGATCCTTGTCCACTTTGAGATTTCCCAGAGGCTCGCTGAAGGAGATGTCAGTGATGGAGTCGATTGCAAAGTAACTTGCGAGGTATCCCCAATCGAGCGGTTGACCACGTCTCTTGGCATCTGCGGCATACTTGGATTCGATGAGATTAAGCATCACTCCCATTTGACGATCGATGCTGCTCTCGCAGCGAGCATTCTCTTTCTTGAGATTGTACTGAGCCCCCACGTCAGTCCCTCTGCACGTCAGAGTTGAAGTATTCAATTGGAGTTACTCACTCCAGGTGCCATTCGAGATCTCAGAGACTTGTGGATGACCTCGTCGGTCTCACTGATCAAAGTGTCTTCATTCGGTGTGAATCGTGAGCCTTTGTACCAATCCGAGCGGTGGTATTTGCTCTTTGGAGCATTCACACGGCGAAGGAATTCAACTATGCGGCCATCAGTACAGGCCATGGACAACAAAGAGCGGACGTTGTCACACCATCTGAGACCAAGAGAGAAGAGGGTCCGATTCTAGCGAATTTGCCTAAGTGATGTGAGTATGCCTACGCTACGACCCGTGACAGTTTATTCGCTTGACGTACCATATTTTGTGCTGATTTGGTGGAAGATGTGATGCATCTCGCCGCTCTGGACGACTTTCAGCAACCAGATCTTGGTCCATGCTGCAAGTTTGGGGCCTTCAAAGGCACGGAGTCGCGCAAATTGGGAGACTTTCTGTACGACGATCAATAGTAGCAATGTTGCAATCGCGAGCGGCACCCCTGCCGTGAACGATAAGGCAATCATAGTCGCGCGTAGTTCTTGTCTGAGTCCAGATCACGTCTAGTAACTCAAAATGCAGCTTGATATTTAGGAGATGACCACGCTCCTCCGCTGAGACCAGGTTGGGATCCTTGGTCTTTGAACCAATGCTTTTCCTTCGTGGACATCACTCCTTCGTGTCCGCAGGGCTACGCAACAATGCTTGTGGTGATCCATTGCTGCTGGGCGCACCGACGAACGGCAGAGCGTCGCGGCATACGGAGTCGCATCGAGCGCTGGCTTCTGGTCCGTACAACATACGGCCCGCTGATGTGCCGGTTCGGCATCCTCATTCCTGGAAGGATGCAAGCGAGTACTCCTGTGGAAGTGAAGGCAGGATTGTCGATTTGGAAGTCCCGGGCCGCTCCAAAGTGCCAAGACGGTGCTTACCATCTACTTTGAGAGGTACATGCACTGCGCAGTCCCATGCATGGTAGCTACTAGCCGAGCACCTGCATGCGCGAGACCCTGTTCTGGAAAGTAAGTTCGGGGCCGCGGAATGCGTTGACTGAAAAATGACAATCGAGCGATTGTGCATTAGCTGGCCAGCCTTTAATGTTGGAAGCGAGACACCATAAGCTGAAGGTGCAGATTCAATTTACCAACCAGCCGTAATCTTCGATCTCCTACCACCAACAACACCGATCAGATCGCTCTCAGATCGAATCGAAAAGCAAAAATCGAAGAACGCTCAGCCTCGAAACGTGTGCGAGTCGCCTACCACCACGATGTCGATCACGAAGACCGCGCCAGTTTCGCGATGAGCGTGTCCATCCTGGTAGTCATGCTCTCATACCACGTCCAGAGCCTTTCGAAGTGAGGTTGTTGTGTGCCGGCCGCCTCGAGCAACGTTCTCTGCGCATGAAGAATGCGGACACATTCTTGAGCTTCCTTTCGAATGATACGATCTCGAAAGGCGTTCTGCTCGTCCAGATCCAATTCGAAGCACCCAAACTGTAACGGCGGAACCTGGGTACTCGCTGCAGTTCCGCCGGGCTTCGTCACTTGCCTCTCAGCTTGCAACAGGATCACCCGCTCATAAAGACCCACGATAAGCTCCAACACTGTAGCTGCCATCATGGAACAACTGACGTGGCGATTGAACTGCTCTCCATTCGAAATGGTCACGAGTTCTTTGATGCACATTTGGCTGAGCAGCATGATTTTGTCGAGTGTGGCCGCTTCATCGTCCTTCTGGACCTCCAGCTGTCGTATCATCACGCAGATCGCCATTAGGTTCGGCCATTGTGGCCAATGCGGTTGAGGATTATTGGGGTCTGCTGGTACGGTTGTGCTCATCTCGGCCACAGAACAAGCAATAGTCGCGCGAGGCGAGACTCCGACAATTTGGGCAGTCGTCAATTGACTAATAGCACCTTGGGCTGTAGCAGACGTGACAGTCGCTGATGCTGAGCTACGGATCTTTCCACTACTGGGTTGGGATTTCTGAGCGAACGTTGACGTGTTGATGGCAGGTGGAACCTGACTGTTGTCGGCACTGGGCATTGAGATGTCATTCGTCATCCATTCTTCGCTGCAGAAGAAGTCGAAGTCGGGTTCCTCATCCATCATATCTGACTGGTCTGGAAGGGAGCAAGATGGGCCGAAATTTGTCTGTTGGCCATTGAAGATATCGTTCGGGGCGATTGTTGCTGAGGATTCAATGTTCGTACTCGGTGTGGCCTTCACGCCGCTAAAGGTATTTCGACGTTCTGAGACCTGCGAGCGACTGTCTTCTCCACGGGCATCGATGTCTTCGTGCTCCTGCTGCTTTCTTCGTCGCGGCGTGCGACCAACTAGCGATATCACATATTCACAATGTAGACCTAGACTCAGGCACCGCTGGCAGCCTGATTTCTGCCCACTACATCGAATCTGTGATCGTGACAGATGTCAGTGCTTACGTTCGCCAGTCATTGGTGTGCCACCACGGCTTCTGCTGACCTTTGCGGCGTGGCACTCGCAGCATGCTGATCGCATACGATGTGGCTTTGAGACCTATCCTGAGAAGCATTGTTCAGACCTCAGGGCATGTCAGCTGTGCAGCGAGAGAGACTTGTGGAAGCGAGCAAGCGTACATATCGTTAGAGGTCGTCAACATTGCGTGCTTGGACAGAAAAATTCGCAAGGTCCCACATGGAACCACGCCGGGTCATAATAGGGAGGGGAAGCCCAGGCAGTTCATGCACCATGGTGGTAGTGGTGCTGCAGCTCGCGATTTGAGTTAGGAAAAATGGCTGTCGACTGGAAGGTAGCTCAAAAGTCCTCTCGCAGCAAAGCGCACTTGTCGTTAATCGTGCGCATGTGATTCGATGAGAGCTCAGGCCAGACAAAGCTCCAGACGCCAGGTTCCTGTGTCGGCTGACATAGAAGGCTTGATGCACAACATTCCTTTCCGTTCCATAGAAAGCAGTCCAGGCATCTGTATCCGGGAGTAACCCTCCCGCTGGCTTCACGTTTCTGGGCATCTTGGCGAACTAAAATCCTTCGCGTGACAAGATGCTATCTGCTCCTAATCGCAGGATTAATCTACCGATTTTGAGAAGTGCGGGAAAGTTGGTTGTGCAGACAGTCGTATCCGTACACGAGTTGATATCGTATCACTTGCGCGGAAGAAAAAGCCCTTCGTGAGCATGATTAGACCTGTCACCTACTCAATGGAGCTTGACAGTATAACGATTCGCTCAGCCTGTTTCTTCAAACAGAGCTGCAAGCCTGTGGCGTGGTGGCTCGACCAGGCGCAGCTGCGAGCTTCGACACTATAAAGACACGGCTGGTGGCTTGGCCTGCATGCGCAGGACCAAATGCACTCATGTCCAACACCTCACGCAACACGCGCGACCGCACGCGTGTCGCTCGTCAAGGGTGTCTCATCTTTTCAGATCCGTAGCCTCAGTCGTTCTTGCGCTGGCTCTTCCTCTGCATACGCGCCTTGATTGGCGGTCTCCAGTTCAGAACGAGAGGATATTCCCAGGAGGCTGCGATCGGTGGAGAGCATCGGGCGCAGTATACGCGAACGAATCCAGCCTCGGGTCAGCAAGCTTGGGTTGCGCCGGGCACGGCGATGGCCTATGGTGCTGAAGAAGACATCAGCGTGGATGAGGGCGCAATCGTGTCTGAGTCGAAGAAGGATGCGACGGTCTGGATCTGGATCTCGGATTGGACCACCTGCAAAAGCTTCAGCCAGGCTCAATACCCAGACATGCAGCATTCGCGTTGCTGCAGCAGCTGGGCGCGTGCGGTAGAATGCGAATGCGAGCTTTCGAGAAGCTGAAGCAGCAGGAACAGCAGGAGCTGTGGTGAAGCGCGAACCAACGAATCCGGGCAAGTGCAGAAGTATAAATTCCGTGTCAAACACGTGGATACACGGCCCGGACGACACGACACCGTTTCTGTGCAGGCATCCGGCAGCGAAAGCGAGGCCGCAACAATTGAGGATACGAAAGCGCTTTCTCGGTGGCATCATCTGCGCTGCGTTCGGAGCCTGACTGCCATTCCGAGCTGGAGTGTCCGCAGTCTATGGAGGATCGTCGATCAAGCCGTGCCAGCAATGGGAAGTCAGCCACGGCCAAGCAAGCCTATCATCATTAACCCTGTGTGGTCACGGAATGATCCAGACGCAGAAGTGCTGGTAGACACTTCTCATCTGCTGTGCAATCCATAAGTACAACCTTTATTTGCTTTTGAATCCGGGTTCCTGGGATTGCTCCGGCTCCTGTTCTCGTTCCTGGTTTTGTTCCTCGAGCACGTGCGCTTCACTTTCATCAGTCTCGTGTGTCGTCCACGTGGCTGTGACAGCAGCTGTAGCGCGTGATTCGTAATGTGTTGTTCGCTGAGGTAGGCAATTACTTTGTACACGACGCGAGAGGTGCAGTCTCCAACACACGCGACTCTTGGCAGACACCTCAGGCAACCTGCTGGTGCTGTAACAAATAGGCATTCAATCGCACTGCCCGACTCAAGTGTTTTACGCGTCTACACTCAGTCTAATTGTATCACTCAAAGTCCCCAAAGGATACGCTTCCCAGTCAACGCCATTCACATTCGGTGCAACAATCGGCACACGCTCATAGTCCTTGCTCTCAACCACTTCCAACGCCCATTTCGGACTCTTCCTCACTCTTCCCAGCTTATTCTCAATCTGCCACGCAATCTTCAACAACTCTTTATCCGTCCACGGCAGCCCCAGAATTTCCATTCCCACCGGAACACCCTCGGGCGCCGTTTGCGTTGCGGGACTGAATCCTACAGGGACCGTGACCACCGGGGTCCCTGTCAGAGCTGCCAGAATTCCGTTTGGGCCGCTTTGAGAAGGAGAGCCGATTTTGACAACGAGATTCTTCTGCTCGGGGTAGATGATTGCATCGAGATCATGCTGTTTGAAGGTACTTTTGAGTGCGAGTGTCAGGTTCTGGAGCCCAGCTAGGATGGTGTCGTACGATGGTTTTGTGAGGTTCCCAGAGGAATATGTTGCATTGGCTGTGGAGCTAACAAGTGCTGTGTTGACATACTCGTACTGCGCCAGGATGACGACGAAATCGCCACTCTGGTAGAGTTCTGATGTCGTGTTCGGATGCGAACCTTGAAGTGTAGGTCGCTGTAGGTAGGCATCCAATAATTCGCGAAACTCGTAGCGCTGTGTGTCGAGGTTTGCGATCGAAGAAGTATCGTACATGTCATCAGTTATTGAGACGACCGTTGCACCTGCAGCTTGTAATTTCTTTGTGGTCTTTGCCATCGCTCCATTGACAGGATCCGTCTCGGCAGACTGGGTACGATTAAAGAACCCCTCTAAGAGCCCCAATCGCAACCCTCGAAGTGATCCAGTTGCAAGTCCTTCGACAACATCAGTGCCCTTGATCCCAGTCGGAGCAAGAGCTGTGGCATTATCGGCTGCATCACAGGGCGTGCCAGCCATCACAGTCAACGCAGTCGTTACGTCTTCCACACATCGACCGATTGGACCTAACACATCCTGTGTGTAGCTGATAGGTATCACTCCGCTCCGAGATATCAGTCCTCGCGCCGGTCTGCAGCTGAACAAGCTGTTGGCACTGGCAGGCGATCGTAGGCTGTTGACGGTGTCTGTTCCGGTACCTCAGATCGCAAAGCTGGCTGCTACAGCTGCGCCAGTTGCACCTGAGCTGCCACCAGGCGTTCGAGTGCTGTCATAGGGATTGATAGTCTGTCCACCCAGAGAACAGACACTAAGGCCCTCCAAGGCTAACTCATGAAGATTAGCCTTTCCGAGGATAATCAGCCTTCTTCAAGGCCTGAACAACAGGCGCATCCTCAATCGGCTGGGATTCGCGGAGAGCCCGGCTGCCACCTGTAGTTGGCATTTCTGACGTATCATAATTATCCTTGAGGAGTGTGGGAATGCAGAACAACGCGCCATACGAGCCATTGTTGGCCTGTAACCGTTCATCGAACGCATCTGCGATAGCCAGAGCCCTCGGATTGAGAGTTAATATAGCATTCGTCTTGTTGTTGAAAGATTCTATGCGAGCGATGAATGACGACACGATTTCTCTGCATGTTGACAGGCCCGTGAACAATGCGTGATGAGTCGATGAAATGGTGGCTTCTCTTGCATCGAAAACGGCCAATGCGGCTGGGAGGGCGGCGATGAGTAGCAGATGGAACCGCATCGTGAATTTCCACAGAGCGAGTTCACTGAAAACACTTTTCGAGCCTTTGGCAAAGAAGATAGGAAGAAAAAAGATAGCATGGGCCCACTCGGCCATCAAGTTGGCCGAAGCGGCGGATAAGCATGCGGGCAATGTCTGGGCATTCAAATCGACCAAGATGGGAATTTCTGCAAGATGGCTCAGTATTTGACAACGTGATATTTGAAGCGACGCATGGCGTATGACCTCTCGTGTCCGTCTCAGAGAGCACCTGTAGTGGCAGGCACGTTGCACTGGCTGTGCCGCAGATTGTCCGTCTCAATCTCACCGTGGCGTTCATGCTCATCTTGTACTGTGTTTTTGATGCAAGAACAGGACCTACACTCATACATGAGGCACTTTGCGGATGCTGGAATCGTTGCAGAGGTAGCTTCCGTATCCGCGATTGCCAAGGCAGGTCTCATCACGAGGTCTTTTCCATATGCTCCAGCAGAATCGATATGATTGTGCCGTGTGCTCAGCCAGTACTTCCAGTCAAGCCTTGCTCAACACCTTGAGCGCCTTCTAGGCTCTCCAGTCCCTTCGCGTGCACCACGTCCAAATCAAGCTCTTCCATGGTCTGTATGACAGTGCCTAGCGACTCGAAGAAGCCATTGACCGACACTCGCAACATGCGATTTGTGGTAGCCTTATACTCAGTCTTCAACACCGTCTTTCTTTCATCTTCCTGACTGCTGGCACTCTTCACGATGCTCGCGGGTGCTTCTGTGGACTGTACGGGCGGCGTGTCCCACAGTGAAGTCTCGAACGGAGTCTTTGAAGGATCGCTCTGAATGTCCGAGATTGATTCGACCAGGCTGAAGTTTCGTTTGACGAGCGGCGACAATTCCTGGTCGACGGACAGTGTCCGCAGAGCGGCCAGAGCCAAGCGGTTTGTGGGGAATGGAATGTGTACCGTCCTGTCCGCCTCTCAGCCAAATGCGGTGCGCTCGTGCTGGAGAAGGAAGGCGTACAATGAGCAAGGGAACTCGGGGTCTTCAACTGCGGCCGCCATGGTGTCTCGCGCAGGCTGCGTCTGGTCGTGGGAGTGATGTTCGCAGATGAGTTGGCGCGAGTAAGATTTGAGCCTCACTTGCATCTGGCGCTAGCAAAAGTCAATCGGCGTTTGGGTATGACGAGCCGTTGCACATGCGCGCAGCGTGCGGCACGCGAAGTCATGATTTCATCACCACGCGCCTAGCAACCACATGTTCAGCATAGCCGAGCCCATCACGATGGCCTTTGTGTAACCGGTAAGTTGCTGTACAGACTTCCGCGTCTGCACGCACGTTTGTCCTTTTACCACTTCACGCCGTGTTCTGCGACCACAAGACAGCCATGTCTTCACCATCCGAGTTCCTCACCTTCTACCGCACTGCCACTCGTGCAACTGCCCTCCGTACTAGCACAATCTCAAGAACGGTAGCCCGAACGCGACCTTTCAGCTCTACGGTACCATCATTGGCAGGCTCGACTGGCGAGAAGGGCGACTTGCACAAATCTGATGTAGGAGGGCCGAGAGAGAACAAGAAGCATATTTTGGAAAAGGATCACGAACCAAATGTGCAAGCATACGAGAGCAAGGCCGGCAGGAGGTGAGTTCCATATCATGGTTGGAATGTCGACCGCTACTGATGTATGATGACAGTGCTCGAGCAAATGACACCGGCGGCGTCGCCACTGAGCAGAAAGATGAGGGAGCCAAAGCAAAGGCCAAGAAGGAGTTCCCAGAGTCACCTGTGCAGATTGGATTCGAGGATGAGCGGGGCGGGAAAGGGCGCTAAATTCACTTGGAGTCACATAATGGAACGGTCGAGTGCCATGTATACAATAGCAAGCAATCGCATGTAATATCATGTCAGCCTGAGCTCTAGCTCTCAGGCATTGCTCAAGTCAGGATGTGTTGATCCTGCTCTGACGCTCGTTGCTTCCTTCGAACGAATGTCCGGCGACTCAGCAATGTGAGCAAACCATGGCCAGAGAGTCCGAAGACTGCGATCACACAATAGTGTATCCTGGCGCATTTTGTGCAGTGCACGGCGATCCCTTCAATGTTTCACAGAGGATGCACATCTGCCAAGACCCCAAGCTGCTCGACCACATTGCCTTACGCAGATCACCTGGTCTCCATCTCTTCCCATCTCCACATCCAAAAGTTTTGTGATATGTAATGATCAGTAGACGTGTATACTCAAGACAACACGCTACGAGCCTCAAACCCGTCAACCGAGCTCTTCCCAAAGCAAAGCCCGACGGCCAACATCCGCTCAGCATAAGTATCCTAAAATTCCCTTATCTTCCTCCTCACCTAGAGTCTCCATCTCACAATGCAACCCTACCGAGCTTCCCCTCAAGCAACACCCAATCCCTGGATTTACGTGGGCCCTGCCTCTTCAATCGAAGACATCACCCCAACAGAAGGCAAACACAACACCAAACTCTCCTCGACCAAACCTCCCGCCGATCCCGAAGACATCTTCGCCTCACCCACCATCACAACACCCTGCAAGATCCTCCAACTCGCCGCTCCAGGCTCTTCCTCCGCAGAAGAGCTGACTCCCGACGTCGCCCAAACGACCCTCGGCATCCAGCCCCAGGTCCTCGTGTTCCGATATCGAGATAAGATCCACGCGATAGATCATTCGTGTCCGCATCAGAATTACCCGCTATCAAGAGCTAGTCTATACGACATTGAAGATTTTGGGATTGTGCTTAGTGCGGGGATTGAGTGTCCGAAACATGGCTGGAGTTTTGATGTGAATACTGGACAGAGTGATCGGGGAAATTACAAGTTGGGAGTGTGGGAGGTGGAGCTCAGGAGTGGGGAGAATGGGTTTGGGGAAACAGAAGAGGAGGTTTGGGTCAGGAGGAAGGAGAAGAAGAGGATTGGGTGATACGGCACAGGCTCGAAATTGCACAAACTGTTGCTCAACGAATACTTCAGCCATGGTTTAAGAGCTTGTGGAAATGGACTATATCTGTTTACCAGAAGCTGTGGCAGCCAGCTTACACGCATGCTAAAGCGGTCGGAGCATCTGCTTGAGTACAATGTACGAAATGTCAGGCCCGATGCTGCCGTCTCAGAGGAAATTTCTGTGTATGTTGGCTCGAACTGGAACCCAGTTCTGTGGCACTGCCATTCCTTGTGACTGTCTCGACGAATGCAGACATGGCGAGAATCGAGGAGACCGCAGCGATCTAGCTTGTGAGGAGACTACTTGAGGCGGCTGTTCAGAGCTCCCACTTTCCACAATCGGCCATGAGCTGAGCACACCAGACCAGGCCAGATCGTGTTAGATTCCCGATCCACAGATGCAACATACAATTCATAGAGGCAGCATAGAATTCATACACTAGCCCACGTTCGTATTCACTTCATGAAAGCATAAACATCATATACAGCCAGATCGCATTCGTTTCCCATAGTCATTGACCACCTCATAGCCAGTTTTCTTCTCTCACACAACATCTAGATCTCAACTCCCTCGCCTCTGCTATAATAAGTCTTTCCCTCTCCACTCTGCCCTTTGGGCACACCCTCGCTAGTACTCTCACGCCTCTGAGCACTTGCAGCACCCTCCTGTTGCATGCCTTCGCATCCGACAGCTTTGCCTGCGAGTTCTTCGACTTTACCCATGCCTTGCTCGTTGGGGTCACGGTTCGCGGAAGCAGCCTTCATGGCTGCGACACCGGCGGATTTGTCGTGGTCGGCGGATCGTTGCCAGGCGGAGTTGCCGGTTACGGCTGCGACACCGGCCTAGAAGTGCGGAGGCACGAGTTAGCTGGGATGTGTCTTGTCTGACTGATTGTGACTGCTGTGGAGAGTGCTTGCAATGCTGAACGACAGAGTCCCCAAGACGTCGTTTGCGTGTTCGCTCCAGCATAGATGGCGATCACATGAAGAAGAGTCATGGCGAGGTTGTTCACTCGTGCATCGTCTTCTTCAGGCCGTTTCATCGTGGCTGTCGCATGGATGTTCGGAAACGTACCTCGCCTAGGCCCTTGACGTATTGTGCATGGCCTCCAACCAACGAAGGGTGGTTTCCCTTGTGGGTGTTCTCGTTCTGCTGAGACATTGTGATGGTTCGATTTCTCGGAGGTCTAGGAAGCTTGCGATCTGCTCAATGTAGTCGTTACAGATTCCTGATTTCTTTGTAGGATGAGGGGGCGAACAAGGGAAGTGAGGTGTCAGAGAGCTACACAAAAAGTATGCTAAGAGTGTGGAAAGTGCTTTTGCCAGGACAGCTAAGCAGTCGCCTCGTGCTGCGGTAGAGGTTGAGGCGGTAAGCTCATGCTTGATGACTTCATCGGCAGTCCCGATTCCAGGGCGCAGCGGCAGTTTCGTGGTGGCGTGGTGTGCGCGTAACCATGGCCAGACTTGCGCGACGGTGTGCTGCGCGTCAGACGTTCAAGCGTTCAGGAGACGTTCACATGATGCGTCGACGTGTTGTTAATGGGGGAGACGTGTGTTTCAGCGAGGTAATCCCGACGGTCAGCTTGGCGGGCAACGCAGCAGGTGAAGTTTGACTCCCAACATGAACAAACTTCATGTAGAGAACCCCATTCAATGCCGCTTTGATTCCATGCAACACTGTACGGGTGGAATGATTCTGACGTGTAGGTGCTAGCATCAACTCACAAAAGCATTGCTGTCTCACCCAACCCGTGATCTGTGCGTTGTCGTGCTTACTCGATACTTGCTCGATGCTTGACGATCAGATTTAACAAGCTTGAAGTAGCTGGAAGAGCTGTCTCTTGCTATGTGAGTAAAACTCCGAGGCTACAGGATACAATGATTGAGTCTGAGCACATATCTCTGCATTGTTCTCTCGAAATCCGTTGCCGTGAATCCGAGTGCTCGCTGTTGACGATTTCATGATACATTCCCAAGTCGCTCAGAACGCTGTACACTATACACAAAGGTGACATTCAAATGATCAAGTTCGCGAGCCCGCTTGCGTCCTGGCTGGCGATCTGTTGTCTCCGTACCCTTCTCCCACCGAAACTTGCTTCGTAGGCTACCTGGAAAGCAGCAATAGCCTGCAACATAGCTGACTCCTCCTCTTCGGCGCTTCCTAGCTGCACCTCCACCTCTCTGGAAAGATTTCCTCTCCTGACGAAGTGTTTGCCCTCTGCAATATACCAGGAGTTCGTGGACTCTCGCACTTGTCTTTCCGCGAAAGCCTTTGTGTCAGGCCACGGGCATGGATTCAGTGTGTTGAGATGCGTCCTATCCGGTCCGTCCAGTGACATCGCGCCTTCAAGGTGCTCCTTGAGCTCATCGCACTGTGTGTAGAGTGCTCGTACGAGCTTCACGAGGTCTTTACCATGTGACGACAGCCTGTGGATGCAGGTGATGATTGGCAATGCGGCCGAGCAGACAGAGTAGATAGCGGAGATGACACATAAAGCCGATGGCTGTCCATCGAGGTTGTTCCGTGCAAGAACGGTATCGCACTGTCCCTTGAAGCTTCGTAAGATAGCTGTCAAGGTAGTTTCCGTAGCTGTTACACTGGAATCTTCGTCGGGGCCAAAGTTGTACAGCATATCTCTAACGACGATTTCGCAAGCCTGCAGCAGTGGCATTGAGAGCATCCAGCCAGGTGGCGAGCTGAGCGCTGTATCGAAGTACGCGGGAAATATGCTTGTCAGTAGCACGTATCGTAGCGTTGGCGCACTGCTGTCGCCCATCTCGGGCTCGTCAGACATAGCTGTCGCTATCTGGCTGACGAGATATTGCTGTTGGCGATCCACCACGGCACGTTCGATGACTGATTGAATGAACATTGTCAACTCCCTTCGCGGGCCGGAATCCGCGAGCTTTAAAGCGTAGCCCTTGAGCTTGCCGACCACATATGTCGGATCCGCTGCGGGAAGAGGGAAAGCACTCGAGTCGGTGAAGAACTTGTCCACTGGGCAAAAGTCGGCAGTATGTTGTTGCAAAAATGAGACAACCTGTTGAACAAACTCGACGTAGGCACCTTGTACGCTGCCCTCTGCGATATCAGCGCTGCCATTGGCCTGCAACTCCTGGTAATTGTGTTTCATGGTCTGCATCAAGCGACGAAGCATCTCTGTGTATTGTGTCCGAACACCTTGTGCCTGAATAGGGACATTGTGTCTGACCCGCACCAATGCACGCCGCATATTGCTCAGGACTGACGAGATCAAGGCCACTCGCCGCTGCCGTAGGTCCTCCAACGAGATGATATACCGCCCACTTCGGACGTCCCTGGCGAAGGGGAGATTCTGTAGCAACACCTCGGATTCACAGCGGTTGAGGAGTGCGCTCGTCAAGCTGTGCTGAAACTTGAGTAATGCCTCTCGCTCCACGAGCGACAACAACCAGCTTGTAATAATGCTTGCGCGTACAGCATCATCAACATTCGGCTGCTCAACAATGCGCGACATGTAGTACGGTGTGAACTTCCGCTTTTGCTTCGTGTCGCGCATTTGTGTCCAGCTGTTGGGCGAGTAGTCATCAACGTAACTCAGCCAACTCTTTTCGCCATTGCTGACCATATCTCTACCCATGCGAATCCAGATGCGGACAACGTGTTCCAGAAGTGTATCGTCAGGAGGGACGTCCGCGCCGAACACATTTGACAGGAAAGAGCCGACAGGTGCCTGAAGATCCCTGGCGGTCGTTGCAGCCAACGGCGAACCTGCTTGATCAGCCTCGACAAGTTCATCGAGAGCACTGAAGTCCCCGAAGTCTTGACTGTCGCTGCTGTTAGTCTGACTCTCTCCTGATGAGCACAGGCGTTGTTCGACATCAAATGCGGCATCAATGACATGCAAAGCTTCGTTCACTGTACCAAGCAAGCGGCGCTGTGATGTATCGAAAAGCTCAAAAATCGTCCAGAAATTGGTGTCTTGCATTAGCTTCTGCATCGCAATGATGCTGGAAGCTGCACTGACTGCTCTCTTGAGTCCAGAGAGGGCATTAGCGAGAGTCGTGGCGATTTGCAGTTGATTGTTGGCAATAGTACCGTGCAAGAACGCTTCACCAATATCTGCTCCCAGGCCTCTTGCATGATGGAAATCATGCTCGGCCTCAGATCTGGCGAGCCGGTATTGCATTATCGTCAGCCGCAGTGTCTCCGAGAACCAGACAGTCAGGGGCTGTAGTTCTCGAGCAGGTTCCTGGGTCGAAGCCTGGAATGCAGTGAGCATAGCCCATGCTTTGACATTCAATTGACATGCTTTGCGATGCCAACTGGCGTGGTCCACGAGGTTTCTGAGTATGTCCACACCAGGCCGATGTCCCGGTGGCGAGGCATAATACAAAGTGCACAGAAGGTCATGATGGTTGCGAAGGGCATCTACATCGCTCTGCTGCATGTCCTTTTCCTTCGGATATGTGCGCCCATGGGTCGGGATCATGCGATATGTAATGCTGGAGCCGATCTTCCTATCAGTGTATACATTTCGCTTACGCATCGCCACCAGCCCTTTGATCAGTGTCTTGAGAAAGATGTGGAATGACAAGTCATCGCGCTGAATGTCCAATGACGGCAAAAGATTGAGCTCCTCAAGGAATCGTGGCGAGCCTCTGCATTCCTCGTTCTTCAGCAGCATTCGACTCTGTTTAGAGAAGAAGTCGTAAATGCTGTAGAGCATCGTCTCGCACTTTGCCCATTGCCACTTGTCGACCAGCCTGTGACAGCGATGCAACAGGGTGCGCAAATATGAGTTGGCAGTGAAGCCCCGGGCGTGGCTTGTGTTCTCGTAAAGCTCGAAGACTCGCTGTAGCAGTTTGCGAACAATTGTCCAGTCTTCTTGTAGCGGCATGGAGTCAGGATTCCGCTCAACTACTCCTTTAGCGTCGATGTGCAACAGAGGAAGCACAGTAAACAGGTTGTGCCAAACTTCATCAAGATCCTTGACGCTAACAATGCTGAGGATGTCCGAGTCCAGGACTTCTCCAACCGTCTGCCATACAGTAGAGTTATGTCCGAGATGGCGCGATGTGTGGACGAGGATGATGATCGTAGTCGCGGCAGAGTGTTCGTTACAGTCGTCTGTCGTTCGCATTACCTGGCACCAGTTCTGAAGGGCATCGAAATTGCCCGTCAAAGCGTGCTTTGCGAGGGATCTGGCGGACCCTTCCAGAAGACCTAGTATTGGTGGTCCAGGATGCCGATGCGCGTTTGACCTGCCATTGATCTGGACCGCCTGAGCCGCTAAGACAACCTGATACTGCATTACAAGCGAGACGGTATCATGCATGAGTCCAGCATCGGCTTGACACTCCGCAATGGCCTCAGTCAGCTCACCAATGAGCCGTTGAAGGCTTTGAACGCATTCCTCGCGGTCGACATGATCCTCGAAGTACAAGCACTTGGAGCAGTAACGTACAACAGAGCGCAGAAGGTAGGCAATTGACTCATTCACCTCTGCAGGAATACCTGCTCCTGTTGGCCCAGGATGGCATTTACTCAATGCTTCTCGGATCACCGCAGGTATTCTTGAGAGAGATGTGGCGACTTCCTCGTTCCAAGCCGACCATGAAACGATCGATCGGTCCAAGTGTACGCTGATGTGATTGCGCGGAGAGTCTAGGCTTACAGATGCCAGATTCATCGCATCGTAGAAGTCGCCACTCCCAATGAAACTGCCTTGTCCGAATAAGGGTCGCGGCGGCAACTCCTTGACGTCGAAATCGATAGGATAACCAGTCCCGAACGCACCTAGTCCTTGGAGCATAGGTTTTGAGATATCAGTCACGGGCTCCACTTCAACCACGTCTTCAACGAAGTCAATGACAGCATCGTCGCCTTGCCAATGCTGATGCTCTTCGACCTCAAGCCTTCGAGCTTGTCGCTTTCTTCGCCTGTGCGGGAGCAAAACTTTCGGTCGTTTGTCAGACGCTAGCGGTATATGATCAGCTGCAAGAAGAGGGTCGTTCTCAGTAGTAGGCATTATATTGTCTTCTTGGGCAAAGTACTTTGCAAACTGGAAATCGGTAGTATGAGGTCGCCGCCCGCGCACCGCAACGCTCTCAGTCAAGCACTGCATTCGCCGCTCAAACACAGCTGCTCGATGTCGGTCATCAAAATCATACTGTAAAGACTCGAGCTGCACTGGTCGCAAGCCGACTGGTCGTGAAGGTACAACTTCTCGTCTTGTTCGCGGAGCGATAGCTGCTCCACTACCTGAAGGTCGCCGAACTTTTGGTGTGCCGCGTGCGAGTTGTGTTCGGCGCATACTTGTGTTTCCAGCATTGTTACGTCGTGTTGCCGTTTTCGGAGCCGGTGGTAAAGCATGCGACTGGTCCGCATTTCCAGAAGCCGCTCTCAGAGGCTGCCGCTCGGTCGTCGAACTTGGTAAGACAACTCCGGCGTCTGCGTCGCCATGAGAGCAATCACCTTGAGGCCGCGTATGGTCTCCCTCTTGTCGAGGTGCCAGGGTGCCGTCTCGCCATGAACGCAGGACCGACATGGCCTCACGAGTATCGTCAGCGGTCGCGAGGTGGATTTTTTTGTTGGACGGCGAATGTCGACCTCGATCAGGGAGCCTCTTTGCCTGTCTCTTTGCAAGACGAATAAATAGTGGCATACCGGCATTCGATGACGTTGTGGGACTTGGGACATCAGCGATACTCAACCGCACAGGAGATCGCCGTGGTTTCTTCGATGTCCTCGCTTGTCCCCCTCTCATACCACGGGCGTTACCGCTTTGTTTTCGCGCTTCCCGCTCTCCTGAGAATATGTCTGCACTTCCTGTACTCTTTCGAAACTTGTCGGTGATGCGTGGTTGTCGAGATTTAGTTTTTTCGGGTTTGTTTGAACGAGGACGGCCAGCCAGCATTGCATCCACGAAATCATTCTCCATAGTATCATCATTGAGGGCCTCGCTCGGGGCAAGGGTAAGACGATCTGCATCGAATGCTAAGTGCGACTGTTTCGGCTCTGCACGTATGAACTGTATTGAATCATCCGAATCACCGCCATCATCAGACACCATATTCATGGCAGCGGCATCGTTAGCTTTTCGGTGAGTTGACGTGATCTTCTGCGCAACACCGCGCTGTGGTGTCCGGCGCTCAGGGGAGGTCGAGTTGACCCGATGTCCTGTCAGTAGTGCAATCGGTTTGGGCTTTTGTGCTTTGAAGTCGATCCTTAGCCACGAAGCTGGCAGAACGCCTCTGATACGCTTCTGCTCGCGACGCAATCGTCGTGCAAGCACCTCGCTTTCTGACTCGACCTCTGACCCAGACGTCTCCCGTTCCCCGGCGCTCGACAAAGCCTCAGGGCTGTGTGTTCGATTCCGTGAGCCGCGAGGTCTCGAACCAGATTCTGCGAAGGCACTCTCGTTGGTTTTACCTTTCTTGACTTCGGACGAGAAGTGTGGCGTTGGTAGCGGCACAGGGCTCAATACACGAGGCCGCTGAAAACCAGAGGCTGTCTGTTGCATAGGCTGTCTCAGTAGTCCTGGAGTGCTAGTCTCACTCGATGTTTGCGGAGGGGATGGAGGAACCGAAACCCCGTCCCGTTGAATACCAAGAGTTGAGCGTGTTGTATCCAGCACATCAAGTCTGGCAGAATGACCCTTCCCCTGACTAATTCTTCTCCGCTTGGCCGCACGTTCGGTAGCAAATTCCGCAACAGATTGCTCGTTTCTGAGTGAAGTCAGCCTAACATAAGCCTTGGGCCGTGAGTCAAAGGCTTCATCAAGTCCTCCTGAGCTTGATGACTGCGGCTCAACTGGCGATTGCTGGCTACTGTCATCGAGCACTTGACTTTCCTTCTCCGGCGGTTCTGCATCAATGAGACGCACTGGTTTAATACCACGCTCCTTGCACTGTCTCTGGTACTTGGCTTTGTCAATCAGGTACGGATGCAGTTGGATCTCCTTCCGAGCTCGCAGACTTCGTCGCCCGGTCGTCGTTTCTGATTGTGTGTGAACGAGCATGGAGTTTCGCAATATCTCATCGTGAACTGAGTTCTCATGTTCCAAGCTTTCAGAGACTTCCTTGGCCTTGTTGACTATAATCTGCCCATCGCGCTGTTCAAAATATGCCGGTGGCGAGACTTCGCGTTCACTCAGAGGTGACGAGGGTGCAGCTGATGGGAGCCTTACTTTTGCAGCTGCGAACAGCTCTCGCGCATCAGGAAGACTTTCTTGACTGCTGTTTTGAGACGAGCTGATGTTGTCGCTGAAGATCATCGGCGTCAACGCGGGCCTCACTGAAGATGAGTCCTTTTGACTGGGCAGAGCCGAAGACCTCTTCGAGGCCGGCGTGGGAGCTGTTGAATGTTGTGGACTGATCATGCATGTCTGTTCGTGCGTCGCTGGCGTTGCAACAAGGCCTTTGAATGCTTCGCCATGAGTGGCAGGGATTTGTCCTACAATGCCATCTGAAGCGGCACCTTCTGGCGCAAACCCTGGGCTCCCAAAGTCCGATCGCTCTCCAGAAGACGGAAGCCCACCTTGCGATGGTGGATTCGAAGCTTCGCGCTGAGAGGCTTTTGCCGGGTTCGCTCGAGTTCGTCGTGATGGCCGTGTTAGCTTCCCTTTTCGTCCATAGGTATTTGCCACCTTCGCAGGCAGCCACGCGATCTCGTCCTCTTCATCGGCGCCGTCTTCAGTTGCGAAAGGCGCTACGGGGTTCTCCTGGGCATCAGCAGTATCTTCTTTCTGCTTCACGCGCTTTGTAGGTCGTTCCGGGCTTGGAGAAGATAGGTTCAGTTCGAGTTCATCGTCTTCGGAATCCTCCACCTCGCCACGATCTTGCCACCGCTTCATTTGACTGTGTAAGCATGTCTATCTATGCTGTGGTAACATGCTTGACATTCGAGATGCGAGCTGTCGTTCGAAGAGTAGAGACACGCACGTTTGAGAGGTCGGAAGACGCGACGACGCGACTTGAGCGTTGCAAGGGTCCACCAACAGCGCCAAGACAGAGTGACGCAGCTAGAGGACAGAAGGCAACACCACTCAGACACGAGACAGACCGGCTGGCCAGGACGGTACCGACCTTTCACCCCCAATCGCAGTGACCTCAGCTTCCTCTGTGTCCTCTCATTACTGAAACTCGGCCACTGCACCCTCACTATGGCACAAGACCCACGAGCGCTGCTGCAAAAGGTAGGCCCCTCGGTATCGCCATCCCACCTCTTTGGCTAATCAGGTGGGTGATCAGGCAGAGAAACAAGCGCAAGCTGCGTCCGGAGGCTTCTCCTTCTTCGGCGGCAAGACACAAAAACTGGAAGAGGCTGCCGAGCTGTACACACAAGCCGCGAATGCATTCAGGCTACAGAAGGATGGCAAAGCAGCGGGGCAAGCGTTCGAGCGCGCGGCGCAAATACAACAACAGAAACTCAACGAGCCAGACGATGCCGCCAACACCTTGACCGAGGCATACAAGGCGTACAAGAAAGACGAGCCAGAGGACGCGGCACGAGTACTCGAACAAGCGATCCAGCACTACACGACGAAGGGCAACTTCCGAAGAGCAGCCACACATAAGCAGAACTTGGCGGAGCTGTACGAGATCGACTTAGGAGACGACAAGCGGGCGCAGGAAGCATACGAGACCGCAGCAGGCTGGTTTGAGACAGATGGTGCTGAGCAGTACGTACTGCTTGAACATACGATACCCATATTCGTACTAACACTGCTACAGACTCGCCAACAAGCTCTACCTCAAGCTCGCAGACCTAGCAGCCCTCAATGGCGACTACCTCACAGCCATTTCCAACTACGAACGCATCTCCAAATCCGCCATCAACAATAATCTCATGAAGTGGTCTGTCAAGGAGTACTTTCTCAAAGCCGGAATCTGCCACCTCGCCAACAACGACAATGTCGCCACGAAACGTGCCATCGAATCCTACCGCGTACTCGATCCAGCCTTCGAGCAAACACGAGAACACCAGCTACTCGCGGATCTGGCCGAAGCTGTGGAGGAAGGCGACCAGGAGAAGTTCGCGGACAAGCTGTTCCAGTATGACCAGATGTCAAAGCTGGACAAGTGGAAGACGACGCTGCTGTTGAAGGTCAAGGACAATATTCAAAGCCAGGAGGAAGACTTCGCATAGTCGAATGCTGGAGCGCGGGCGTTGGTTTTGGTCCAATATGCCGGGTGGAGTAGTGCCGTTAGAGCAAGAAACCAGATACCCTTTCACGACATATTTCCGGCTGCAGTCATTTGGCCTAGGTAGCGCGATCTTGCGTCTTATTCATCTTCCGTGTCTCCAGTCCGATGGCAGAGGCGAGCAGGTTTGTGCACCCTCTATGCTTTCACTTCCCGTTCTCCTCTTTGCGCTCCATGACACCCGGCGCTGCTTTTACAGCATTGTCCTCCCCATTTGTCTTGATCGCAGGCTCACCAGAAGACCAAAACCACTGCCTTATTCCCCACGCGAAGCCTTCTCGCCCTTGATCCTCCCCAATAGCCTGCTTCTTCGCCTCTTTCAGATCACTGATAATAGCCCTGCTCAATTGTGTATCTTTCTCCCTCGCATTACCACCTACACTTCCATGTTGCGCCTCGAATGTCCCAACCTTTCTCTCAGCTTCTTCTTCCAGTGCCGGCACAAAGGTCGTGTAAGCTGCGATGAGATAGCAGGTCAATATCATCATCTCGATAACTTCGCCCCTCGCGTTTCGCACGGGATCGATGCATTTGCCCAGTACATACCAGTAGCAATTCCGCATACAGTCGCTAGCGCTGCACCTGCCACATTACCGCCTCGCATACTGGATGATGTTGAACGATGAATCGGAGAAGATGTGGTAAAAGCTCCATGAGCGCATAGACGATGGGATCATGCATGCGGCTAAGTTTAAAGTGGAGACTTTCGCGCTTTAAAGGTTCAGCCGCACGGGATTCGTCAGGCTTCAGATGGAATTAGAAGCACTATACCAAGGTCGCGAATTATTTTCTACAGCATCATATTCAGCAGAATGGAGAATCGTTAGTGTGAGAAGTCGTTGTTACGAAGATGCTGCCCAGATATGAATTGAAAGCTAGTCGATTCGCGAATAGCGGTGATTGCGACTGATCTCTCTACAATGTATGCCCACACAGCAACGCAGTCGCGTCCACGAGGCTTCTTTACGCGTCCGCTGTATTCTTACAGATGCGCTGATCATTATGCGTAACTCCCCATGATAGATTCATCCAGCAATGCGTGCGAATATGCCGCGCCGTCTCTCAGCGGTTTCTAGCCTCCATGACATCTGGTCAGAGACTCCGTCTTGCATTCAGAAAACGCCTCGCCATGCGTCAACGCTGCACATGCTCAAATACCAAATATACGACGAGCGAACCCCTCAAGACGCCGGCGTAAACGTCAGTGCATAAGATTGGCGATGCTCATGCGATTGATCGGCCGTTCAGGCTTCCCACACTGCTCATGCAAATGCACTGGGCTGGGATTCATCCTAGGATCTTGCGGTGAAACAGGATTCATGGGCTCCGAGGAGGCATTGCTCACTTGACGAAGCTTGCTGGGACTCTTCCCAACGGTCTCTTTCTTGGATGTTGAATCTGCATCGGCTGCCGTCTTGCTCACACCCAACGTCGACTTCAACGTGTTCTTGGGAGACGGCTGACGTTTCGGCCTGCCTTTCGATCCTGTCTTTAGCCCAGCTTTCTTCGGTTTCACAACCGGCTTCGCCCCCCTCGGTTCTGGCTGCGCTGCCGGGAAATATTTGACGTTAGACTGCTTCTTGGTCTTTGCGACCACCGGTTTCTTGGCGCCTTTCGCGCCTTGCGGCTTTTTCGCATCTTTATTGAGATTTGGGAAACTGGGTAGCTTCGCTGAAGTCTTCTTCGCTGGCGAGCCTCGCGATGATTTTGTTGGCGTCAGAAGCCCACTGTCGATTGATGCATCCGTCTGATCCATCATAACAGTGATATTGTCCTCCGTTTGTGACTCACCCTCGATGCTTTGGACAATTGAAAGTCGTGGCATCGGCATTGGGCTCCAGTCGACGGGTCCACGTTCCAAAAGCTTCTGTGGAGTCATCTCGCCAATTGCAGGAGGCTTGAAACTGTTGTTTCTATGCAAAGCAGAGGGTCGGACCAGTTTCGGAGCGAATTTCGCGTTGTTACTTGGTGGCAGTTGCACGCGCATCCTCTTAGCAGCCGTCTTCTTGGCCTCGTTCTCGCTGACCTCCGAATACTCCTCAGAAATGGCCGGCTCGTCCCACTTGCGCATGGCTGCATGTCGAGCCACTTTGTCACAAGGGCCTTGCACGATGATGTCCCAACAATCCTCGAGATCCTTGGAAATCGGTGGTGGGTCGCTGTTGATCCAGATGGCGACGCCGCCTCTTCTGTCTCGCACAGTAGCGCACATTTCGCGCACAATTCTCCGTACGCCAGGGACCTTCAGTGTCGTGCCAACCACAATGACCGCATCAGGTCGTTTCCGCAAATCGTCCTTCGTGACCGCTCCAATCGCCTCATCGTCCGGATTGTGCTCGTTGTACAGGACCATTCGCGGACGCATTCTGCCAATGCCGTGGCTGCGCTTTCCCTCCACACCCACCCTGATGTCGTTGACTTCTACGCACCGTGGACACGTTGGCGGAACAGGCCCATCGAATAGACTTGGGTCAAGGTCTGCCAAGTCGTGACATTTCGAGCACACCATTTTGTCGAGTCCGCCGTGCACTTGGACGGTGCGCGGCCATTTACCATCAGGGCCCTTCGCCAAAGGTATGGACGTCTTCAATGGCTCGAGTCCGGTGTCGATGCCGTCGACATTTTGTGAGTACAATCGAAGCAATCGATCTTCCTGTGCAATGGTTGCGAGCATGTGGTGAAACGCTGTAGGCTTGGCATCCTTGGTCAGACGCGACATGGTGTTGACCATATCATGAAAGGACGATGTCGACACGTCGTCTTTGTACACAGACGCGTCGAAAAGGTCTTTTCCAGAGCCTTTAAGGTTGTACTCTTCCTTGAGGCTGCGGAAGAGGCCTTGCGAGGAACGAAAATCCGGGACTGCGTGTTGTTATTAGCAAAGGACGCGTCAATTGCGCTGCCGCACTGAGGTATACGCACTG
The DNA here is from genome assembly GCA_013365195.1 of Cercospora citrullina. Lineage (NCBI taxonomy): Eukaryota > Fungi > Ascomycota > Dothideomycetes > Mycosphaerellales > Mycosphaerellaceae > Cercospora > Cercospora citrullina. The sequence continues at coordinate 315,368 of JAASFF010000316.1, forward strand.
CCTGCTGATACTGAGATGCCTGCGCCTGCAATTACCACAATCTTCTGGCGCCGATGAAGGACATTGACGAGGCGGTCGAGTTGATGTTGTTGGTCGGGATGCACTGTACTGCCGCGCAAGTCCAAGTGCTCGGTCGAACGCTCTGTTTTCTCTGATATCCTCCTGCGCTTCGCGGGCGGAGGGCCATCTTTGTCGGAAGACATGCCGCCATCTGGCGCAGGCGAACCGCTTTGCGAGGTTTGTTGACTGGCGGGGGGTGAGGGATATGGGGCGCGCGCCATGATCTCGGCGGACGGCGGCGACGGGCTCCGCGAGAGTTCCGAGAGAGGCGAGGAGGAGCGCGACGAGGGAGGCGCGCTGCTGAGGGGGGAGGAGGGACCCGGGTCGCTCAAGGACGCGGCCATGGTGGAGGTGTAGGGGCAGTTGGCGGGTAGGCGCAGTCGGTATGATGCGATGTGCAGAAGCAATGCGCCCGGCGCGAACAGGGATGGAATGCACCAGCTACTGCGACAATCGCATGGTAAGGATGTCGCGCGATGTTCTCGAGTCCAGTGAGCAAGGTCCGGCACGCGATTGCTGACGTTGGGCGAGGCACGCGTGAGAGTCGTGAAGAAGGCTGGTTGGAACGGTAGAACGACGTTAGTCGAGGTGTAGCCGGACGTGCTGGACACGGGAACTGCCGATTGTTATGATTGTAAACAATCGACCGACCACGTCTTCTACAATGACAATACTGCGCTGCAGCAATGCGACAATGACTCTGTAGGTCTCCGACGACAATAGTGATTACTCCAATTGTCTCGTAGCAGGCTCTGTTCACCATAGCAGGAGTGACGATACTGCTTTCCTGGGTAGAGTGTTCTTGGCGCGTAGCACAGATCCGGCGAGGTTTCAGCCTTGCGGCCATCCGGACACTCCAGCCGGATCAAGCTTGACCATTTCGTAACTCCTCGCAGACCATTCTCCAAAGTACTCCTCTTTCCACAAGTACAAGACATCTTCAGCTCATCGTCAGCAGCTCCGGTTGAGCTGGTCTCAGCCTCGTACTCGCGGCCATGGATGTGCCCAGCATGGACGACTCCGGAGCCATACCAGACGCATCCATGATGGACACCAATATGGACGATTTATTTGGCGATGCAGCGAATGATCTCGTAGCAGCGATGCCTGCGACACCATTGCCAGCACCTTTGTTCTTGCGAGTGGCAGAAATGCAGAGCCGTGGTTGCTGCACGTGAGTCAGTTGACCCCAGCAGCACGCTTCGTTGCGGTGTGGTGTTAACATCATGTTAGAAAGCTGGCTTGGTCAAATACCGGAAGCATAGCCCAAGTCGCTCCTGATGGCTCTCATATCGCCTTTAGCGCCATGGTCCGGCATCGAAAGACTGGTGCCTGGACTATGAGCGAGCCCTCCAAGCACACCATCGAAGCCCCGTCGGGTCGTAAATTCGTCCACGTTGAGTTCAATGGGCTCGGTATAGAACTTGCAGTCATTGACAGTGCCGGTGTCGTGCACATGCACACGCTGACTGGCGCGTTAAGCAAGATGATGCCAGCCGCTGGGGGTGAATTATCACGGAAGGGTGCAGCCTATGAGCTGAATGTGGTAGTTGGCCTGCATTGGCTGCCATTATTTCCAGCTGAGTTCAAAGTGAGCGAATTTGAGGAATCGCAAACTCGCTTGCAACTGACCGCGATTAGGGACCGTATCTTGACGTTGCTCACAAGCACGGCGACAAGTGGGAAGCGCAGATAAAGCATCGAGACCAGAATGCTCTGAAGCCCCGGCATCCGGCTGAGGGCCGACAGGCATTGCTCCATATCAGTCGTTCAACTGAGCTCACTCTTCTGTTTCAAAATGAAGGCAGTGGGTGGCAGTCCACGAGCGTGGTTCTTCACACGGCAAGGTCAAGCGACGACTACATCTCACATGCTGCTCTAGGTGAAGACGGCGCAGATCTGTTGGCTGTGACCTACGATCATAGCTCACAATTACGATTGTATCGGATCACGATTCATTGGAACGCAACTCAGCTCAGCCGAGGGAATCAACAATATACCCAAGTGGCGCCGAAACTGGATGTGCACCACCTAACTACAGTGGAAAAGGTTCGCGCTCAGCAGGTCGATGGTGCAAAATTATCCCGTCTGCATATCATACCGGCAGTCCCTGAAGCTGCCCAACAAGCTCCGACCCTACCGACAGTGCAGGCTATCTTCACACACGCCGTTCTACCTCTAGACGGCTCTCAAAATCAGGACTACAGCAGCACAATTTCGCGGTGGACAGTAGAGTCATACACACCTACCCTGCATGAAAGCTTTAAGAAGCTCAAACCAGGCGCTGCTGCGAAGGCGCATCACGTACTGAACCAGGCAACAGTCCTCAGGCGGAAGGCCGATGTCACGATCAATAAGATGGTGTTGGCCTTTGCCTCGCAGGCATTCGACACAATCCACGTATTTGCGGCCAGCGACGGCAGTGTCGACTTCAGAGATCGCGTGACCATGACCGGGTTGGGATCTTTTGGCAGCACAGAGACAGTGGCTAACGCTTCACAAACTGGATTCTACCATATGCCTGGCGAGCAGAACCTCAATGTTGCCATCTCCCCTGATGGCAGTGCTCTAGCTTTGCAGCGTCCGGACAAGACTATCGTGACGCAAAACATGACGTTTACACACGGATGGCAGGTCGCAGACGACAGTCTCGGTGGCGACAATAAGGCGTACATTGAAGCGGCGACAGTGTGCCTCGCAAGGCAGTATGCATTCCTGTGCTTCAACAATATTTCCACGGACGAAGTACTCGCCCTCTTGCCTAATAACGCCGAGTTTGAACTCCGGTCGATGGTCATCAAGATGATTCTAAAGATGCTACAAAGGACGCCGGACATATCCTGCCAAGAGAATAACAGGCAACAAATGATCGTACTCAAAGAGCCGTTCGTGCCACGCTGTCTTAGTGCGCAGATGGCGCTCGGCACCAACGCAGTTACTGGTGAACGCAATTTTTCGGCCCAGTATGCATTTGCCATGCTCAGCCTTCGACTAGCTGGCACAGCCTGCGCTCAAACACTCGGTCGGCAGGATATGAAAAGCATCCCAGCAGATGCAGTGCACTCTCTCCGAGGACTTGTCAAGTGGAGTGTGGACCTCATGGTCTACATCGTCAATACGCTCGTTGAGACGAAGCGTAGTCTGAACGCAGACCTCACTGCAAGACAGGCCTTCTCTAATCTCATAAGCTCTTCAGGAAGCGTGGCGCTGCATCTCCTTTTGTGCAGCTATTCACGGGTGATGTTACGCTTTCAGACGATGTGGGTGATCAAGTTCACACACGCGGCACAGCTTGTTCTACCTCGCGCTCGATCGGTTCAAGAACAACAAGAGCTCAGCGCGACCCTTCAGCGAGTGAAAGACATGCCATTCGAACTCCGGCACTTCGAACAGATGATGTCAGAACTCGATACGGCTATTCGAGGCGCCTACAATCAATCTTCAATTTCTGCGGAAAAGCGCAGCGAAGTGGAGACGAATATGGTTGTCGACGGCGCCATTCCGGCAGAGTTGGAGAATCCGATTAACAGTCTTCTGGAAAGCATGCTGCCGAAATTGAGCGACAACGTCAACCTCACTGACCTCATGCTTTGGGACACTCGAGGAATTGGTCTCCGAAATTGTCGGCAAGCAGAAGATGGGAAGACGTATGATGTGATCAGAAAGATTCCCATGCAAAGCGATATGCAGAGAAGGATCTGCAGAAGGTGCGGCTCTGAGATGGAAGACATCAGTCCCGAGCGGCTGAGAAGCGAAATGATGAACCTGGCGTGGTTCGCACATCTCCAAAGACATTGCTTGTGTATGAACTATTGGTTACTGGCGTGAGTACGGCGAGAAGCGAGGGCACTATCTCGTGGACAGAGGTCAAGTTAGCCGTACACCAGCCGAATGGCTCTCACAGACCAAGTATCTGCACAAATGCAGCCATCGTATCGAAGCGATACGTTCCGCATACATTCCACGGAGTGTACTCCTGATCATGCACTCCACAAGCTCGAGCAGGGAAGCTCCCACCTCTTCCCACGAGAGCTTCGAGCCTCCTCCGTTGCATCCAACCAACCAGGTGCGTCGTACTCCGCACCGAGTTCAAGGATTCGGATCCCATCATCGATAAAGATTCGTGCTAATCTGCCGCACAGCATTTTGGCGCGCAGTTTGTACTCGTTACCAACATCTAGGTAGGGAGAGGGTGTGACCACAGTGCTATGCATACTCTACCCCGCTGATAGACCTGTTTCACCGCATTCGCCAGTTTCATTCTTTGAGTCGTGCAGATGCGATTGCGTGGCGACGAGGAGGTCATGCTGCGAGCCTTGCAGTTGGGAGGAAGGAAGAGACATATCATCACATGCTGAAACTGCTGGTCAAAAACTGATTGTATTCGAGTTCAAGCTTCGAGAGGTATCGACTGATTTCACTCTGTGCTGTGAGCAAACGAAGCAATCTACAAAAGCATTCAAGGATTCGTCCTCGTAGCGACAGTCTCGAGTGGCTGATCAAGAAGAAGACAGAAGAAGCAGCAAAACAAGTCCCGAGTGTGATGGCGCGTTTCACGCCCCGCCAAATCGTAACAACCCTGAGCGTGTTCGTAAGTCGAGAAACAAAACACACGCCACTCTCAACCCACAATCACTAACATCAATATCTCCAACCCAGTACCTCCTCCTCCTCACCATCCTCGCCGGCTACGCGCTCCACCGGAACAACGCCCTCTCCCTCCCCATCCCCAATGTCCAAGCAGCCCTAACCCTCGCCCTCCCACCTTTAGCCGGAATCGTGCTCGAAACACTCATATCCTTCCAATCCTCTCTCGCCCTCAAAACCAATCTCCTGCCCAACAACACCAGCTCCCAAAATCTCCCATGTACCAAAACCTTCCAAACCCTCACCGCCCTCTTCCTCATCTACGAGACCGTCCTCGCCACCTTATCCGGAACGCATATCGCCCCCGTCGGAGGCCTTTGGTGTCCGCTTCACGATCGCTGGCAAAGTTTGTATAAGAATAAAGATGGGAAACACATTCGAGCGATTCAAGATGCGTTGGAATGTTGTGGGTTTGCGAGTGTGAAGGATATGGCGTGGCCGTTTCCTGGACAAGGAAGAAATGGAGGTGGGGGAGCAGAGATGTGTAGTGTGAGATTTGAGGAGAGGACGAGGGCTTGTTTGGAGCCTTGGAGAGATGAAGAGAGGAAAGTGGCTGTTATGTTGTTGGTTGTGCCTGTGGGGGTGTTTTTGTGGAAGGTATGTTATTTCTTCTCTCTTCGTCTTTTCCTTGTTGTCTCTGATTTTTGGAGGTCGGGAAAGAGGTGCTAACATTTCTTCCAGCTTGCCCTGTTCCTCGCTGCTGCTTCGGAGTCGAGTTGGTTGCCTTCTGGTATTCGATTACCGAGTGAGAGTTCGAGAGGCTCGAATATTCCGCGTCCTGCGATCATGTATCGCGATATTGAACAACAGGGTGATGATGATAGCCTGCGGGAGGAGGTTAGCAGGTTGAACAAAGATTCGACTCTTGCGACGCATGTTGAGAACGGGAGACGAGGGCCGCGTGTGGTTGCTTCGCCGTTGATACATGAGCAAGAGAATGGTTGGAGGAGTGACTGATGTTCGAAGTTCGCGGTAGCTGGAGCGATTTGAATATGACCTAAGAAGGAATGCGGTTATGAATTTTGATTGAACGTGTTGTATGGCATTAGATTAAGGCATATGTATATGGGGTATCATTTCCTTCGCTGCGTCCAAATCATTATAATAGTACACGATCATTAAGCCCATCCTGAAGGACTGGGTTCCGCTGCGGTCGAATATTCTATGACCTGTTATATGGCAACTAGCCAGCGAGCGTGTGATTTATCGTTAAATTGCAGTAGCTTCCTAATAGTTGGTGGCGGTGCCCGTGGTGCCGTATGGGTTGCTGACGCCAGTGCCGGTTGGCTGCGTGTAGTAGCCCGAGTGCGATGTTGCTGGCTGTGGTGCATAAGTAGTGTGGTCGACTTTGTCGTTCAGAGCGGCGTTGTTGCCCACCGTGGTTCCCGTCTCGTAGCTAGCGCGGTTGTTTGGGTTGGCAGGGACAGCGAGACCGCCAGCGCCGCCGGCCATCTCAGCATCACGAGTGGCGTTCTTTGGCTTGCGCTGCCAGAACTTCCTCTTGCCGAATCCTGAAGTGTAGTTGTTGGATGGGCTTGGTCCGTAGCGCTTCTCCCTCTTGTGGTGGCGGACCAGGACGATCTGCATGGCGGCGGTAACCAAGAAGAGGAATGCACCAATGATGGAGACGGCGAAGCAAGCCTTCTGCAATCGGCAGGCGGTGCGCTGGCTCACTTGGTACGTGACCTCACCTCCGAAACCATCGGAGGTGCTCAGCGCTGGGAAGGTGCCGAGTGGAGTGGTGACGATGCCAGAGCAAGAATCCGTGGCATATCTGGTCAAGACGGCGATGGCGATCATGCCTCCGACGAAAGCGATATCAAGGACCTGCGTGATCGTTAGAGGGAATTTGTGAACGCGACGCGACGCGGGCGAGACGTACAATGGCGACGAAGGCGAAGAACGAGATGCCGCCGAGGCAGCAAGTGAAGACGACGGCGCAGATGGTGTACAGGACGGCAGCGCCCGAGATGCCCTCGACGGCTTTGACCCATGTGAAGATTGTGCCATTGCGGTCGGCGATGGTCGCGAGGAAGTAGCTGAAGATGCCGAGGATCACGGCGGCGCAGCAGAAGGCGAGGGCGTAGAGGCAGGTCTGGAAGAACCTGAGAAAGCCTCCTTTGACGAGACCCATGATGGCGGTGGTCGCTGGCTAGTGCTGATGCTGGGTATGCTGTACGGGCGTTGCAAGAATCTGGCAAGGCAAGGGTGCTCGAAGGCGGGAAATGCTGGGCTGGGCAGAAGGCAGGATTAAATGTACATGTAGGTGCTTGTTGTGATGTGCCGTGCAGATCCTTGAGCCACGCGACGTCACCGTTTGAGACAGCACTGTGGCGCACAATCTCGCCCAGACCAGAGATTGCCCGGGTTGAACAAGTTTTGGAGGCGTGGAGCGACAGCTGATTCGCCGCCTCTCGTCATCTTCCCCCTCGATCCTGGACATGCTCCTGGCTGCTGTTCGGATCTGGTGAGGCAGCCACAAACTCTCTGCGCGCTGCGCCACGCCGACCTGCAGCTGCCAGCAGGAAAGCGGCACTCGTTGCAAAATGTCAAGTGTTCCTCGCTGCAGATGACGTTACAGTCCCCACGACATCACCTTCCCGTCAGTGACGACGCCTCCACACATCATGCATCGAAGGCAGAGCAGATCAAGGGCTAATCAAGAAAACCTTCCGCTCGACCACGGCACGACCTCCCCTTTGCTTCATTCAATTTCCAAGGCACAGAACGCGCCTCTTCTCGTCACTCGACCTAACGCCATCACGTTGCATTGCAATTGGAGCGTCGCGTGTGTTGGCAGTTCACAGTCTGAACTATAGGAGGTTGCGCCGCACGGACTCTGCTACTCTCCACCAACGCTGGACCATTCCGTATCATCACGATTGCTCTTGCCAACTTCACCTCTGCTGTGCTGGGGGGTACAGTAAAACTTTGCATATCAAAAGATTGCATCTCCAGATGGTTCAATACTCTACGAGTTCGGCCATCACTCGACCGAAGGCAGCTGCAAATGTGAACTCCGACCTTGATGGCATTCTCTCATGTCGTGATCCGACTTCCCCCCGATTTCCCGTTTCACATAGATCTACCAAGCAGCACCCCCATGGCACACTTTCTCAAATCTCTCCGCTACCCTTCACCAATACCTTCACCTGCCGCTCTTTGTCGTTGATCAGAGTCATAAATCCTTCTTCGAGAACCTCGTTCAGCTCTATCCGCTTCGTAATCATCTTCTTTGCATTGTCCAGTCGACCATCTGACAATGCATCAATCACAGCTTGGAAATCTGCTTTGACATAGGTCGCGACTCCCAGGTATTTCCGCTCCTTGAACACCAAGTCATTAGGAAAGAGCGAACATCGTTTCTCCCAAATGGCAATGTTGACGTGCGTGCCTCGTGCTTTCAACGAGTTCACCGCCTGGTCGAGGCCCGCTTGAACACCTGCGGCATCGAAGGTGACATCCACGCCACGGTTATTTGTCAATTTGAGACATTCAGCCACAATGTCGTCCTTTGTTCGATTTCATCAGCTGGGAGCGCGGCGTGCCGTATACATTGCATAACCACATACCTTTGTTGGATCCAGCACGACATGAGCACCGAAGTCCTTGGCAAACTGCTTGCGCATACCGGATACTTCGGAAACAATAATTTGCGCGCAGCCCCGCGCTCTGAGTGCTTGGATCACGGCCAGTCCGATCGGGCCTCCTCCTAGAATCAGGCACGAGTCGGTTCGCTTGAAGGGCGATGACTCCACGGCATGCCAGCCAACGGCTAACGGCTCGACCAGAGCTGGAAAGGACGTCAGTCGGTTTCGAAAAGCCCCAACCTAGGGCACTTACCAGCAACGTCCAGTCCAACGTTGTCCGGGCAGTTGTACAGCGTGTATTCGGGCACCACGATGTGCTCGGACAGACCACCTCCCCAGCCACTGAGCCCAATGAAGCCGTTCTTCCAACAGCAGTTCACAAGGCCCTCTGCACATGCTCCACAATCTCCATCGAAAATGATTGGCGCCACCACCACTCTGCTACCTACCTTGAACCTGTCGGAAACGCCCTCGCCGACTTCTTCGATGACACCCGCAAACTCGTGGCCAAACGTCAAAGGTACCGTCTCTCCAGTAATGGGATGTGGTTTGTCCTCTGGACAGAGATTCGGCCCACCCAGGTATTCATGCAAATCGCTTCCACAGATGCCACTATAACACATCTTAGTCTCGCTTCAACCAGGATTCGAGCTGCGCGACCCACCACCACGCTGGTTTGACTTTGACCTGACCTGGACCGCAGACGGGTTCCGGGATGTCTTCGAATCGCAGGTCTTCTTTGGCATAGAATCGTACTGCCTTCATCGTCTTGCCGCTTTCGGCTGCAGGCTTGTTCTCGGTGGCGTGATCGAGGGAGCTATCTTGGGTCGTAGCGTGTTGTGACATACTGATGATCAATCTATCACCGGTGAGGTAGGTTCAGACTAGGGAAGGATGAGTTGAGATGGGGAGCAGAAGAAGAAAGGACGCAACACTGGTCTTCCTACTGACCGGCCATCACAGCGAGCAAAGAAGCACATACACACGCCGGATTGCCGTTTCTGGACGCTCCGCGAAGCCTCGTGTCCTCTGGGAAGCTTATTCGAGCCGCGACACCACGTGTGGAGGGGTAAGAGAGGGGAGACGGCACGGATGGGGTACCGACGTGGTGCGACATGTCGAAGGATCACCGCATACAGCAAGACGACGGGCGCTCACGAGCGATCAGAAGCGTCGCACGCGAAGGCTGTGCAGCGCGAACGTGAGATGATGGTATGGGATGAGGACGAGAGATGTCTGACAACGGATATCCCGGCGGGCACCGGCGGAGTGAGACACACAGATGGCGCTTGCCCTGTACGGCAGCGAAACGCGAGGCTGGAGCACCTGGCAAGTGGACGAAAGTCTTGGGCCTGCTGTTGCGACTCATCACCAACATTCTGCCTGTGGAGAGATGCTGAGATTTGGGGGAGCGCGGTGTGGAGCTGGTCCCGCCGGACACTTTTGACCCGAGCCGCTGAGGCTCGAATCTCACTGATGAAGAAGGCGTAGATCGCACGCAACGCTGTAGCGTAAGGCTGACTGCGTTCCCAGGCGTGTCTTCAGGAGGAATCTGGTCGCGGGAAGTCATTGATGGTCGTCCTGAAAAGCAGCCTCAGGGCCATGCTATTTGGAAGGACCTCCAACAGTTGGGGGCATCATGATGAGTCCACCTATCTTTGACGATTGATGAGGTCACTTGGCCGCAGCTGCACCTCTGCTCAATTTTTCCCGCGGACGCGCTGTCTTATAGCCGCGTACCTGCCAATCGCAGAGTTGAAAGAGTAACTCCCCAATTTCTCAATTTCACAAAGGAAACAAACATTTCAGCACCACCGCCAACATGGGTTACCCAGAGACTGCCGAGGGCTTTATGATCGCCGACCAGAAGAACTGGACGAGCTTCGAGAGGAAGGAGTTCAAGCTGAAGCCGTTTGAGGACCGCGACATTGACATTGCCATCGAGTGCTGCGGTGTCTGCGGATCAGACGTCCACACCATCAACGGAGGCTGGGGTGACTGCCCCCTCCCAATCTGTGTGGGACACGAGGTAGGCTTTCGCTGCAGGCAAGATACGCGCCCCCAACAAAGACTAATGGCGCCTCCAGGTCATCGGAAAGGCCGTCAAGGTTGGCAAGGACGTCAAGACTATCAAGGTCGGTGACCGAGTAGGTGTTGGTGCTCAGATCGGAGCCGATCTCACCTGTAGCAACTGCAAGGCAGACCAGGAGAACTACTGCCCAAACTCAATTGGTGAGTGGGATTCCCCGCCTAATAGCGGGCTCTCGAACTGACAGGCTTGTTCTCAGACACATACGGTGCTCCATACAAAGATGGCACCATTTCGCAAGGTGGCTACGCCTCCCACATCCGCGCTCACGAGTACTTCACCTTCAAGATCCCCGACAACATTGAGAGCGCGATTGCAGCCCCGATGCTGTGCGCCGGTCTGACAGTCTATTCCCCTCTCGTACGTCTCGGAGCCGGCCCAGGCAAGAAGGTCGCCATTGTTGGTCTTGGAGGACTCGGTCACTTCGCTGTGCTCTGGGCCCAAGCTCTCGGCGCCGAAGTTTACGTCCTCTCCCACAGCCCAAACAAGAAGGATGATGCCCTCAAGATGGGAGCGAAGCACTTCATCTGCACAAACGAGGAGGGCTGGCACAAGGACTTGGCTTTCACCTTCGATTTCATCCTGAACTGCGCCGATGCCACGCACAAGTTCAACCTGAAGGACTACTTCGGCACACTGAAGGTCATGGGACGCTTCCACAACGTCGGCTTCGGCGATCACCCTCTTCCAGAGCTGATGGCACAAGACTTCGCTGGTAATGGTTGCTATATTGGCGCCTCGCACATTGGTAACCGCCCAGAAATGCTTGCTATGTTCGACTTGGCTTCGAAGCAGAACATTAAGAGCTGGATCCAAACAGTGGATATCTCTGAGTCGGGCTGTGCAGAGGCTGTGAAGGCTGTCTCTGAGAACACTGTCCGATACAGATATGTCTTGACTGGATACGACAAGGTGTTCGGCAAGCGTGATTAGAGGAAGATCAACACCAGACATAGAGATATGGCTATGATAAAATTATGAATGAACGTGCTTCTGAAGCTTACGTCGGAGCTATAACCATCATCAACTCTTATCGAGTTGGATCTCCTGTGTACATGGCAGTCCAATGAACTAACCCCGCCGAAGAAGCGAAGAGTGCGTAACACTGACTACTCATTCTTCCTCTCTACTCACGATAGATCGAGCACAACACGTCCACTAATTTCTCCCTTGTCCATTCTCTCAAAGATACTCGTCAATTCTTCTGGCTTCGCAGTAGTAAAGTGAGTCTTCACCACTCCTCGCTCCGCAAACTCCAATGTCTCAATCGCCTCCTTACGATCACCAACCGCAACACCTACAATCTTCTGCGCCTTGGCAACGAGGAACTGAGGGAAAGCTGTGGCAATTGGCTTGAGGTCTCCTTCTGGCAAACCAACACAGACCAAGGTACCGCCGAACTTGAGCATGCCCATGCCGCTGTAGGAGAAAAAGAATGTCAGTCACTCCCAGCCAGACCACTCAAGAAGAAAAGAAGAACTCACCTCGCATAAGCCGCATTAGCAGCAGTCAAAACCAACACAGCCTGAACACCCAACCCACCCGTCGCAGCTTTAACCTCCTCTTCCGCCTTACCCTGCGTATGATCAATGAAGACTTCCGCTCCACAGTCTTTGGCCAAATCCTTCTTGCTGCCGGCATCAATGGCAATGACTCGAATTCCCATACCCCTTGAGGCAATTTGTGTGGCCAAATGTCCCAGACCACCTCCTGCTCCCAAAATGGCAATCCAGTCTCCTGCTTTGGCGCTGGATTTGCGGAGGGCGGAGTAGACTGTGACACCGGCGCAGAGCATTGGAGTGGCGGCGTCGGAGGGGAGGGATTCGGGGATTGGTGTTACGTAGCTAAATATCAATTAAAGATCAGTATATGCAACTGTTGATCAATACAATGAAACAACGCATAGAGAGAGAGACTTACCTCGCTGGCGCAAGAGCATATTGCTGAAATGTTCCTGGAGTATAGTATCCCGAGATCTTCTGATTAAAGCAAACACCATCGTGTCCAGCATGACAAGCTGGGCAAGAATCACAAATGGCGGAAATCCATTTAATTCCTACGCGGTCTCCGATTTTCACGGCGCTGTTTTCTGCTCCGGGGCCGAGTTTGACGACTTTGCCGACTCCCTCGTGGCCGCCGACTTGGCCGGCTTGAGTTGGGTATGGGAGACCTGCCCAGCGGTTTGTCATGACCTGAATAATGTTCAGTCTTCTGTAAAGAGCTTTGGTGAACCTGCTCAACTTACACCGAGATCAGAATGGCAGACGCCAGAGTGTGTGAGGTTCACGAGGACCTCGCCTGGGCCTGGCTCTGGTGTGTCGAGCTCGACGACTTTGGTGGAGATTTTGCCTGGCTCATCGTAAATGACGGCCTTGTATTTCTTTGGGATCTCTGGAGCTGCCATTGTGAATGTATGTCTGTCGCAGCTTCTGTAGTCTTGATAAGTTGTTTAAATTACAGTTACACAAAAGAAGATTGGTGTGTCGAAGAAAAGAACCAAAAAGTGTAGAGCAGACTTGATGGGTCTTTTTAATCGTACGTCTCGACTCGTGCACAGCATGTGGGTAGAGCTATGAGATAAGACGACCAGGAGGGAGAGAGGACCTCGGCAGCTCCAATTGACGCAGCATTGTTCCACGGCATTGACTTAGCGTACATTGTGTGGTGCTGCCTTTGACTGGGTCTGCGTGCATTTGTTGTCTGGAACCAACGAGAGGTGGCTTGCCTGGCTGGTTAGCAAGTGTGGGGCAAACCGCCCTTGGAGCTCCCCTCATTCCCGACTAAAGAAGCCACTGGGGAGGGGTAGAAGTGTGGAGTGCTGCAGCCAACGACTTGCTTGGAATCCGCGTAGCAGCCTTATACCATGCCTAGTGACAATGCAGACTGTCTTAGGTTGTTGATGTGTTCCATTCTCAGCGAGCTAGAGACCAGGGCAGCAGCATATCTTTTCTGACCGGGGTTTTGGCAATACGAGAGACGGATATTCCGGTATTGTCATTGCGACCTGCAACATGTCCCACTCTGGCGAAAGAAATCTCGACCAGCTCATTGAATCGATGAATCCAACCCTAGAAGACGAAATTTTCGTATTCTCAAAGCTTCCCTTGGATTCGAATCAAACCCTGGACTTCATTCTCAAGATATCCGATTTAGGCGTGAAGATGTTGTTCAGAGAGGAGGAAGCCTGGACCCTCATACTTCCAAAGTCAATGGCAACTGCCGAGAAGCTCGACTACATGTTCGAGTGTCGGCAGATCACTCTGAACGTCCACTCTAGTCTGGATGCTGTGGGCTTTCTGGCCGCTATAACGACAGAGTTGGCTTCCAAGTTACGAATAGGTGTCAATCCAGTGAGCGGATTCTATCACGATCATCTCTTCGTGCCTACAGGCACTGAGGAACAAGTCATCGAAGCTCTACGGCACATGTCAGCTGCTAGAGGTCAGCGTGATTCGTAGAGTGTAAATTTTTTGCAAGGATGTTCGGGGGATACTTTTTCAGCCTCTCAAAGCTGATCATCGGCATTCAGCCGGTCAGTCGTATTTCGACATCTATGAAACTTTTACATCGTCAACGTGGCTGAAGCGAAGAAGCCGTCATTTTACATAAGTGCCTGAGAGCGCAAAGATATTGTCCAATCCGCGATCCGAACGCCAGTCATAATTCATGCATGCGAAGAAAGCGATTGAGAGGATGTTCGCGACTAGAATCGCAGGTCCCAGCCCATCTGTGGTCCGATGCGTGGAAGTTCCTCTGCCACAGACTGCACGTCCTTGTCACCTCGTCCAGACAAGCAGATTACGATGTTTTGGTCGTCCTTCATGGTCTTCGCAAGCTGGATAGCACCGAAGACCGCGTGGCTGGTCTCCAAGGCTGGGATGATACCTTCCAATTCAGAGAGAACCTTGAAGCCGATGAAAGCTTCTGTATCTGTGGCAGCGATGAACTTGGCCCTCTCGCTGTCTTTCCAGCCAGACAACTCCGGACCGACTCCAGGGTAGTCCAGACCTGCTGATACAGAATGGGTTTCGTCGATCTGACCCTCGTCGTTCTGGAGAATGTATGTCCTCACACCGTGCAGAACTCCAGGCTTTCCACCTGTGAGTGTGGCACTGTGCTTCTTAGTTTCCACGCCATCACCACCTGCTTCAACGCCGAGCAGCTTCACGCTTGGGTCATTCGAGAATGGGTAGAACATGCCCGTGGCGTTGCTGCCACCGCCAACGCACGCGACGACAGCATCCGGAAGACGGCCAGTCAGTTCTTGCATTTGCTCCTTCGTTTCGTTTCCAATAACACTTTGGAACGTCCGCACCATTGTCGGGAAAGGATGAGGACCGATCGCAGAGCCAATGATGTAGTGTGTTGTGTCGAGCTTCTCAACCCATTTTCGGAGAGCTTCGTTGACTGCATCGCGAAGCGTCCGAGAGCCAGCCTCGACCGCAACGACAGATGCACCCAGAAGCTTCATCCTGAAGACATTGAGAGCCTGTCTTCGTACATCTTCAGCACCCATATAAACTGTGCACTTCATGCCGAATCTAGCGCAGACGGTGGCAGTGGCAACGCCGTGCTGACCAGCACCTGTTTCCGCAATGATCTCTGTCTTGCCGAGTCGTCTGGCGATCAATATTTGCCCGACCGCGTTGTTGATCTTGTGTGAGCCGGTGTGGTTCAGATCTTCACGTTTCAAGTAGATATTTGCGCCATGACCAGGCTGACTTTCCTCTCGTACTCGCTCCGTGAGTCGTTCTGACTTGTGGAGACTCGAAGGACGACTCATGTATGGATAGTATGACCTGAACTCTTTCCAGAAGTCTGGGTCGTTGATAGCGTCACTGAAGCCTTGCTCCAGTTCCCGCAAGCAGTCCATGAGTGACTCTGGCACATACTGTCCACCAAATTGACCGAAGCGTGAGGGAACAAGCTCTGGGTCCTTCTCTTCTGTGTTCAGTGCCTCCAGTTGATCTGCAAGGCCAGGACCCTTCGTATCCGAATCTCTTATAACTCCGTCAACGTGCACTGTGCCGTTCGACGGGTCGCTCTCGCTTGCGGGTTGCTTCGTAGGGTCTGCAGTTGAGATTTCCTTTGGCGCTTCGCCGTTTGTCTGTTTGATCCAACCGCTACCGTCACCGTTCGTGTTCGCAGCGGTTGAGATACTGTGTCCGTTGGTCGCTTCTGGACTAACACGAGGGTTTCTTCGCTGAGTAATTTTATGGCAGTACTCTTCGACAGCCTTCGCTCCTTGCCCACTCGGCGCGTTCTTGATTGTGGTGATGATTTGGCTGCCAATCACGACGCCCTCTGACACTTGTCCGACCTCGACGAAGTGCTCCCGCGTGCTGACACCAAAGCCGACAGCCGCCGGTGCTCCATTTGAGTATTGGTGCACACGTTCAACGAGCTGTGGAAGACCTGTGCTGAGAGCGCCTGTAGCACCTGTGACACCCATTCTCGATACAACGTAGATGAAGGAGTCTGCAATGCTGCACAGCAACTTCATGCGCTTGTCGCTCGTCGAAGGTGCAATCAACGGGACATACGACAAGCCGTAGGTCTTGCAATGATGGCGGAACCTCACAGCCTCCTCTGGTGGCAGGTCCACCATGATGAAGCCATTGACGCCTGCAGCTTTGGCATCTTGTAGCATGCGCTCTTCGCCGTAGGCAAGTAGTGGGTTATAGTAGCCCATGAGCAGGACCGGGGCCTTCAGACCCTTGCTGCGGGCCTCTTTGACAATGTTCAAACATGAACTCGTTGTTGTGCCGTTGGCCAACGCGATCGTGTTCGCTGTCTGAATTGTCGGTCCGTCTGCGATAGGGTCGGTGAAGGGCGTTCCCAGCTCAATGATGTCGGCGCCGCCAGCTTCCATACCCAGCAGGATGTCGGCCGTCTCTGCTATCGTGGGGTAGCCAGCAGTCGTGTATGTCACCAAAGCCGCCCGGCCCTCGCTCTTTGCGCGGGCAAACGCCTGTCGGATGCCCTCTGCCATGGTGGCTGATCTCGTTCACGAAGGATGGGTGTCGTATAATCGGGGGCACTCTCGTCGGTGGAAGGGAGCGGGGTGTATTGTGAGAGGATAGCAGCAGTAATAAAGAGTCTTGTGAGTCAATGGCTGTTCGGCGTCCGGCGGCCGTCAAACAAAATTGGACGTCCGAGCCAGATGAGCTCACCATGCAGGGTCCAAATCTCGCCCCTCCTCGCCTTGCCTCTCCATCATCGTATCCATCTTCTACCGACACATACCATCAAAAGGCTCCAGAAGTTCCGACGTATGACTAGCATCTATTGCACGTTGTTGTCTGCGACAACCGCGCAACGAATCTTCCCTAACAATGGCCAAGGCCAAGAACAGCCATGAAATGAGAGGATTCGGATTTGCCCATCCTTGACCACGGTGAGCAGTAAAAATCAGGTCAGCTAGTAACGCAAATTGTCTTTCCAAAGGCCGATGTGAGCGTATCACCCAATGCCGGCGGCGCGAAGAACCAAGGCGAACGCAGGATGAAGGCGGACCCCAAGATTACTCGCTTGAGCACGATACGATACCAAGCAGATCCAAGGCGTCTCTGGACACCTTGCCGGATGCCGCTGAGGACAACAGCAGGCCTACAGAAGATCTTGCCCATCGCCTATCATTTTTCAGAGCTGATGTTTTGATCCTGCACCAACATGACCCGTCTTTACTGTTGCGGCGGTCTTGGCTCCGTGGCGCCAATCAGGCGTGCTTTTACGCGCCCATCCAGTCTTCGAGGATGCATCGCCACTCACAACCGCACGCGATCCCTCTCCATGCCTGGCGGCGGCGTCGTTGGCGGCTACATGACGAACGATTGCCCCCATGACGAAGTCTCTGGCGGCAACGACAGCCTGGCGAGGTGAGTCGTCTCGTTCAAATTGAACATAGTAGCCACGTCCACGGGCCTCCGGCCATGACGCTGCTTGTTGCTACGACTGCACGAATCTCATTGGTATAGTTGTACTCCTTTCCTTTCATCTCTTTCTTCGGGCTGCTGGACGGCCGTAATATTGCCTTCGATAATTGTTAGCACTGGACTCCATGCTTGGGAGCAACTGGGCACCATGCCGTGGGGCCTTCCGACACCGTCATTCCACAATTCGCGCCGATCAGACAGACAAGGCAATTCGAACACAACACAGTCACTTCTCGACAAGGAGCTGCAAAGTGCAGTGCCTGCATGTGCGCGCACTTGTCTAGACAACTACATCCGGACACAATTCAACCCAACATGTCTCGCAGCAGATTGCATATGCAGCTTCTACTCCAATTCGCAACCAGAGTATTCACTCGGGGAGCTCGCTTTGAAGTGCGTAAAGGGACCAAGCTGCGATGGCGTCGAGATAACTGAGAAAGCTGCGGCGGTGGCATACAATTTGTGTTCGGGCCGATATGGCGCTGCTCCAGGCGTGCACACGACACTAACTGTGGTCCCATCAACATCAACAACAAGGACCTCTTCCGCAACCTCGACGGCAACAAAAACTTCTTCCGTGGTCAAAACGTCGACAACGTCGGCAGCAACCACTAGCTTTTCGAGTGCCGCGACTGCGGGAGCCTTCGCATCTTCCCGTCCTGAAGATGGCTCGGGACTGTCGAGCGGGCAAGCTGTGGGCATCGCAATCGGTACTGTCTCTGCAGTGACGCTCATTGTAGCTCTAATATATGCTATATCTTGCATGCGACGACGCAAGAGACAAAAGAATAGCACACAGAGACATAGCTGGGATTTTGCTGACGAGGAGCCTACGAACCATTCACAGTTCGTGCATGGCAATGTGGATATAAGCAACTCATCATACCGGTGGAATGGATACAACGCCTGGACCGTTTCGGAGAAGCACCATACGTTCTGGCCGTCACCATATGCAGGTCATGGCACGATAGCAGAGCGGGAGTACGGCCACAAACAGAGCAAAATGTCTCGCACAAACAATGCATTACCGGACAGCCCAGGTAGCAACACAAGCATGCGAACACTGTCGCAATTATTGCCCGAGCGACCAGGCCGTCAGCCTCCACCGCCACCATCAAAATCGCCGGCGTACGCCCCAGCGATCTACACTCCGGCCACGGTCTTTGAGGAGGAACACACCCCAAAGCTGCCTGATGTCTCGTTCCCGGGTTTACCAGCTCATCCAGCGGTAATGAAGAACAAACCCGTCAGAGCAACACACGTTAGCATGGCACCGCCAGCTCTGTCGATCCAGATTCCCCAGCAGCCTGTTCGAACGCCTGACACGCACAATTCAGTCAATTGGCCTCTTCCGCCACCCCCAGCACTGCAACCGCATGGCGAACTTCAACGCCTGGGAACAAATTCAGGTGCCTTCTCAAGCAAGACGAGCTTGCTGGACTATTACGCGAGCGCAGATAGCGGCGCATCGCCTCAGGATCTCAATTCTTCGACGCCAATCGAGGAGGCTATCCAGGTGCGGCGACCCGCTCCTGCTGCTATAGTTATTACCCAGCCCTCGTATCAGCCACAAGCTGTGAGAGACTCGATCGCATCGGATATATCGCGTCGTACTTCATTTGAGAGCACCAATCCGGATGATACGACACCGCCTGAAGACGAAGACAAACGATTGAGTCCTGTTGTGGAGTCGCCAATCTCGAATGTCCGGTATCCCAGAATTCCTAGACCTAGCAATCAGGCTATTCCTCGATCGCCGGTGTATTCCGGCGCGCCTGTTCGACACCCGCAAAGGACAGATAGTAGAGCAGACGCGACGACAGGAGTGAGGAAGACCACGGGCCACGCTCCGACATTGAGCGGCTCGACTTTAGCCGCGAAGCGGAGAGGCGATACAGCCGCCCACAATCTGGAACAAGGCCTTCACATTAGCAACTCGTCTTACAATACGGTCTCACGGAAAAATGCGACGGAGGCTCCGAAAGAAAATCGCGCTCATCGGGAACAGCAGAATCTATTGAAAGGTTATAGCAGACCCACGAATCCGCCAAGCGCTGGAAGGAACCAGTCCGCAACGGTCCAAGTGAAGAGTCCTGCGGAATCGTTGGGAAGCCCACTGTGGGAGCCTAAGATGACGCCTAGTCGAAAAGGCGATGATCTGTATCTGAGCGTGTCTGTTGCGACTCCCCAGGCGAGCCATTTCCACGAATTATATGACCGACGATGAAAGCAAGCATAGTGGGATTTCATTTGCAGCGTTCAAGCGGAAAGACCGCAATGGTCCTGTACTAGTAGACGATAGAGATTCCAGTTCCAGATGTACATATAGCATAATTGCAGAATCGGACAATGATGGCGAAGATGGCATCGTAGTGTTTCCTCCACTCAGATGCCGATCGCTCTGCGGATGGGGGCAAATTTCACTGAAGCCGATGCGGCTCTTCTCAGCGAGATTCCAGGGCGGATAAGAGTGACTGAGGTGCCAATGGTACCTGAGCAAGGCTCAACACGTGCAAGCGTGCTTTGCAAAATCTCCGTCAGCATTGGTCATGGCGAGATGATCCGTCGCGCGCCGGTGCAGGAGGAAAAATTGCCGTGCACACACGCATTGCAAGATTGCTCAGCAACGGAGGCCATTGTCGCAGGTCGCGGTGTGCTGAAGCCAATCGTCATCGGCGGCGCGGTGTCGAGGCCAGCAGTGCCGCCGAGGGGGGCGAGTGTATTGCCGTTGTAAGACCGTGTCGGCGTCTGCTTGCGCACCAACAAAGTCATCACGTCCAAAGTGGGGACCCTGTCGCCCTGCGTGGGAAGTTACATCAGCGCAAAACTTGAGCTCTTTTCAAGAAAGTCCGTCCTTCTCTCCTCCACTCGTCTTCGACTCAACACTGCAACAATGCCTTACAACAAGACGGACGAGCTTGCCATCAACACCATCCGGTATGTGTCCGCTGCTCCGCCCCGTCCCTCACCGCCGTGACTCGAGCTGACTGTGCTTCCCCAGGACGCTTGCCGTGAGTGTGCCCCGCCATGCCCGCCTCAACACTTTCGAAACATTTCGCCCGCCACAGCGACGACGCCATTGAGCACCACCACTGACACCGATATCCGCGCAGGTCGATGCCACGTTCGCCGCCAACTCGGGCCACCCGGGCGCGCCCATGGGCATGGCCCCAGTGGCCCACGTACTGTTCAACAAATTCATGACCTTCAACCCAAAGAACCCCAAGTGGCTGAACCGCGACCGCTTCGTGCTCTCCAACGGCCACGGATGCATGCTGCAGTATGCCCTGCTGCACCTGTTCGGCTACGACGTCACCATCGACGACCTGAAGGCTTTCCGCCAGGTCGGCAGCAAGACGCCTGGCCACCCAGAGTCCACCGACACACCCGGCATTGAGGTGACAACTGGTCCTCTTGGACAAGGATTCACCAACGCTGTCGGTCTCGCCATTGCACAGGCCCACACTGCCGCCGTCTTCAACAAGCCCGGCTACGAGCTTGTCAACAACTACACCTACACTTTCTTCGGCGATGGATGTGCCATGGAGGGCGTTGCCAGCGAGGCCGCCTCCACTGCAGGTCACTTGCAGCTCGGCAACCTGATTGCCATTTACGACGACAACCACATTTCCATTGGTGAGTCAGTCGGGCAGTGCCTGTCCTGACTTCCGAGCTAACAGCACACAGACGGTGACACCAAGTGCGCCTTCACCGAAGATGTCACCAAGCGATTCGAGTCCTACGGCTGGCACGTGCAGTGGGTCAAGGATGGCGACAATGACCTCGAGGGCATTGAGGCCGCCATCAAGAAGGCCAAGGAGGTCAAGGACAAGCCATCCATGATCCGATTGACTACCACCATCGGCTTCGGCTCCGTGCTCCAGGGAACTGGCGGTGTGCACGGAAACCCATTGAAGGAGGATGACTGCAAGCAGGTCAAGGAGAAGTTCGGTTTCGACCCAAGCAAGAGCTTCGCTGTCCCACAAGAGGTGTATGACCTATACCACAAGCACGCCGCTGAGGGCGCTGCTGCTGAGCAGGAATGGAACCAGCTGCTCGAGAAGTACTCCAACGAGCACAAGGAGCTGGGCGCTGACCTCAAGCGTCGTTTGACTGGTAAGCTCCCAGAGGGCTGGCAGAACAAGCTCCCAGTATACAAGCCTTCGGACAAAGCTGTCGCCTCGCGAAAGTTGTCCGAGTCCGTCCTCGAGGCCATTTATGAGGCTGTGCCAGAACTTCTTTCTGGTTCCGCAGATCTGACTGGATCCAACAACACTCGCTGGAAGAGCGCCGTCGACTTCCAGCCCCCAAGCCTGGGCATCGGTGAATGGAGCGGTCGCTACCTCCGCTATGGTGTGCGTGAGCACGGTATGGCTGGTATCATGAACGGTCTCGCGGCCTATGGTACTCTTATCCCAGCCGGTGGCACTTTCCTCAACTTCGTTTCCTACGCTGCTGGATCTGTCCGTCTCTCGGCCCTGTCTCACCACCGCGTCATATACATCGCCACTCACGACTCTATTGGTCTGGGAGAGGACGGCCCAACCCACCAGCCTATCGAGACGCTTGCTCACTTCCGCGCTCTGCCCAACATGATGGTCTGGCGCCCAGCTGACGGGAACGAGACTTCTGCCGCATACTATGTTGCTCTGACTTCGGAGAAAACCCCATCTATCCTCGCACTCACCCGCCAGAACCTGCCACAGCTCGAGGGCTCAACTATCGAGAACGGCATCAAGGGTGGTTACGTTGCGGTCGAGGCAGAGGGCGCTCAAATCACTCTCGTGTCTACTGGTTCCGAGGTGTCCCTCTGTTTGGAGGCCGCCAAGTACCTGAAGGACAACAAAGGCGTTACTGCGCGTGTTGTCTCGATGCCTTGCATGGAAGTCTTCGACGCACAGCCAAAGGACTACAAGCTCAAGGTCATTCCAGACGGTATCCCAGCTCTTTCCGTTGAGGTCATGAGCACTCTCGGCTGGGAGAAGTACTCGCACGAGCAATTCGGTCTCAACCGATTCGGTGCTTCCGGTCCTTACAAGGAGGTTTACGCCAAGTTTGAGTTCACACCAGAGGGCATTGCCAAGCGTGCCGTGGCCACCATTGACTTCTACAAGGACGTCAAGCCTCTTCGGTCTCCATTGAACCGTGCTTTCCAGCAGCTCATCTAGATACTTCACAGGGGTGATGTAAGAGTTTGCGCTACCATTATGAGCATGGTCAGCAGAAAGCAAAATGCGTTCGACGATTCGGGATCGGCGAGGATGAATGAATATACCTCTGTAGATGAAAATGTGTTATGATCTGATGAAGAACTGTCTATTTTCGGATGATCTCTACCACTATTACTCGCTGCCGAAAAGTACACTTAGCGATCGTGGCATGCTGGTCAGCACGCCTAGCAGGGACATTGCGCTCACATGCACAAGATAGAGGGAGAGAGAGATATGGCAGGTGGTGTTGATCTCTTGATGCTCCAGATTTCTGCCTCATAGCTGCGCATCCGTTGTGGTCCGTGTTTTCGGGTCGTTGTTGCATGGCCATTACGCACGCGATATCGCTCATTGGCCTTTTTTCAAACGCTTTCTCCATGTCCCATAGTTTCTGAGAGCTCATTCTTTAGCAAAACGACGATCGCGACGTCTTCCTTTCTGTGTCGATTTTCACATCTCCTCCTGTGCGAGTGCAGCAATGCATGGCCAAGCCAGACGTGGTGGCTATGCCTCGCCATCGAATGCGGTCTACGATAGCGCGGTGGACAACGTTCCCGACTGGGAGTGACATGGTCGAGCTGTACCTTTACGCGTACAAAGGGACATTTAGGAGGAAGCTGTGGTCAAAGAATGTGTATTTTTGACGGTGCCTGCAGCTCCTGCAGCGTCCAGCCCCGATTAGACCATTCGCTGTGGTGGTCACATCTGCTGTGTTCAATTCCGAGCTACTCTCGACGACCCTCCGCAACGTGGAAGAAGTCAATTGGCAGATGCAAGTGAGCAGCAGAGTGGTAAGCTGCGGCCGAGCTGGTAGACTGGGAGCCTGCCGTGCGATGGTTGCTTGGCCAACGCAGCCTACCAGTTCTTGCCAGTCGAGCTATACCAACAATTCCAAACATGTGATGTCTCGCTCGTCCGAAAGCCTTCAACGGCCATCTCTCAGTGCCACAAAATGATGTCGAAACTGGAGGCTGAAGACGCGAATTAACACCAAGCCGGACGGTAGCAGGTCCTCGACATTTCTGATTATATGTCTCATGTTCCGCCAGTGCTCTTTCAAGATACGAATCGCTCTCCTTCTATAGCGGTAGCTTTCACGTCGTTGAGCACGATAATCCACTGCGGAAGCGACGGTCCATCGGTGGACCTCTTCAGCACTGTACAATCCCTTTGCTGTCTTTCAACGCGTGAACTCTAATTCAACAACCCTGCAGCAACCATGTCGCCGTGCTCCAGATTTGCCTGTTTTAAGTATAGTTGCACTGCCAAGCTCAGCTCTTAGAGGCTCGCTTAGACGACGGAAGCTGCCGCAGCTCACTTTTGAATCACAAATTATCTCGTTAGCTCTGACCCTTGCTTAAAGCCCTATACGAAGACCTCAAGTGAGACTTAAGGTTGACGGTTGGCTTAGACTAAGCTCTTCAATCGAAGCTTGGCAATAGAAACATCGTTCTTTCAGTCGTCCGTTGCTGTTGGTTGCTCAGATGCTTTAGAACACGATACTTGTTGGGCAAGGCTGGCGCATGCTCCTACTGTGCAGCATCGAGTCACGAAGTTTGCCTTTGCACGACAGTCCCAACAGCGGCCTGGTCGGCTACGCGATGTTCGAAGCACGCGACGAGGAACGAAATGATGACCACTATTCTGGTTCATGCAGAGTGATTAGCTGTTCGCGTGGCACGAGCATGTGTCACAGCCCGCCCTCGTGAGCGAGTGGATCTGGGTTTTAAGGTCCACCATCCTCGTCTGAAGTCTCATCCCCAGTACAAGCTGCATTGGAGTCAAGCGCACGGTGCTAGCGCCGTGCTCTCTTTTTGAGACGGGCTCTATCGCGCTCTCCAAACGGATCGCCGAGTCGAGTCCTATGACCACACCCAGCTTCGAGCCTGGCTCAAGATCCAGCGTCAGGCTTCCGGTGGCAAGTACGCAGACTTGGCGGTGAGAGTCGGCGAATACATCAAGGCACATGGCCAAGAGATTGATCCATGGTATGGTACGGTCAAGACGGGGAAGAAGAAGGCACCGAAGCCTTAGACGCAGCAAGCGCAGATCAAGGCATTCTTCGAGCGCAGATCAAGGCATTCTTCGGCTGGAAGTCCAAGATCGATCCATGGGCTGACGACACCAATGATTGCAATGTTGCATTCATCTGGCCCCAAATCGGTGTCTTCCGGGAGAAGAGGTGCTACAGAAGGAAGAGGCACTGCTTCAGTATGCTTGCCAGTCTTGATTTCTTTGACGTATCCCTCGAGGCGCGTCAGAACCCGTGACTGAAAGTGAGCGGTTGTCAAAGGAGCGGTAAGCATATCATGTCCAGCGACTTTTGCCTGCCCCAGCGATTCTGGTGATGGGACTGGATACAGCATACTCTGCGAGAGCCTGCGACGGACTGTATCGAACTCTACACAGGCCAACTTTCCCCGCTCTCGCGGTCTAATGTACAAGGTCGCCGTATCTGCGACGGGCTGTATCGAAGACTATACAGTACAGGCCAACTTTCCCCGCTCTACGGGTCTAACGTACCAAGTTATAGCATCTATTAGAACCGGAGGCTAGCTCTCCACGTCTCTACCGGTCCAACTTACAAGGTCGCCATATCTGTTGGAATCGGATGCGGCATACACTGCGTGAATTTGCTACGAGGTGTACTGACCTCTATGCAGGCTAGCTTTCTCCGCTCTACCTTACATGGATACAATTGGACCAACTCCTTGTACCGCAAACGGGCCACTCAATCGCGCCCAAGGTCTCAGGTCTTGTGTCTCGGTCTACCGGACTTAGGAGCCGTTGTTGTATCGCAACACCCTCCAATGAGAGATATAAAAGGATGCTCACTGTACGCATTTTCTAACGGCCTATCGTCACAAAACGGCTATCCTGTTGATCCCGCCTGAACGCCAAGCCTGTCGATCAATTGTCCTTCAACACGATGCACCTGTCGTCTTTGCTCCCTGCTACCCTGATTGCCCTTCGCGCGGGAGCGCTATCCCTCGATCCAGCTATGGAGAAGAACATCCCCGCGGTCGATGTTCTCGGCAAACGACGCAATTCGTTTCAGAGACTTTCGTGCGGAGCGGTCCTTATATTTGATAGAGCTGCCTGCGAAACCGTTGTACGTTACCGCACGGCTTGTCTCCTTGTGGTGGAGGTCAAATACAACGACTGCAAACGCCGCGCGTCCAACGATATCCCCGACGACATGCTGGAGTCTTCGGCTGTTGAACCGAGCTGCCCTTCTGCATGTGGCATAGCGGTCAAATCGTGTGTTCAGAAATGCGTGAGTTTTGATTCCACTTACTCGATACCACTCTTGTTCACATGCTAACGCACACAATTAGGATGCTAGTCAATCCGAACCTCTGGCAAGGTCCTGCTTTGGGCAATGTGTAAGCTACTCGCTATACCGTATCCCAATATGCCGACTAATCATAATCTATGAACAGTTCTCTTCATCAGAGAAATGTTGCAACATAACTTTCTAAGTCACCAGGGGACTCAAGAGACTACACAGCTTGGAGACGGTGGCCATCTCTCAAAGAAAATTGGGGCTCGGTTGGTCTTCTGCGCGAGCCAGGGCGAGCATCGCAGGAAACCACTGCGCAGTATCTCAAGCTCTCGCCGCCGGGCTATAGAATGCAAGGTATTCAAAAGTTGGTATATATGTCTCGAATCCACTTACGCCTCTTTGTGTGATCTCCGATTCTTGCTCACCCGAGCATACGACCAACGCTGCCGTCATACCGTGTCACGAAGCAATCACTATAGTTTACCGTGGCATTGCGCAGCTATCTCCACGCCTTTGTAGTGGCCAGTGCAAAATATGCTCCCAAGGGCGACACTCTTAGCTAGTTCCACTCGTCCGCGGCATGTGCCAGCTGCCGCCAACAAGCTCTGAACTATGGGAACTAATTTTTGGGAATAAGTCAGCCGGAACGGACGGTCGATATCTCAAAACTAGGGCTCCCTAGCACTCCTCCAAGGGTGGGAAATGATCATCATTGCGTGTAATCTATACATGCAATCGTTCTGACGGAGATGCTCATTGTTACTAACGTTCGTGATTTGGACATTTTCTAGGCCAAAAGCACGATCCTTAGTACGATGCTTACGCACTTTATAAGAGCTAGAGGCATATAGCTTAGGAGGCGTAGTATGTTAGGCGATAAGGCATAACGGCTAGTACCGTTTATGCTTAGCGTAGGGTATACGTACGTAGAACGTATACGATTAAAAGGCAAGAATTAGTCTTAATATCTTAGGAGAGATACTCCTAGAGCGCTTAATATATTACTATATCTTTATATACTCTTATAATTCTAATTCTT